>CAWUFW010000334.1:600000-802500 GCA_963921515.1 Calotriton arnoldi
AAATATTGTGAAGTTTTTTTTAAAGTTTTTTTTTTTTAGTTTTTGACAATCTTCACAACAACATCACAGTCCCCGCGGATACATCTAGAAAACGGAAAACAAAAGCAGACATTCAATGACCACCAACACATCCAACAATAATATGTAAAAATATCCATTCTGAACATTGCACTACACATATTACTATATACATACTTCTTTCAAAGCATGTTTAAACTCATATTTTTATATTAGGTTTCATTAAAAACCATCTTTCAGACCTATTTTCCACTTTCGCGGTTATTCGTGACATTGTTAACTGCGACGATCGCTCCTTTTCCATAAAGTCTAAAACACATATATCCACAAATACTAAAGTATTTTACACACTAGTGGTTTCTTCCAGTATTCTCCAAAGTCATGTTTTTCTAGAGAGTTTCTATAAAAACAATCTCTAAGACCTATTTTCCATTTTAGGGTGACGCCAGGTGTTGCGATGATGTCAGTGCCCGCCCCCGATCACCGCAGATACATCGAGAAAATGCAAAGCAAAAGCAGGAATTCAATAGCCACCACCACATTCAACAATTATAACCACATCATTAATTCTAACATCACAGTAGATAACTCACTATATAAATAACTATAAAAACATTTATCAGAATCTCAATATCTCTAATTTGTATTAATGATTCACTGATATATTTTTCATATTCCCACCAATATTCGCGACGATGTCAGTAGTCGCGACGTCACCACATTGGTAAACAGGGGTCTGCACTGGCGATCGAGTCGTCGTGGTGAATATCGCGTGGGTGCCTTTCCCGGCTCCGGCTGTTTTGAGTGAAATGGAGAAGAGGGGGAAAGAAATCCTGGTTGCCCTTTAGGGCAAGATGCTGGAACTTATCTATATCATAAGAGAAACCGGCCAGCGTTACCTGAACAATAGATTGGTGGCGGTTGCCTGCAGGACGGGAGAGGCTGTTTGCAGCTGGTACGATTGGTTGGCGGCTTGCTCGGTTCTGTCGGTTGGAGATTGAGAGGTTGGAAATTGCCACTGAAAGGGAGCAAGCCTACAAAGGAGTGGGCCGAATCTTCAGCGTCCACCACAGCACATATGGCAATTCAGAACAGGATGGCAGTACTCGTATGTAAGATGTAGGAAGTCGCAGCCCCAGCTGCAGAGAAGCCCTACGCAGGAGTCAGCGCCAATTATCAGAAGCTGGTGCCGCAGGAACCGAAGGGTGTGTGGTCTAGTGTGGAAATGACAAAGGATAGGCAGCCCTCAATGGCTGGAATTTTTGCGGGTAAGGCTCCGGGAGAAGCTCTAAAGAATCATGGTCAATCCAGTTTGCCTACATCTGTACCTCACGAGTACGTTAAGAAGTTTGGCAGCTCTCCCCTGAAAACTATAAGTACCGATATATACTGCCATCATCACTTCCACAAAGGGAGAGTAACATTGGGGAGAGGGGAACATCAAAGGAGGCATGTGAGGAAGCCAGGCTGGTGGGGTTGGATACTCCTGCAGTACGGATGTTAGATGGGGGAACTCAGGCTTCAGTGACCCTGGGAAATTCTGTTGTTCATACAAAAAGAAGCCAGGAGCAAGTGGCTATGCTGCAGGAAGGAGGGTCTCCCGAAGGACCGGAAAGGTTTTTCTCACTCACCGCGGAGTCAGATCTCTCTGGAGTAAGTGAGGATTTGACAAAGGAAGACTCTGCCCCTTATACCTCGGGGGAGAGTATTAATAGCAGCCTGGCTAAACCATCTACGCAAAAGTGTATGCTCTCGTTGAAAAGGCAAAGTGAGCAAATATAGGCAGTTGGAAAGGGGCCGGGACCAGACTCAAATATTACTCGGCAGCTAAATTGGGATTATTCTGCCACACATCAGATATACAATGAAGATAATACGGAGAAAATGGATACCCCGCAGGAAGGGGTGGCAGGAGGCGCTGGGGTGGCAGATACTCCCACATTGATTTGATCTACTCAACACTCAAGCAGATGCAAGGGGAGGTGAGAATTGAGAATAAAAGAGCTCACTTGGCCACAAAGATATTGCAGGGAGCATTATGCAAAGTTAATAAAATTTGCTCAGAAATGATGGAGCGGATTTCGGCTGTGGAGGAACGGACTGAGGTATTAACCGCTGGGGTTGGGTCAGTAGAGAACCAGCAGAATACTTAGGAGTCTCAGTTGACAGATATGATGTGGAAACTGGAGGATTTTGAAAATCACCAACGAAGAAATAATCTATGGTTCCTTGGCCTGCCAGAAAATTTGGAGGGAAATTATATATGGTCATTTATGTTGAGGCTGTTGAAGAGAACGTTTCCAGACCTAGCCCAGTGGGACTGGGAAGCAGAGATGCAACGAGTTCACCACTATAAAGCTAAGGAAAAGTCAGCGATCCAAACAAAAAGAGAAGACTGGAGCAATTCTGGTCTTTTTTGGCAACTTTCTTTTACGCCAAGCTAATTTTGATGAAGCAAGACCAGAGACGAAGTGGTCATTTGATGGCCACAGGTTCTTCGTCCGCAGGACTTCTGCCACATGACAGTTGAGAGAAGGTGGCGCCTACTGCAACTGTTTGCGCCCTTTCAGCGACTAGGTTATGAAGTGTTCCTGATGAATCCAGCCCGCCTCATGGTCATATTCAAGGGAAAGACACAGACATTCATGTCAGAAATAAAAGTTTAAGAGTTCTTAAAAGAGATCTCTGATGGGGCAGGGTGGGGTTGATGGTCATGGTTATTTCATCCATCTGGTTCTTTGTTTGTCTTTGAGGTGATGGCATATGATGGCAGATGTATCTTGAAAGAGGTTCCTCTTCTTGTTTTTCATGGGTTAATGGAGGGATATGACAGTTGGGTTGGAGCTGGGAGGGGGCGGGAGGTGGTATGTTATCAGGTGGCATCACCAGGGTCATTGCTGACCCGCTTGCTCATGGTAGGGGGGTGGGGGAGGTGGAAGGGCTTTGGGTGGGGTGGAAGGGGGATCTGGGGGGTCGGGAGGGGAGTGGTATCCAAGCAGACTGAAGGGATTTTGCAGGTAGTAAGGTAGCTGACAGGTCATGTTTTACTCAGATTATAGATGAGTAATATGCGAATAGCTACACTTAATATTTGTGGCTTGAACAATCCTATGAAGAAGCAAAGGGTGAATTTACATCTACAATATCTAAATGCAGACATAGTGTGCATGCAGGAGACCCATATTGAAGGAGCCAGACGGCACATCTTGGAGTTTTCGGGCTGTCAGATTATCTGTAGCACCTCACAAAGGACTCGAACATTTAGTGTGGCGATTCGTGCACGGAAAGGCAGGTGTTGGTTCTCTAAAGCCAGGGCAGATAAGTATGGCAGATGGCCATCACAGAATTTTGTTATGCAAAAGGTTCTTGTACATTCTGCTCTGTATATGGGTCTGAGGCGGATGACCTTACATTGTTCGACTGGCTCAATATTGAATTGGCTGGGTTGCCGCTTCCATTAGTGATCTGCGTAGACTTTAATATAAATATTAAGGTGGCAGGCTAAAAGGCAGGCATCAAAGTTCACCAGGGCCATAAACCCAGGGTATTTCGGTCTTTAACTCTGTTTGGAATGACCCAGGGGTTATATGACATGTGGGCCGAGACAGATTCAGTGAACCCCGGATAAACTTTTTATTCAGCACCCCATCAGGTACACACTTGTCCCGACAGAAAAGGGAGAAGCAGCATTTTCAAGAACTTTATCAAACTTTATCAGTGGCAGAGGTAAGGTTGGTAGAGTCAGTATCAAGGGGACTAGGAATTAAAGAGGCCTAGTTGAATGTGGCAATCGCTAAAGCTGCAATAGTAGATATATCAGTAAAAAAAAGCAGCAAATAAATACATAGGGCCTGATTCACAAAGGTAAAATGAGACAAAAGTCAAATGTTATGACTTTCAGTATTCACAAAGGGCATTTACTACTCGCAAATGCCCTCTGTGAATACCGAAAGTCATGAAGTTCAACTTTTGGTATTCACAAAGGGCATTTACGAGAGGTAAATGCCCTTTGGTAATACCAACAGTTGTAAAGTTAGACTTTCGTCTCAGTTTACTTTTGTGAATTGGGCCCAGTGTGGAAAAATAAAGCATGTGAATATAATGAAAGAGTGGAAAAACTAAGACGGAGTTTGGGAGATGGAATAATCTTAGACTCACCCTGATCAGGAGATGCAATTTAGTAAAAATGATGTTCTTACCTAAAATTTGATATTTTTTTAGAGCCATACCTCTCGTGGTGGAAAATTATTGGTTTAAGGTTTTAGATGGGATGATTTGGAGATTCTTATGGGCCTATGCCAGTCCTTTGAGGGCATTGAAGTTCATGACCCTCCCGAGAGAACGGGCAATGGGCAATCCCTAATTTCCGACTATATTACTGGGCATCTACCCTGCAGCAGATGGCTGTCTTGTTTTATAGTAAGGGCGAGGGGCCAGCTTTAGATAATGATCCCCCCACATGTTATGAGTTATTGATAGTGGAGGAAGCCTAGTGCCTTTTGCGGCAAGTAGATTTTGGGTATTTCAAGAGAGTGTGCATATCAAATATGTTCAGTTGTTCGGAAGTAAATGGGTATTTATACACCCCTTCAAGAAAACCCCCTTTTACCGGATATGTTTCGGAATGCTTATGTCAGACGCTGGAAAGAGTGGGGGCCGTTCATTCTTGGGGATTTTGTTGACGATAAAGGCATAACCATGTTTGAAACTCTTAAAAATAACTTTGAATTTGGGCACACTTAATTTTTTGAATATTTGCAGATAAGGTACTTTTGCCCCAAAAAAGGAGGAGGGCTGGGCGGGTTCTGTAAGATGGATATATCAGATGCAATAATTGAGAAAAGGCCATTAATTGGGGTTTTATATAAGATGCTGAATAGTGGGATGGTGGATGACATGGATAAGCATTTTAGACGCTGGCAGGAGGCACTGCAGATGGGTAATGGGGAAAGTGTAACTTTACTAGACTTGGCACGTTCAATTTTTATGTCGACCAATTAACAAGCCCAGCATTATAAAATGTGGTTGAACCTTTACTTCGGGGAAAATGATCAAATGGGGAGGATCATACGGCATGACCGCCAGTAGGTCATACATATATATATATATATATATATATATATAGATAGAGAGAGAGATATAGAGATATATATATTTATACTATATATATCTATCTATATCTATATCTATATATATATATATATATATATATATATATATATATATAAGCGGCACAGCAATAAACTATTGAAGATCGACTAAACCTGGGTCCTTGTCCGTAATTTCAGCGGATTACTTGGAGAACGCGGAGTTCGGAGTAAAGTTATTTATATATATATATATATATATATATATATATATATTCTTTCACAACGGCCCACTCTTCTGACTCCTGGGCGCTCTTGGCGGTGCGGTTGCGGTTTCGGCAGAGCCAAGCCGATAATAATTCACACCACTTTTCCCAACGGGACATCCGCTCGCACTCACGAGTAAGGAGACTTCCAATAGCATATGTTGCAGCTTCTATTTATTACAGCATGCCAGAAAACATCTCTACGCGTTTCAGTCTCCTGATGACTGGGCATCAAACTTATGCGCAACCCTCGTGGGACGCGTTTGACTTCTAAATATTTCTTCAAAGAAGCCACTTCCCACCACTTATTGATTTCTTTTTTTGAAAGTTTTTCCCATGTACGTAATTTATTCTTTAAATCTGGTTTATGTAAATTACTTGATGCTCCACTTCCAGTACTTGTCGACACCTCTTGTTGCTCAAACCCTCAAATCAATAACAAGAACAGTTCCCCGAGTCTCTTTACTTGCGTATTTCTTCAGGTTGAGCTTTACACATTATGAAACCATTCTTGTTATTGATTTGAGGGTTTGAGCAACACCGGTGAGACGAATAAGGAGCAGCAAAAAGCAGAGAGACGATATTGATATTATACAGCTGAATAGGCCAGTTAAACATGGATAAAAGGGAGGCCAAAAGAAATGCTTTAATCGACACATTCTTTGAACAAGAGGTGTCGACAAGTACTGGAAGTGGAGCATCAAGTAATTTACATAAACCAGATTTAAAGAATAAATTACGTACATGGGAAAAACTTTCAAAAAAAGAAATCAATAAGTGGTGGGAAGTGGCTTCTTTGAAGAAATATTTAGAAGTCAAACGCGTCCCACGAGGGTTGCGCATAAGTTTGATGCCCAGTCATCAGGAGACTGAAACGCGTAGAGATGTTTTCTGGCATGCTGTAATAAATAGAAGCTGCAACATATGCTATTGGAAGTCTCCTTACTCGTGAGTGCGAGCGGATGTCCCGTTGGGAAAAGTGGTGTGAATATATATATATATATATATATATATATATTATATATATATATATATCGAAGGAGTTCGCCAGCCAACATCCAATTCGTACGGAAATGACGAAAACGGACCCTCAATTCAGTGCTTAGGATTTTATTTTATATGCCCTGCACCTCCGACATATATATATATGAAAAAACCAAAGGTTACAGGGTTATTATGACATTATGGTTAGGCTGTGATTTCCCTCGTACAAAACCAGTGAAATTCAGCAGTTATAGTTACCTAAGCTAACTATGACTTACGCCCCCACAATGCACTGCTTATGACCTCACATATATGTCACTCATGACATGGTGCGTGGCATCACTGATGACATCACTGATGGCATCTCTTATTTTTTTGTCCTCATATCACCTCAAATAAGCAAGCATACTCCTGATCATATCTGCCCCTCATGCTTATATTTGGGTTTATTTTCAGTCAATGTCTGTGCCAAGGTACCACCCAGCACAACATCAAAAGCTAAGCAAGAGGTATAATCATAGGACATCATGGTCTCCCGTCAGATTCCAACAAATTTCAAAATGACCCAGATTCTGCCTTCCTCTAATTCCAATTAATCTTACTGCCCAGCTCCCTGAAATATCTCACTGAGTTCTACGACTCCCTCCAGGTTGGAGGTAGTGATTGGCTCCACACTTTACATATCTCCCTCCTGGCCATGAGGATCAAATAAAATATCGGCTGCAAGGCCCCAAATCCAAATCCTTGCTGTGTCATACCAAACATAATTAAAGTGGGTCTTACCTTCCAATCCCAGGATGTTAGAGATTGTCTTACCCACATTCCTCCAGAAGCTTCCAGGGCAGGAGAGCTGGCAAACATATGAATATCGTCCTCCTCTAAAGTAGTCCACTTTAGTCCGGAGGCCCTCAGGAGTAAAGTGGAATTCATTCCCTAACCAGAAGTGTGCCAGGAGGTGCATTTGCAGAGTGGTGGGGAAAGGGGGCGTGGCTTCCAAGTCCTCTCAGCAATCCCACTGTCTGGGACTTAGTGTAGGTAACACAAAGGGTTCCTGGACCCCAAGGTCCCTCAGTATCTAAGGGGACTTTGTCCCCCAACCACCAATGCACAAGGAGGCACATTTGCAGAGTAGTGGTGTAGGGGTCATGGTCTCTGGCGACTTGCCGGAGGTTTTTTTTCATTTTTTTTTTACATTTTAAGGGAAGGGACTGCGTGGCCGGGCCTTTCATTTTTCTTATTTTTTTATTTTAAAGGAGGGGGGGACAATTGGCCCCCCTCCTGGTGGGCCATTATCGGCCCTGGTGACCCCATCCTGCTGGGGCATGACCCTTTTTTAATTTTAATAAAAAAAGAGGGAGAGGGCCGCGTGGCTCCCCTCCCGAGCTGATTTCGGCCCCGGAGTCCCATCCCCTGGGGTATGGCCTTTCATATAAAAAAAATCTCCTAAAGGGAGGGGGGGGCACATGGCCCCACTCCTAGGCCAATTTCGGTCCAAGTGACCCCATACCCGAGGCCTGGCCATTTCCTTTTTTTAAATTTTGGCCCCAGGCCTGGCCTTTTATAGATGGGGGAGGGGGCTGAGTGGCCCCAATCCCTGGTTCAAATTGATTCCCGGGGACCCCATTCCCTGGGCCTGGGCCTGCCCATTTAGAGTGGGAGCCTCCAGGGCATCCACTCGCCAATGGGACCGTGGGGGGAGCCTAAAGGCCCCTGCGGTCCCTGCTGGTTCCCCGCCTCCTGCAGGAGCCAGCATTGCTTTGGAACCCAGGGACCCAGCAAGCAGGGAAACAGGCACTGCTCTACTTTCAGCAAGCAAGAGCATTTTTGCTCTTGCTTGCTGAAATTAGAGTGCTTGCTATGGCTTGGCAGGAGCGGTGCTCCTACCAAGCCATAGGAAACTGAAATGTCCAGGGGGTGGGCATCGTGGGACATTGCTGCAGCCATCTAGTGCTCCACGAGGAGGGCCATGCAGCCCTCCTCCTTTGTTAACTTTAGCCCCGGGGAGGTGGTGGTCCCCCACATATAATTTACTTACTGCCCCAGGCATGTGGTGGTCCTCTGGGATAAGAGGGAAGCCATAGGGCCTCCCCCTCCCTATTTTAATAATTAAATTTGTGCCCCGGGGAGATGGCGGTACCGGAGGCAGCAAGGGAGCCTTGATAATTAACTTACTGCCCTTGGGAGGTGGCAGTCCCTGTGGCTGCAGGGAAGGCCATAGGGCCTTCTCCCCATTATTTTAATAATTACATTTGTGCCCTGGGGAGGTGGGGGTCCCAGGGGCTTTGAATAGCCCTAGGAGGTTGGCCCCATTCGCCCCCCTCCACCTATTTTTACCATATGCCCCTGGGACCTGGCCTACCCAGGGTTATTCTATAATATATATAAATAATAAATAATTAAAGTTGTTGTGATGAACTGAGTAATCGGGCACTAGCCTGCAATTTTGAATGGTTTACATTACTAGGGCAATTGGGGATAGAAATGCACAGCATCATGTTATCAATGTGACACTTGTCGTCTTTAGTTTACATATGTGGAATCTCAATCAATGATCCATTCGAGTAACTTTGAAATTGTTTCACAAGTTATTGTGCATACCATGCCTTAAAATGTTTAAAATGTTTAAAACATTCATAATGCTTAAATCACAACTGATACGTAGCATAAACAATATGATGCCATTATCTGAAATGTAATAGCGAGTGAATGTAAGCTGGCAAAGGAAAACAGTACCTGTTAAATGAGTAAAAACGAGTAGTCTTTCCTTGTATGCAGTCTGACCTCCGCAATGATAAGGCCAGTGATAGGCAGGCCAACTGTGTGTGAACAAGGCTGCCGTGTCGGCTGAAACGCGTTGTGGCTTGCGCTAATTAAATATTCTAAAACCGCATTGGAGTCGACTCCATTTGTTGAAGAGATACCGAACGCCACGGTGATATATATATTGTTATGGCGCACTGAACCTACTAAGGGGAATTATTTATGCTTTCTCTGCTGGACCACATGTCCCAGTGTGCATTACAGATGTAAGCGCACTCAGCGCGGCCCACTGGGGGCCATCAGCGAATCAAAGCATGCTCAATAATTGATTTAAAGAGAACCGTCATTGCGCCAGATGAGAAAGAAGCTAATGCCTTTGAGGAAGAGGCGTCATGCCTCAAAACGCGTCAGGCTATTGAACTCTACTTACTGGAAGGTCGAGGCGATCTGATTGGGAACACTGAACAATTTTTTGACATTTACACTGGATGGACAATAACTTTTCAAACAGCGTATTGGTGGTGCTCTCCACATTGAGAAAAAGTTACATTGGTCTTGGAGACTGCCACTTTGAAGCAGCGGTGGCAGTGGAGGTGCACACTTTTTCTGGGCATACTGGCCCAGCTTGCTTTTTATCTGGACTTCTAGTTGGGGTTTGGTTTTGTGTGGGGAGGTGCGTTGCCAGCGCTCCTTGGTGTGCAGGTTGGGCTTGCTGTTTCAATTTTGGGATACAACTGCTTACAACTGAACTCTTCTAAGTCTGAGGTGCTCTTGGTGGGTCGTGATACCCATCAATGGGACAACCAATGGTGGCCTACGGCTCTGGGTACCCCCCCTTACCGAAAACCGTGGTCAAGAACTTAGGGGTCCAGTTGGACAATGTACTCTCATTTGAGTACAACACAAAAAAAGTGGCGGGGACTTGTTTTGGTCTCTTACGTGGCCTGAAACCCATCTTGGGATACTTCGATGCACCCACCCTCCAAACGATCATTCAATCTGTAGTGCAGTCTCAATTAAACTATTGCAATGGGCTCTTACTCGGCGTGAATAAATCCGTAACTAAAAGATTCCAACGGGCACAGAATGCGGCAGCCCGCACTCTTTTTTCCCCTACCAAAGCACTACCATGCCTCTAATCTTCTTTGCCGTCTTCACTGGTTGCCGATTGAACAGAGAGTCCAGTTTAAGACTCTCTGCACTATGCACAAGATCCTACACGGCCAAGGCCCTCAAATCCTGCAAGGGCTCTGTTCACCATATGTTCCGACTCGAGCCCTACGTTCCGCTGACTTGCACCTGGCCTGTACTCCCCGAATGCGCAGGCAGAGGGCAGGGGAGCGCTCCTTTAGCGCAATGGCCCCTGCCTTATGGAATGCTGCCCCTCTTGCTGCTCGATGCACACAAGATCACTGGGCATTTTGGAAATTGATTAAAACCTGGCTTTTCTCTACTCTTTAGTTTTCCTCTCTATAACCCCCTGTCTGTTAGCACTGGGACGCCCCGTTGTTGGGGCAGCCATGTGCTTTATAGGTTTGCCTAACATAACATAACATGAATGCTTTTAATAAAGTTATGGTGCACTGAACCTACTAAGGGGAATTATTTATGCTTTCTCTGCAGGACCACATGTCCCAGCATGCATTACAGATGTAAGTGCACTCAGCGCGGCCCACTGGGGGCCATCAGCGAATCAAAGCACGCTCAATAATTGATTTAAAGAGAACCGTCATTGCGCCAGATGAGAAAGAAACTAATGTCTTTGAGGAAGAGGCGTCATGCCTCGAAACGCGTCAGGCTATTGAACTCTACTTACCGGAAGGTCGAGGCGATCTGATTGGGAACACTGAATGGTGGGCAAACTGTCGAGTGCCTTCTCACAGCTTACGGGCATTTGGTGGAAAAGATATGCACGGCGGAGTGCACCATCTCTAAATCAAGAGAGGCTGCGGTTGGAACTATATCCGAGCCGAGATCAGCACAGTGAGCCGAAAATGAAGATTGTATTGCCCTGACTTTCTGGTTCCTACTAAGGATATTATGAATGCTTTTAATAAAATTATGGTGCACTGAACCTACTAAGGGGAATTATTTATGCTTTCTCTGCAGGACCTCCTCACAGCTTACGGGCATTTGGTGGGAAAAATAAATTAATATATATATATATATATATATATATATATAAATATATATATATATATATATATTACTGCTCCTTCACACCATAAGTCAGAAGCACTCGCGAGCGGGTGCCAGCAACACGGTGGCGCTCCGTGTATTCAATTAACGCTCCAATGCTCCGCGTATTCGGAACAAAAGCCAGCACTCCCGGGGCAATTACGAAAAGATCTTTATTTCTCTTAACAACAAATGCGTTTCGGCATGCGCGCCTTCGTCGGTGTTACTGACACGGCGGCGGCGCCCATTTATAAAGTCATTTCATGATTAAGGATTAACATAAAAAAGAGACAATTCTCTTAATCGCCCATGGGCGCCATCTTTGGAAGGTTAGATCTAATTACCAGACAAGACAGGCAACATTGTATCAACTTTGCAAATACGATAGTCCACATTTGTGCCATATATCGGCTTTACGACCAAAACATCTGACATGTCTAAGCCCCTATGACAATACAAATTCATTCCATATATCGGCTTATATTGTCTGTCCTAACACCATTTCGCCGTGTATCGGCCAAGTGCCCACCAAGGGCCTCATCCAGTATTTTTAGACAAGACAAACATATTTTGCAGCGTCATAGTGGGCATAACAACAATGGTCGCACCTTGTTATTAGTTAAAACTATAGTAAATGCAATCACGCCGTGTATCGGCATCTTGCTCCATCTATTGCCTGAAAAAATTAATCTCCTAATCTTTTTACATTAGATGTGTGGACAACCTGTTAAAATACATCATTACATCATATAACAGCTAATTTCCTAAATGGACTGACAGCTATTCCCCACTGTTTAAACCTTTTGGGGTTTTTGTCTGCAGATCTATAATAAAGCGAGACTCCAGCCTACGTAACCTCAAGATTCTATCGCCCCCTCTAATGTTAACTGGGACATGATCTAATCCAAAGAACGTCAACAGATCCCTGTTGCTGCTGTGCGCGCTTGCAAAGTGCCGAGCTACTGGATACGCTTGATCTTGTTTGGTGATAGCACGCATATGTTCTAAAATATGCACTTTCACCGGGTGGATGGTACTGCCTACATACCTCAATCCGCATGGACATACTAGGCAATACACTGAATATGCTGTGTTACACGTTATAAACTTAGTTATGTTTCTCTTGATTTTTGCTCCTGGAATGTTGTAACCCAAGACCCTTTTGCTGTTCTTACAGGCCTTGCATTTACCACATGGGAAGAACCCCCTCATCTCTTTGAGAGTTCCTTCCCTCGGCATGTTATGCACTTGGTGACTATAGACTAACATATCCTTCATCGCCCTAGCTTTCCTAAAAGTCACTAGTGGTGCATTGGCGCCGTGTCAGTAACACCGACGAAGGCGCGCATGCCGAAACGCGTTTGTTGTTAAGAGAAATAAAGATCTTTTCGTAATTGCCCCGGGAGTGCTGGCTTTTGTTCCGAATACGCGGAGCATTGGAGCGTTAATATATATATATATATATATATGTATATATATATATATATATATATACAGCTCACACTGCCACTAGGTAATCGTACCTTTCCACAGAAGACAGCACTCACGGGGGAGAGTTCCAAATTGTATTCACAGGAACTCGAGGCGCACAGACGCGTTTCGGCAACCGCCTTTGTCGATGGTTGCCGAAACGCGTCTGTGCGCCCGAGTTCCTGTGAATAAAATTTAGAACTCTCCCCGTGAGTGCTGTCTTCTGTGGAAAGATACGATTACCTAGTGGCAGTGTGAGCTGTATACGGCGCGGAGCACCCCCGCCCTGACAGGCACCGTTCGAGAGTGCGCCAGGCTGGTGCACAGGGAGCAGCGATATATATATATAAATATATATATACATATATATGTAAACCAATTGCCCGAAAGCTTAAAGGACGCACTATGGTTTACATAAATTACACGGCTGCCCTGTCGTGAACGGATGCACAATTAAAGAGGGGCTGCGCGGCATATTGGAACTTTGCCGCTGCCGCGATCAGTTCAGCAGTTTGGAGAAAAATAACCGGCAAGACATTTGAGGGCCCACTGGAGGGTGAGAAATGCTTTTTAATTAAGGATCGCACGGAACTCACTGCGAGGATAACTATTTCCAATTGGGGACTCGATGTCCCAACATGCAATGTACTATACACAGGCACTGCGCATGACCCACTGGGGGTCTCTGCACATATTTAAAGCACAATTGGAATTATCTGTGTGAACCTGAGCTGCCCATGAGGAAAAGGCTGTGTCCTTGAAACGCGTCGGTGAAAATTTTTACCTGAAATGAAGATGCCGTTTCTCCGTGAATAATAAAGCCGGTTGGTTTAAACTGCTGGGAGTGCGTCCTTTAAGCTTTCAGGCCATTGGTTTACATAATATATATATATATATATATATATATCAAAAAAGCAAACGGTCCGTAATCGGTGCGCGCTTTGTCCGCTGGTGCTCGTGTCGAGGTCAGACCATGCCTCGCTCAATAATTTTCACAAAAAGATGGCACTGCACTCCAGAAGTCGTGAAAAATCCAAGCATTTAATAAAACATAATAGCCACCACCAATACCACCACCAAACGTTTCGACCAAGAGATGGTCTTTGTCACGTGACAAAGACCATCTCTTGGTCGAGCGTTGGTGGTGGTATTGGTGGTGGCTATTATGTTTTATTAAATGCTTAGATTTTCACGACTTCTGGAGTGCAGTATCATCTTTTGTGATATATATATATATATATATATATATATATATATATATATATATATATATATATATATATATATATATATTACCCCAAGTTCCCCAGATGTCAGACCGCACTCCACAACCAGGTAAGTATCAAACTTCTTTAATGAAGGCAAGCGGCTTCCCATCCCCGCATCAAGTCCTTGGCCTTACGCATTTCGAAGCGTTTAGTGCTTCTCATCAGAGGCCGTGACAGCTGGCACTTCAACAAGGCTTTCTTCATCCCCCCTGCATGTTTCCTCAGATTTATGGCTTCCAGTGCGCCTCCATGATGGTAATTTAATGATTGATGCATGCTGGGAAATGAAGTCTTTTTCCACCCAATTACACCCTCCAGTGGGTTTGTCAGCTACACACATTTTAGGACATTACTTTTCACAGCCCTCCATTGGGCTGCAGGATGGGACTTCACTTGCCTTAATCATTCCCCTGCTGTGCCCTTCAATACGTAACAATTCACTTCTCCGGGTCCGTGATTGCTTCCGGTGGTGCGTCGTCTCCGCGGCCTGGAAGCGCCGCGTTTATGTATTACCACAAGTTCCCCAGATGTAAGACCGCACTCCACAACCAGGTAAGTATCAAACTTCTTTAATGAAGGCAAGCGGCTTCCCATCCCCGCATCAAGTCCTTGGCCTCACGCGTTTCGAAGCGTTTAGTGCTTCTCATCAGAGGCCGTGACAGCTGGCACTTCAACAAGGCTTTCTTCATCCCCGCTGCATGCTTCCTCAGATTTATGGCTTCCGGTGCGCCTCCATGATGGTAATTCAATGATTGATGCATGCTGGCAAATGAAGTCTTTTTCCACCCAATTACACCCTCCAGTGGCATTTTAGGACATTACTTTTCACAGCCCTCCATTATATATATATATATATATATATATATATATTACCTACTGGCGGTCGCCAGTAGGTAGTTATAGTTAGGACCTCGTTTCTATTCAAAAAGCATTTTTTCTTTTCCCAATAACTTTGGTGCCAGTTGACGAATCGTCGCGAACTTTTCAAAACTAGTGGCCCGCTCCGGTCAGCTCCTGTCTTGAAAGTTTCGGGGTGATTCGATAAGCAGGGGCTGAGAAAAAAGGGGGGTCCCAAAACGCATTTTCCCCATGTTAATTTCCGTAGGAAAATTTAGACAAAGCTACAGCCCGAACTGCTGAACGGAATTACACCAAATTTGGCAAAAAGGTAGGTCTTGGTTCAGAAAGAGTCCTTTTTTTAAATGGTGTAAATCCGTTCAGTAGTTCCTGAGAAATTTGAAAAAGAAAATGTTTCGATATCTGTGGGCGCAGTGGGTTCGCGAACCCTCCCGAGCACGAGCTTCATTCTGATTGGCTGCCAACACTCCAAACCAGGAAGTGTTGGCAGCCATCTTGTGACTCGGTAGAACTGAGTCACAAGAAAACAGTAAAACAAAATAAAAAAACAAGAAAAGGGGGCGGGGTAGAAACACCCTGACCCCCTAGGCCTGCTCAGGGGGTCCCACAAGGAGCCCCAGGGCCAAAAAAGCATTTTTTAAAAATAATTTCAGCGGAATTCGCGTTGGGGTCGCGAATCCCGCCGAAAATTTTCAAAAATGAAGCGCGGGCTCCTGTGCTTCATTTTAATGAGGCCCCCGGGTGGGCCAGGTCCCGGGGGCATTACCAAAAAAAATAATAGCGGGGCCCCGCAGCCCCGGGGACTGCCACCTCCCTGGGGCTATGCTCATTATGTGCGGGGGGCATGTGGCCCCCCCGCAGCCCCGGGGACCGCCACCTCCCTGGGGCTTTTTTAAAGAACAATGCGTGGGGGGGTCCCACCCCCCCATGCTGCCCCGGGGACCGCCACTTTCCCGGGGCTGTGTTAATTTAAAAAAAAAAGAAAACAAGTGTGGGGGGGGCAAGAGCCCCCACACGCCCCGGGGACCACCACCTCCCCGGGGCTTTAAACGTTGGGAGGGTGGCCGCGTGGCCCCCCTCCGGGAGCCCTCGATGGCCCTGGGGACCGCCACCCCAGGGCCGGCTCCTGCAGTGTCCCGGGGTGCCCACCCCCGTGACACTGCTGTTTGCTATGGCAGGGCGGGAGCCGTGCGGCTCCCCCCCCTGCCATAGCAAACTCTGCTTTGCTTCCTTGAAGCGAGAGCAGGGAAACCTGCTCTCGCTTCAAGGAAGCAAAGCAGAATTGCTTTTGAGCAAGGGGAGCTGCATGTCAGCAGCTCCCCTTCCTCAAAAGCAATGCCGGCTCCCGCAGGAGGCGGGGAGCCAGTGAGACCGTGGGGGCATTGGGGCTTCCCCCACGGTCCCCAACACAAAGGGCCGGCCCCGGGGGATGGGGCCCCCAGGGACAATAGAGGTCTCAGGAGGGGGGCCACGCAGCCCCCCTCCTTAAAAAAAAAAAAATGTAGTGGCCATGCCCCGGGGGACAACACCTTTGGAGAAATCGTCAAGTCTACCAGAACCGCCTGATCCTGAAAGCACAATAAGCCTGCTAAACACAGAGTTTCCATTACTAAATGAGGAGCAAAAGGTAACCAGTACTGATGCCAGCAGGTTTACTACAAGCAATATGGGAATATTGGCAAAAACGAGGGTGACTGGATTGTGATTTATAAAAAGACTTGACGATTTCTCCAAAGGTATTGTGCTCGTAAATTACCAAAATGAAAATACATACCAGAAGACTGAAACTTTTACGAGCGAGGAGAATCATGCATGCTGATTAAATAATGTGAACTTTCTATCTGTGCTTATTTAAGCAGCCGTCCAATAGGAAACTACCAGAATGCATTTAAAAACTCGGTCATGTGTCCTGCATTGATGCAACCAACATTGAAAAAAGCAAGTGTGCTGAAACGCGTCTGTTGGCGTCAATAAATCAAGCAAGAAAGACCCGTGAGTGCTCCTATCCTTGTTTTAAAAAAATATATATATATATATAGATATATATATATATATGGAAAGGGATTTCCTGTGTTTTCCTCGAACCATAAGCACCAAGAGTTCCAGAGGGTCACAGAAAGGCAGCACTCTCATCAGCAAAAACGCAGGCAAGTTAAAGTTGTTCAGCGTTTACCATTTTTATTTTTATTTTTTCAGTTATTTTTCTCCATTTGATTTTCTTTGTAAAGCGTGCCAAGTGCATCAAGGAACAAACAACGACATATATATATATATATATATATATATCCTACTGCCGGTCACAAGTAGGTAGTTATAATTAGGACCTAGTTTACATAGGAAAAGCATTTTTGACTAGTCTATAACTTTGGAGTCGTTTGACTAATCTGCATGAAATTTTCACAAAAAAGTGTCAAAGTAGGTTCTGTGTGTGATGGGAAGTTTGGGGGTGATCCGTGCAGTGGGGTCCGAAACACAGGGGTGCGTAATAAGGGTGTGTTTGTAATGTTAATTCCCATAGGAATGCATTGATAAACCTACAGCCAGAAACGCTGGATGGAATTACACCAAATTTGGCAGAAAGGTAGATGTTGTTATGTAGATAGTGCTTTTCGTTATTTGGTGCAAATCTGTTCAGTAGTTTTTGTGAAATTAAAACCAAACTATATAGTGATATCTCTGGTCGCGGATATTTCTCAGTGGTTTTGCGGTTATTGCAGTGACATCGTGACAAGTTTGAGTTAAATCTTGAAAGGACGCACCAGCAGGAATGCTGTGATTGGCTGGATGCAACCTGAACAGAAAGGTGCAGCAGTTTTGCGGTGATCGCGGAGACATTGTGATGAGCTCAAGGTAAATCGCAAAGGCGCGCCAGCGGGAACCTGAACAGAAAATTGAGGCCACCATTTTATCAATAGGGAATGGTTCCCAGGGCTGAAAATTTCTGTGAAAGCTGAGATAAGGGGTCAGGGTAGAGGCACTCTGACCCCATGTTTGAAAAATGAGGGTGTTAGTGACACAAGGTGTGCTCGTGACGACGCCACAACCGCCAGCGTGGTCCCCCTTGTACCATTGTGGGGACATCGCGACTATTGCGACGTCTTTGTGAATATTGGTGAAAAATATATATATACATATATATATATTTGTAAACACTCGCCGGTCACTGTCTCAGACTCATATACGCACTCACAAACTCACTCAGACATTTATACACCCATTCACATACCTACTCACACACTTATACATCCAGTCACTTACCCACTCAAATATTCATACATCCATTCACATTCCCATTCAGGTACTCATGCACCCACTTACAGGTTCACTCATAGAGGAGCGCACTCATGTAAAGACCCACTCAGAGACTCACGCACCTACTTAGAGACCCACTCATAGACTCATGCACACAGCCTCATACACACTTGGAGACTTTTACACCCACTCACAGACCCACCGGGGCAGTCATTTACCCACTCACAGACCCACTCAGGCACTCATGCTGCCAGTCATAGACCCACTGAGAAACTTATTCACTCAGTCACAGACCCACTCAGTCACTCATGCACCAACTTACTCACACACTGAGACATGTACTCAGACACTTCTGTATCCACTCACAGATCCAGTCATGCAGTCATATACTTACTTTCAAATGCACAAAGGCATTCGTTCACCTACTCACAGATCGACTGAGAGACTCATGCAACCAAAACAGAGATCCATTGAGACACTAATGCACCCAGTCATAGATGTACTGAGACAGTCATGCAGTTTGTTACAGAACCATTGATAGACTGATGCACTGTCTCACGGATCCACTGAATTACTTAAACAGTGAATGAGAGACTTACTGATACAGTGATGCATGCAGTCACAGATTCCACTGAAAGAGTTATACACTGTGCTATAGAGATATTAAGGGAGTTATACATGCTATTATAGAATCTTTTAGATAGCAATGTGTTTAGTGTGTTGGTTATAATCTATTTTGCAGTTATAAGTTTTGTATGTGGTGGTAGCTGTTGAATGTGTGCTTTTGCTTTGTGTTTTCACAACGTATTTGCAGTGATCATGGGTACCGATATCATTTTCTTTTTATACAAACTCCTTATATAAATATGACTTTAAACAGTGCAGTAATAAACCAGTAGTGTCTAAAATACTGTAAAATGTGTGCATATATGTGTTTTACACCTCTAAAAAAAGGTGTGATCGTCGCAGTTACCGAAGTCATTGCGACTCTCCGAGTAATCCCGAAGACAGAAAGTAGGGTTCAACAGTTTTTTTAAAAACTTACTAGACAAATATGTGTATAAACATGTTCTTTAAGCAGTGATGTAGTTAGTAATGTGTGTATTCTAATACTTAGAATGAGTTTTGTTAGTTAAAATTTGTAATGTGGTGGTGGTCGTTGAATGTCTGCCTTTTGTTTTGCGATTTCAAGACGGGATCACAATCATCACGACGTCGTCGCGGATTTCAAAAATTCGAAAAGAAATCATTTAACAAGAAAATGAACAAAATGTTGTGCTCTTGGGTGGCTCTGCCCAGAGCCTTTGTGTTGAGAGTGTGTATAAGACAGCTACAGATAAGACTGTATGCAAAGTTTAAGGTTGCTTAGAAACACCCTGTTCCCTTCATCTGTAAAGTGAACTCCATCACATCTATATTCCAGGCATGTTAAAATGCAGGTTGTTGTTGTAGATAGAGCCCATGTTATGATCTCTGAGGAAAGCAGAAACAGTTTTATTAGCATGTTTCCTCGGTTTGTCAATCTGTGGACAGAATTGATTTGACCACATCCATTTCTGTGTTTGGCATATATTAGAGTACACCAAGACAGTGTGAGAGAAAAGCAACGTCAGTTCTTCAAAGGTTTCCTTCATTAGGATATCCAGTCTTACCCCAGTCAATGTGCCTAGGTCATTGCCACCACTGTGCACAATCACCTCTCTGGCCAAACCAACTAATCTCCATATTTGGCAAACCCAGGTCACTGTCAATACATTTCTTTTTTGCAGCCTCTTTAGCCCAATTGACATAGCTGTCGCCCACAATCCACACTCTAAGCATTTTGAAGTGAAGGAGCAATAGCAGTTAGGAGAAGGCTGGAGCTGAATGAGGTAGTTTACCAAATGAAAAGTAGTTAAAATGGAGGTATTTTTTTAAAATATATTTTTGATTGAATGCTGTCAGCATGTAAGTAAATAAAATTAGGTTGTTAGAAATGGGGGTCTCTAGTTGGTAAGGGCTTGCACCTTTGTCCAAGTAGGGACCTTCTTCCTAGTCAGGGTAAGGGAGTTACACTCCTAAAATAACCCCTGCTCACCCCCTTGGTAGCTTGGCACGAGCAGTCAGGCTTATTCTAGAGGCAGTGTGTAAAGCATTTGCACATAACCAACAGTAATACAGTGTAAGCACTACAAACTGACACCACACCAGTTTAGAAAAATATCCAATATTTTTATATACTTTAGAACAAGACCAAATACGATAAAAATCCACAGTACAGTACTTTAAAAATGATTACGTTGCAAGATAACTTCTTCTTTGCAGGAATATTTCAAAAACAAAGTTCGTACGAGTGGGTAGCTCCGTCCGAGTCTACTGCGATGCTGAAAACCACAGAGTCTAACAGTTCCAGCCGAACGCGTCGATACGGGCCAGCAGAGTCGTGAACAGACTCGGTCACAGTACCTTTTCTCGTTGTGGCGGGCACGGAGTGTGCGAGCCAGTCGGCGTACGTCGCGGTTGCGGTGCAAGATGGAAGCGGTGCAGGGCGCGGTGTCCTCTCGATGCGGTGCAGGCAGCGGCTCGGTGACAATCGTGCAGACGGAGTCAGTGAGTCCAAGGCGTGCGGGGCAGGGTGAGACGGTGCTCGATGCGGTGCTGGCAGGTTGCGATGCAGGCGACCAAGCCGGAGTGCGGGAGCTGGCGTCGGACAGCGGTGCGAGTCGGAGCGGTGCGTCGCGAAGCGTGCGATCGGTGCCCCAACTGCGATGCGGTCACGATTGTTGAGCCAGTTGCAGCGACAGCGTAGGTCTGGCCCGGCTGGCACAGTGAAGCGATGCAATGCGAACTGCGGTGCCCACAGGTCACGGTGCAAGCAGCGGCTCGGTGGCGATGGCATCGTACGTCGTCGTCAGTGAGACCAGGGTTGCGGTGCGAGATGCGGATGGTGCGGTCTGCGGTGCAAGCAGGACACCGGGCCAGCGATGGAGTCGGTTGACGGAGTCGGTTGCGATTCCCTTCCTCTGTGGCAACTGAAACAGCGGTTCCAGAAGTAAGTACCCAGAGGGTTGTGAAGTCTTTGCAGTCCCTGAGACTTCTTAACAGGAGGCCAGCTCGGGTTCAGGCCCTTGGAGATTCTCAGCACAAGTAGTAGAAAGTTCAGTCCAGTCCTTTCACTGCTCAAGACAGAAGCAGCAACTGCAGGCCAACCCAACAAGGCAATAACTCAGCAAAGGGGCAGTACTCCTCCTAGCAGCTCTCCAGCTCTTCTTCCTGGCAGGTTCCTTGATTCCAGCGAGATCTAAAATTCTGGGGTTTGGGTCCCCCTTTTTATCCTCAATTTCCCTTTGTTCTCTGAAGGCAGAGAGGCCTTTGCCTAGTCCAAACCAGTTCTGGTCAGTCCTGGAGCACTTTGTTGACAAGTCTCCTTCTTTCCTTTCACAGTGCAGGCCAGGGACATCAGACGCACCACAGGAGGTGGAGCCAGCATTGTGGAGGGAAGGCCCAGCCCTATTCAGGTCCCAGGTGCATCTCCTCCCACCCATCTACATGTAGATCTTGCTATTCAGCCCTGTGCTGACTCACCCTGTCTCCTGGCATCCCCAGCCCCTGTCACTCACACTCCAGACAAGGAATACACAACCTAGCAGAGGCAGGCTTGGATGGTTAGACAAGAAAATACCCACTTTCTAAAGTGGTATTTTCAAACACAGAATGTTAAAACCAACTTCACTAAAAGATGCATTTTATCATTCTGAGTCCAGGCATACTAAACTCGAATTTCTACCATGTTCCCTGGGTCAGTTAGGATTATAAGCTGTAATAATCAAAACTGCCCATTATGGCCTATGGGGAACAGGTAGCCTTGCAATAGTGAAAAACGAAATAGGCTGTAATTCACTATCAGGACATGCCACACACACCAGGGCATGTCCTACCTTTCACATACAATGCACCCTGCCCACAGGGGTACCTTGGGCCTACCTTAGGGGTGACTAACATGTAGAAAAGGGAAGGTTTAGGGACTTCCAAGTGTGTGCACTTGCCAAGTCAACATGGCAGCCCCAGGCTGCACACAGGCTCTGCAATGGCAGGCCAGAGTTACACTTTACGGGCTGTTTGCGTGGGTGGCACAATCCAGTGCTGCAGCCCACCAACAGCATTTGATCTATAGGCCCTGGCACTCTCAATGCACTTTACAAGGGACTGACACATAAATCAAATAGGCCAATCATGGAAACACCAATCCATAACACATTTTATACAGGAGCACTTGCACTTTCCCACTGGACAGCAGTGAGGAAAGTGCGCAGAATCATTACACCAGCAAAAACAGAGTCAAAACCAGGAGGTCAGAAAGCAAAAAGTCAGGGGAACACGCCAAAAGATGCCAAGTCTAACATAGGTAATGTGTTGGATGCAAAGAAATGTAATATAGACATGGACATGCTGTTGAATCTGTAAATTAAACCACACCTGCTGTATCTTTTTTTGAAGTAGCATGCTCCTTCTAGACTGTGCTGTGAACTTGTGACCTAGTGGCTACACTGGGTTGCTAGGTACACTGAGCTGAGTGTATTAGGGAGGATGGGTGTTAAAGAGACAGAAATAATTTTTTTTAAATTGAGGAGTTATGACACTATTTAAGTAATGGTAAACTTTAATTTCCAATTCAGGACTATGTATTAAACTTGTGTGCAGCATTACAATTTTTAAAAACTGAAGCTAAATATAGGTTTGGACCTCTGTTGTTTTTTTTTTGCGATTTCCCGCAATGATTGCAAAACCTCATTTTGAAAGAGAGGGAAAGGGTTAATGTTAGAAATGGGATTTCTGGGTGGCTAGGGCAAGCGCCTAAACCAGGCAGAAACCATATCTCTAGTCAGGGCAAGGGAGTTACACGCTGAAGATAACCTCTGCTCATCCCCTTGGTAGCTTGGCACGAGCAGTCAGGCTTATCCCAGAGGCAATGTGTAAAGCGTTTGCGCAACACACACACAGCAGCGACACACTAGGCACACCACAAAAGAAACTCCACACCAGGTTATATAAAAATAGCCTTTGTATTACTCATAAAACAATTAGGGCATATTCACATATATACACTGTGCCACCTGGCACTAGGTATCACTTTACAGGGGATTATATACATTACCGGGCCAATCGGGCCACTGTCATAACCATTAGAACATACAAGTAATAAAACAACCAGTAATTACTGGCAAACACTGTACTTGGCATAAACACATTATGCATACCTCCTAAATTACCAGTGCACCACAGTAACACTAATAAGGTGCACACATCACCTCAGGGCCTTTGCCCAATCAAAACACAAGGGGGCCGATTCACAGAACTAATCTGAGATAAAATCCAAAACTTACTACTTTTGGTATTCACAGAAGGCATTTTGTAGTAGTAAAGTTAGGACTCCTAACTTTACTACTACTAAATGCCTTCTGTGAATACCAAAAGTAGTAAGTTTAGGATTTTATCTCAGATTAGTTCTGTGAATCGGCCCCAAGGTGAACACCAGGCCGACTGGCCTTCCTCGGGGGCCCGTCTTGGGCTTCCCCGCAATGCCCTTTGTCCCAAAGTCAGGGCTTTCCTGGCTGCCAATGCAGCCCTTAGAAACGGGCACAATCCTCACATGGGGCGGGGGTGCAACTCACTCTTGTCCTCCCCAACCATATGTGCCCCACGTCACAGCTGCCCGTGACCTGGCGGTGCAGCTGTATAAACAAAATAGGCACCAACGGTGTGGCCTCCAAGCCCCACTCACCGGGGCTTCTCTTGTGCAGGGGAAAGAGGCGGGCCCCAACGGTGTGCCTTTCGAGCCCCACTCACCGGGGCTTCCCTCCATGGCAGGTAACAGCTGGGAACAGGGAGGACACAGCAGCAGGGAGCCTGCGAGGCTTCGGGCTTCCCTCTGTGTTCGGCGAGTCTGCAAGGCTCCGTCTTCTGTTGCAGGCACGCGGGGCTCTCCTCCTCCGCACGGGATGCCCTGCCCACCGTCAGGCACCAACACGCCTGACTTCCTCTCTTCCAGCGGCCCCAAGCCCGCGAGGCTCCGTCCCTCCTACCAGCTGGCGCCGCCCACAGTCAGGTTCCGCCTGAATTCCGATTCACGTCACAGCTGTTTCTTGCCTCAGTGGCCACCGGAGCCCACGTCTGGGCGTTAGGATCGTGGTGCCGTGGGCAGACACAGCCCCGAGGCACAGGCCCACACATAGGCTTGGGGAACACGCAGGGCTCTCCTCATCCTCACAAGAGCCCCGCCTACAGGCAGGCATCCTTCTGCCTGACTTCCGGTTTGGCCACAGCGCTCATTTATGAGCAAAGTTGGAGCCCCCTTCTTGGGCTCCCGAAATCCAGTGGCAAAGCGCTCACCACGCGCTGATTCAGATGAGCCCACGCCAGGGGCTCAACACCTAGGATTTCTGGCCTGCTCCGGCCCAAGTCCAGGGCAATGAGCAAAATACGCAGCGCTCGGCCGGTCTCACACCTGCGGACACCAGCAGGGAGCAGGGAGCAGGCAGCACTTCTCCCCAAGAAGTACACAGGCAGGCCAGCACACCGGGTCTCCTGGGCAGAACAGCAGATCCTTCAGCTGCCAAGCAGGGCAGCAGGCCTGTCCCCTGGCGGCGGTTCCTCCTGGCAGTCCGGCAGCCTGCCGGCAGCAGGTTCCAAGTAAGCACCAAACAGCACACCAACATGGGGTAATAGCCTCAATACTTATACCACACACTGTCTTTGTTCTCCCCCTGGCACAGGGCTCTGTACCCGGTCCAAACCAGTTCGGGGGGGAACTCACACATTTCTTTAAATGTGCATGAACACCTCCTTTGTCAGTGTAGGCTCTGGCCCCAGACACAACACAGGGGGGCAGAGCCAGCATTGTAGAAGGCAGGCACAGTCTTATTCAGGCCCAGGTGCTACTCTTCCCATCACTCCAAATGCACATTGGCCTATTCAGCCTAGCGCTGACTCACCCAGCCCCTCTGGAGCCACTGCACCTCCCCAACCCCTGTCACTCCAGAGCCAGACATGCAATACACAACAGGCAGGCCCAAAGACACATAGCACACAGAAATGCCCACTTCTAAAAGTGGCATTTCTAAAATAGTGATAATAAATCTGCGAACACCATTTTGCAGCATTTATTACCACTATTCCAAACATACCAAACTTGACCACTCTACTCCTCTCATGTCAGGAATTACCACTGAAACACATATCAGGGAATCCCCAATGCATTCCTATGAGAGGGCAGCCTCACAGTAATGAGAAACCAAAATGGCTGTTTGTCACTACCAGGACATGCCACACAGTTTTTTGGTTTTTTGGGAAAATATTTTTATTGGCATTTTTCCTTTATTATACATTGGATGCACAAAGAATAACCAAAGTAACAAAACATGACGTACTAATAACATTTGTCTAAATTCCGAAGGGCATACTCCATTTTATTGGGTGCGTTTATAGAAGTGTTGGGGAGCACACTCCACCGCCGGTCAACTATAATACAGGTCTGCAATGAAATATGCTTTTATCTTCCAAACACTGTATTCAGGCATATAAGTCAATACAAGGAATGAAGGAGAGCTGAAACAGCAAAGTGCAGCCAATTTAAGAAAAAACAAAACAAGCAAACAAAAAAGGAAATCAAAAAAAGAGAAATAATAAGAAACTAAACCATTCATGCAGAGGAGTGGTGTGCACGCAGCTAATCTTCACACTGTGGAGAACGTATTGTGAAACATCTTGGGAGCAGAGGTATCAGGGGGACCCCCCTCCCACCCAGGGGCCACCTTAGGTCTTATAGCTAGTCCAGTGCATACGAGGACTAAGTACTTCCAAACCTCGCTCTGTCTAGTTCAGTCTCTTTGGGCATTGGGAGATCACGCCCGCTGGGTATCAGTCCCAGCGTCTATAGGGGCGTCCTCCTCCGCTGCATCCCCTTCACTGCTAGTTCCCCTCGGATTCTCCAATTCTGCCAGCGCCTCACTCCATTGGTTTGCAATTGGGCGCAATCTCACACCTTTGGCCTCTTCCCACACCAGTGCCCTGCCCTCCGCCCCAGCCCATGCTATGACATCTCTGTTCCAGACCGCTACCTGTGGCCCTCTGGGTGACTTCCAATCCATGGCTATCCTACGCTTAGCAAGGCACAGCGCAAGGTCTATCAGGCGGCTTCCCACTTTACGTTTAGGGGGCCTAGGGAAGAGACCCAGCAAGCACGCATGAATCGTTGGAGCCAACTCCCTTCCAAGCACGTCCTTTATCTTGGCCAGTATCACCTCCCAGTAGGGGTGCACCCATTGACATTCCCAGGTCATGTGAGCAAAGTCGGCGTCCAGGTGAGCACACCTGGGACATTGTCGCACCTCCCCTCCATACGTCACGTTGAGTCTGTGTGGTGTCATGTACGTCATGTGGGTGTAGTTGAATTGTGTGTATTTCAACCGGGTGTTCCGGGAGACCTTCCCAGCGTAACGCAGAACTCTGCGCCATTCGGTGTCTGTCAGGGGCCTGTCACCGATCTTTTCCCAACGCGCCTGCAGTCAGTCGAGGGGGATGGTGGAAGCCTCCACCAGCGCAAAGTATAGCCATTTCTCCAGGTGGCCCGCCGTGTGAAGGGTGAGCAGCGCGTGTAGGACAGGGTGTGTATCCGGCTCCACCCTTCCAGTTTTCCATAGTCGCGAAAAGGTGCACGTCAGCACCTCGTGTATCAGGAACTGGCCTGCGGGAAGGCCACTATCTTCTGCCAAATCCACGAAAGGAATCAATTCCTTAACCAGGTAGCAGTCCCCGATGCTGTCGAGCACGGCCTCTGACCACTTGGCCAGCTGGGCGCTCGTGAACGTGGTTTGAGGATCTCCATGCGGCAACCCCACCAGAGGTAACATGGGGGAATATTTCGCACTGTGTTGTCGACCACCACAGCATCTCCTCCACGTCTGGAAGGCCGTGTTTTGGAGTAGGGAGCAGTAGGGGACGGGGGTGGACGGCAGCAAGAGCTTTGTAATCATCAACCCGCGACTCAGCTCTGGCTCAGTCAGGCACGTGCCCGCCTCATTCACTCCTTCCATCCACTGCGTTAACCATTGTAGCTGGGCCGCCAGCATGTAAAATTCAAAATTAGGTACCCCAAGTCCTCCCACTGACATAGGGCGTTGGAGGGTCTGTAGGGACACCTGTGGGCGTCCATCCCCCCAGACCAGTTACCGCTGGAGTGCATGCAAGGGTCGAAACCAGCCCCTCGGCATCAAGACCGGTAGGTTTACAAAAAAGTACAACAGCCGGGGCAGCATAATCATTTTGGACCGCGTGATCCTGGCCATGATGGGCAGTTGCAATGTGCACCAGAACTGTACACATGGACGAAGTGAGCGCAACGCACGACCCAGGTTTCCGTCCCGCAGATCTTCTAGGTCATGAAAAATTGAATGCCCAAATATGTAAAGGTGCGCTGTGCCCAGAGTGTGTCGTCCGGCAACGCCTCCGGTTTAGGCAGGGGCCCCGCTATAGGGAACAGGAAGGTCTTGGTTTTGTTAACCCAAAGGCCCAAGAGAAGAGCGAAGTTGCCCAGAATCCACAGAGCTTCCGCCGCCCCCTCGACCTCCCCCGAAAGATACAGCAGTAGATTGTCTGCGTATAAGGAAATGAGGTGCTGCCTCCCGCCCAGCATCAATCCCAGCCCGCTCCCGCCCAAGCGAAACCGCTCCGCCAGAGGTTCCACAGCCAGTGCAAAAAGGAGCGGGGACAGGGGGCACCCCTGCCGGGAGCCCCGGGAGATCCTATATGCTCTAGATATGGTTCGGCCCGTCTTGACTCTCGCCGTAGGCGCGGCGTATAGGAGTCGCACCCATCGTCCCCATTCATCTCCCAGACCTAGACGGCGCATCACCTTGAAGAGGTAGTCCCAGGACACTGTGTCAAATGCCTTTTCCAGGTCTACCGACAACACTGCCGCCTGCTGGAGCGCGGGTGCCCCTTTGTGGTAGAGCACGGAGTAAAGTCTGCGAAGATTATATGAGGTACTACGTGATGGGATAAACCCATTCTGGTCCGGGTGGATCAGAGTCTTCATATGGGGGAGGAGCCTACCCGCCAACACTTTACTCAGGATCTTGAAATCCAGGTTGAGCATGGAAAGGGGACGGTAGTCCCTAACACCCGCGTCAGGTTGCTTGGATTTGGGGAGCGGTATCACAAGGGCTGACTGGGTGGTATCCGGCAAACCCCCCCCTCCCTCAAACGCTTCCATATATAAAGTCACCAGACGCGGGGACAGTATATTGGCGAATCGCTGGTAGACCTCAGCCGGTAGGCCATCCGGCCCAGGAGTCTTACCGGGCGCCAATGCCGCTATCGCCGCCTTGACCTCGTGGATGGAGATGGGGCCACCCAGGGCCTCCCTATCCTCCTCCTCCAATGTTCGGAGCCGCAGGGGGGCTAAGAAGTGCTGTATATCCGACAGGGGGGCCGTTGTCGGGGTGCTATACAACTGTTCATAGTAGCGGAGAAAGAAGTCAGTAATGGCCCCAGGGTCATGTACCACCTCACCCGAGTCCAGGCCCAGGCGCGTGATAGGCATTCCCCCAGACTCAGGTCATATAAGGCATGCTAGCAATCGACCTGCCCTCCCCTCCTCCCTCTGCACCCTGTCCAGGTAGTCTTTGTAACTATAGCACCGTAGTCTACCCAACACATCACTATATTTGGTCCGCGCCTCTTGCAAGGACACCCGGGCTGAGTCATCTGTACCTTGCAAATTATCCAATCTGCGAATGGTCCCTTCCAGATCCGAGAACTCCTTATTCAATTCTCTGTGCGCCCCACATGATTGGGCCAGACAGTGGCCCCTCACCACCACCTTGAACGCCTCCCACTCTATCTGCGCCAAAGAGGCGGTGCCTGCATTAGCAGGGAAGTACATCTCAGTGAGCGAGGACAGAGAAGCCCGAAAGGGAACATCATCAAGCAGCGCCGGGTTCAACTTCCAAGTGGGAATCGGAGGGCGGCGACCCAATGGCTGGAGCACTAGAAGCAATGGGCTATGATCTGATAGTGTCCGCCCTAGGTATTCCGTATGCGAGACCAGGCCATTAAGGGTTGGAGAGCAAAGAAATGTGTCCAGTCTAGTATGGACCTGATGGACTGGTGAAAAAAAGGAATACTCCCTATCTGCCCTGTGCTGCAGTCGCCAGGTGTCCTCTAAACCCCAGTCGGATATCCAGGACCGGAAGCCAGCTGCTGTGTGATGTGGCTGTGTCCCAGGCAGAGGAGGGTGGGAGCGGCCCGTGGCGACGTCTGCCACGCAAATGAAATCCCAGCCAGTATAAGAGAGTCTGTATGACAGTGAGCCAAGGAGGCAGAGAATGACTCCAGAAAACCAATTTGGTCCTGATTAGGAACGTAAACCGTGCCCAGTGTCACCTCCCGCCCCGCCAGTCCTCCCGCCCCACCAGTCGCCCCATAAGTAAGACGTACCGTCCGTCCACATCAATCCGTGAGCAGTCGAGGGCAAAGGGGACCCCAGGCTGTACCCAGATCAGCACCCCCCTGGCGAAGGCCGAGTAGGTGGTCGCAAATATCTGGCCCCACCACCTCCTCCTTAACTTCCCAGCATCCTCCTTGTTCAAATGCGTCTCCTGAAGAAACGCAATGTGTACATCCCTGCGCCTTAGGTAGGAGTATATACTGTGCCTTTTGGACATCGATCCCATCCCCGGATATTCCACGTGAGGAACCTCAGACCCTTAGGTGTGCCTCCCATACCCGCATAAGTGCACCCCGTGGTGCCCACAGGGTGGATCCCCCGCCCTCCACCCGCACACACTCTCCCCCCCTGCAATGAAACAAACAAAGAAAAACCAATCAATCCCCAACGGTGAACAACTCCCCGAACCCAGGGCAATCTGACAACGGACAGTCACCCAAACATCGTACAGAACATTTCGCATAGGGAAACCTTACACTAGTAAGGTACCCAGGAGGGGGTGAGCAAAGGAGCTAATATAGAAAGGAACACCAAAGAAAGGGGACACACAAACTGTTCCGGTGCGCCGGCCCCTTCGGTTCCAAACGGCCCAAGACCAGGGTCCCGTAGAGCAGGCCAGCCATGACTCACGGAACCAGTGCAAGTCCCAGCGGGATCAAATGACTTCATCTGCCGTGCCCGGGGTCACTACCGGCATCTTCATGCTACCACTGCCGGATGAGTCCGAGTCATTGCCCCCAGTGCCCCTCGACGTATGGGTCCCAGCCCCCAGGGAGGGGCTCCTGCTTCTCATAATCACCGCCACAGCCTGCAGGGCATCCGCCCTCTCATGCTCAGTTTGGGACATAGTCGGTTTCTTGAGAGCCCCCCTATGGGAGCAGCGCCTCGATCGTCTCCCCGGCTCCACCTTATCTCGCCCCTGAGGCCGAGGGCCCGCCGGCCGAGAAGACCCAGCCCTGTAGGATTCAATCCAGTCCCAGGCCTCCTCCGGACTATTGCAAAAATGAGTGCTGCCATCCAGCTCTATCCGCAACCGGGCCGGGAACATCAATGAGTACTTGAGGCCCTCATCCCTCAACACCTTCTTAGCTTCTAAGAATGAGGCTCGTTTCCGCTGGACTTCCAGAGTGTAGTCGGGAAGACCTTACTGTTGTCAACAGAATAGGGGCCGTCCGTCCGTGCCTTCCGCAGGAGCAGGTCCCTATCCCTGAAGTGAAGTAAGCGAGCCACCACCAGGCGCGGAGGGTGCCCCGGCGCTGGGGGTCTGGCCGGGACCCGATGAGCTCTCTCCAGGGTGTAGAAGGCGGACAGGCCCTCCGGCGCCACCACCTCTCGTAGCCAGCACTCCAGGTAGGACACCATGTCTTTGTCCTCGAATCCTTCCAGTAGGCCCAGGATTCGGACGTTGTTCCGCCGATTACGGCCTTCCGCGTCTTCAGCCTGCCGTTCCAGCACTCCCAACCTATCAGCGAGGGCTCCCACCTGCTGCTCCAGGGCTTTTTGGGCAGGGGCTATAGTTCCAATAGTAGCCTCGGTCTCCTTCACCCACTCCGACAGCTTCTTGTGATACTCCCGCAGGAGACCCAGGCCCACTGCCACTGTGGTGATGTCTTGGGAAGGGTGGCCTTAGTATCTGCTATGGCCTCCAGTATCTTGCCCACCTGTTGTTGGAGCGAGACATCTGGCGCCGGCTGCGACTGCTCCTGGGCGCTGTCCTCCGGGTCCTGGGAGGCCCCGGCCTGCCGGCCCGCGGCTTTCCCATGATAGACAGCGGACCGTCAAATGTCAAACGTGTCTAGGGGAGAGGGGGTCGGGCCAACAGGCGGTCCCACGAATCTGCCTCACACTCCCAATCGCCAGGGGGGGCCAACACACCAGCCTCGGCGACTGTTCCTCCGCCACAGGGCCCTCAGTGAAAACAACACCCACAGGGCTGACAATAGGCCCACCAAGGCCCAGGCACCTCCACGCCCCTGGACGGAGGCTGGTAGTCTGGGCAGCATCAGGCGGGTCCCAGCCGGCCGCAGAACCCATCCACCAGGGTCACGCACACCCCTTCTGCCGCCTCCCCAAGCCAGTCCTGTGCAGGTGGGAACTCGAGGACAGCCCGGCCCAGCTCCAGGACACCCGGGTGAGAGGAGAAGGGGGAAGGCTCAGTCCAGAAATCCACAGGCCACCCCGGAGGTCTGCACTGTGGACTGCACACCACTGCAAGTCCCCACCGTCGCGGCAGCTCCAGCATGCGCTCCGCTATCCTCCGATGTAACCTGACCGGCCCTTCCTCTCTTCACTGCCCAGTCCGCGGAAGGCCACAGGGCCGCGCCACTGCACGATCTGCAATCTCACAGGCCAGTCCGCCCGCACAGCTCCCCCCGCCCGGAATGGGGCTCAGGGTCAGCCCGGTCCACTCTCAAATCACTCGGGCGAGGGAGGAAAGGGGGGCAGGCACAGCCCGACGATCTACGGGCCTCCCCCAAGCAGCCACCACAGTCCACTCACCTCAGCAGGCCCCCGCCGTCCCAGCAGCTCCAGCGCAGGGGCCGTCACCCTCCAAGGTGATCTGGCCCGCTCTTCCTCACTGCGCTTCTCGCGCCGCAGGTGGGCACGGGCCGCGTCACTGTATTGGCCCTGGCCTCACAGCCCAAGCCGCCTTCACAACACCTCTCCATCTGCAACGGGCTGTAGTGTGCGCGACCTCCGGTGCGGCACCTGCGCGGTCAGGGAAGATCACTCCGGGCCGCCATTTTAGATCGTCACCGGTGCCTGCGGCCGGCATGGGCTCAGGCGCTACGCAGCTGTTCCGGCACCCCCTCAACCGTCAGGACCAGACACCGTGGGCACTGGTGTTGGCCGGTCTCCGCCAAGGTAATCCCGGCCTCGGGCACCCCTGGAATTAGCTAATAATTGGCAGGGCGGCGCGGAGCTCCAAGCTCACGCGTCCGCCATGCACGGCTCCTTAGCCACGCCCCCCAGGACATGCCACACAATTAAGGCACATGCCCTACATTTTACCTACAGCTCACCCTGCCCATAGGGCTAGCTAGGGCCTACCTTAGGGGTGACTAATATGTAGTAAAAGGGGAGTCACAGACAGGGCACCCGCTTTATGTGCCACGTCACAGCGGCAGTAAACTGCGTGCGCAGGCCCTGCAATGGAAGAGGCCTGAGACAGGTTTGAAAGGCTACTTTGGTGGGTGGCGCAAGCAGCGCTGCAAGCCCACCAGTAGCATTTAATTTACTGGCCCTGGGTATCTGAGATACCACTTGACAGGGGACTGATAGGTAAATTAAATACGCCAAACAGGTGTGAACCAATCTTACCACATTTACCATAGAGAGCACATGCACTTTACATTGGACAGCAGTGATAAAGTGCCCAGAGTCATAAAACCACCAACACCAGGTCAGAAAAAATACCAGGAGGAAGGCAAAATGTTCAGGGATGACCCTGCAAAAAGGGCCAAGTCCAACAGTTAACAGATGCTAACCATTCACAAGTAGAGATACAGTAGTCTAAAATGAAAGACATGATTTTATTTGCTGCCTTTCTCATGATCATAGAGTGGAAAGTTGAAGAGGTTGCCATTTTATAGTTGCTTTATATGAGAGTGGTGTACCATTCTTGTGCTTAGTTTTTACACAAAGTTCCCACATACTCAGGGAATCATCCAGACACTACCTGTATCCTCAGGTGATCACTTAGGCACAATCTATGAACTCAATTCAATCATCTAGGGAGTATTTATGTATTCAACCACAAACACATATATTTACAAGTTTAAGTGAGGTATATGTAGTCTTTTAGAACTATCTGGTGAATTATATATCCAACCTGTCACACACTTTTTGCACGTACTTGGAAGAATTAGTGATGCATTTAACTGGAAATGTTCTGAAATACTAAATACACCAGTGGCACAGTGGTAGAGAGGCACACAAATAGCTCTTATGTTGTGTTTTCGGATTTACAGTGTTGAGACACTCTATGTACTGCTACAGTTTGGTTGATGTTCATTTTAAAATTTACTACAAAAGGGATAAACTGGTCTTTCAGAATGTATAAGTGAGAATTGAGATTTGGTGCAGATGTGTTGTTGGAGAAAGTGCTATGGGCCCCATGCATCATCCGAAAATCGGGTCGCAAACGGGCAGATTCGCAGAATCTGCCCCTTTGCGACCTGTATTTTGCATTTGGGATGCATCATCCCAAATGCAAAAATCGCAATTTAAGGACTCGCACAATTGCGATTACTTAAATTGCGATTGCATTTAAGGAATCGCAAATTGAGATTCCTTAAATGCAATGCAACAAAGTAAAAAAATTAGCGATTTCAGCTACTAGGGCGCAATTTACCATGAAGTTGAACTTCATGGTAAATTGCAAAACTTTGAGAAATGCACTAAAGTGCATTTTTCAAAGTTGAAGGTTACACACACATGTCCTTGGGACATGTGTGTGCGCAACATATGTGCACGGATCAATTTCAGGGTGCAACAGGGTGTCCTTTTGACACCCTGCACCCTGAAATTGCATGCGCAATTTGCGAGTACCTATTGGTACTCGCAAATAGCGTCATAATTTCCCATTCATTCCTATGGGCCTGTAGGCCCATAGGAATGAATGAAAGCCATTCCTTATTTGCGACTTGCAATTTGCGAGTCGCAAATAAGAATGTGAAGGAATCGTTATTATTATAGCGATTCCTACATGCATAGGATTTTGCGAATCCTTAATTGCGAATCCTTAATATTCGCTATTAAGGACTCGCAAAATCCTAGCTTGATGCATGTGCCAGTATATTGTTAAAAGGTAATTGATAAATAAAGTTTTGTGTTTTGCTTTGGGTTTCGCATATTGAAGTAAGTGAATGTAGTTGTATAGCTATGTTCATCTGTAGATTTAAAACTGCAACATAACATAAAAGCTGTCTCTGACCTCCTGGTCAGAGACCTGCTCTCTCCCCAGCAGCTCCGCGGTTGTGCTGCTGCCGCTGCCCCTGTGCAGGTAGGTGTTCAAGGCCCTCCTCCACCTGCAGGCTCCTGCCTGCACCTCATCCCTGGTGGTCCAGTGGGAGAGCCTTGCTCTTCTGCTGGCCGCTGTTGTCTGTCTCTGTGTTTGTGCCGTTTTTCTGTCCTTCTGTGCCCGTTTTTTCTGTCTTCCTTCTAGCCTCTTCACTGTCTTGTTATTGTGCCTGTTTTGTTATTGTACCTGTGCCTGTGTTTAACTTTGCCGTTTTTCTGCCTTCTATGCCCGTTGCTCTCCATGCCCTTTTCCCGCTGCTGCTGCCCCCACGGCCCCTCCCCCGCTGATGGTTCCCGCTCCCAGCTGCGCTTCCCTCCCCCTCTCCTACTTAATGGCGGCCGCTGCACGGCCACTCTGATGGCGCGCCAAAGGCAAGCCCATCTGCACTTGTCTGTGACCCGACCGTGGCCAGTGCCAGGAACCCTGGATCTGCGACCTCCCACCACTACAACTCCGCCACCCTCCTTGCACTCAACCCCGGAAGGAACAACAACTGCCAGGGGTCAACACCGAACACCACCCACGGCCAGTTCTCCTGCTGTCACTGCCGCCAATCCTTCACCTCCGACCGTACCCCGACGGCCCCCTCACCGAACGCCAGCTCCTCCGAAGCCCTGAGGTGCATCCTCCTCAACGTGCGCTCCCTGCACAGACCCACCGTAGAGATCTGGGACCTCCTCGACACCCTCTCGCCAGACGTCGCCTTCTTTACAGAAACCTGGACCAACGCCTCCTGCGTCCCCGACATCGCCACCGCCATCCCGGATGGATACAAGATCCAGAGGGAGGACCGCCCCAACCGCCCAGGAGGAGGACTCGCCATTCTACACAAGAGCTCCCTCCGACTCTCCACCTCCACCACGAAGGACTCCTTCCCCACCACCGAACACCTTCACTTCCAGATCCAGACCAGCCCTAGAACCACACTCCGTGGCACCCTTGCCTACAGACCCCCCTGGACCCCGCGCTTCGTTCGCCACTACCGTCGCTGACCTCATCGCACCCCACGCCATCGCCTCCATGGACTACATACTCGTCGGAGACCTGAACTTCCACCTCGACAACCCCAATGACCCCAACTCCACCACCCTCCTGGACAACCTCGCCAACATCGGACTGAAACAGCTTGTCACCATGCCCACCCACAAGGCAGGACACACCCTCGACCCCATCTTCGCAGGAGGTAACAACATCCACTTCAGCCACACCACGCAACCCCCATGGACAGACCACCACTGCGTACACTTTCACATCGACAAATCCACGCCGCCTAAACCTGCACCGCGCCCCCCACGAAGGAACTGGAGCAAAGACACTGAGGAACAACTCAACTCCACCCTCAACCGCGACGCCCCCACCTCCTCGACCGATGCCAACCTCACAGCCAAAGGACTCCACAGATGGATCTCCAACTGCGCAGACAAGCTTGCACCCCTACACAACCCCGACAGACAGCGCCCCAAGAAAGCCACCTGGTTCACCACTGACCTCCAAGAATACAGATGCACCTGCAGACGTCTCGAGAAGAACTGGAGAAACAGCAAAACATCAGAAGATCGCACCACCTACAAAAACGCCATGACGGAATACCACCAACGCATCAGATCCACCAAAAGGACCTTCATTCAAAACAAGATCCCCGCCAACGCCTGCAACTCCAAGCAACTCTTCAGCGTCATCCAGGAATTCACAAAGCCCCCCAGCGCAACCACGGACATCACCCCCTCCCAGGACCTCTGCAACAAGCTCGGATCCTACTTCCATCTAAAAATCAAGGGACTCTACGTTAACTTCAATGACCAGACACCCAACTCCGAAACCACTTCCTTCTCCATCAACGCCACCCAGCCCACCATCTCCTCTTGGACCCCAGTCACCACCGAAGACACCACTTTGACCCTGAAAGGCATCCACTCAGGAGCCCCCACGGACCCCTGCCCCCTGCACATTTTCCACAGAGCCACCATCGCCATCGCTCCCGAACTACGACGCACCATCAACACCACTTTCAAGACCGGCATCTTTCCCGACGACCGGAAACGCGCAGAAGTCAGGCCCCTGCTCAAGAAGCCCTCAGCAGACCCCACCAACCTCAAGAACTACCGACCCATCTCCCTCCTCCCCTTCGCGGCCAAAGTCACCGAGAAGACCGTCAATGCACAACTAACCAAATTCATCAAAGAAAACTCCATCCTTGACCCCTCCCAATCCGGATTCTGCAGCAACTACAGCACCGAAACCGCTCTACTCGCTGCCACAGACGACATCCGCACCCTCCTCGACCAAGGACACACCGCAGCCCTGATCCTACTCGACCTCTCTGCAGCGTTCGACACCGTCTCCCACCACACACTCACCGCCAGACTCCATGACGCCGGCATACAAGGAACCGCCCTCGACTGGATCTGCTCCTTCTTCACCGGCAGAACCCAAAGAATCCGACTGCCACCTTTCCTCTCCGAACCCACAGAAATCAACTGCGGAGTGCCCCAAGGATTATCGCTCAGCCCCACGCTCTTCAACATCTACATGGCCCCCCTCGCCGCCATCGTCAGACAGCACGGACTCAGCATAGTATCCTACGCCGATGACACCCAGCTCATCCTCTCCCTCACCGAGGACCCAATCACCACCAGACTCAACTTCCAGGAAGGAATGAAGGACGTCGCATCCTGGATGAGCAGAAACTGCCTGAAGCTCAACTCGGAGAAGACAGAAGTCCAAGTCCTCGGACCCTCTCCCTCGGCATGGGACAACACCTGGTGGCCCACCGCCCTCGACACCCCCCCCACCCCCACCAACCACACCAGAAACCTCGGAATCTCACTCGACTCCTCCCTCTCCATGACCCGACAGGTCAACGCCATCGCCTACAGCTGTTTTAGAACCCTCCAAATCCTCTGAAAAACCTTCAAGTGGATCCCGCCCGAATCATGGAAGGCCGTCACCCACGCACTCATAACCAGCAGACTGGACTATGGAAACGCCCTCTACTCCGTGATCAACAAGTCTCTGCTCTGCAAGCTCCAGACCATACAGAACACCACAGCCAGACTCGTCCTCGGCATTCCTTGACACGAACACACCACCCAACACCTACGGAACCTCCACTGGCTCCCCGTTGAGAAGAGAGTCACTTTCAAGATACTCACCCACGCCTACAAATGCCTCCACAACACCGGACCCCAATACCTCAATGAGAGAATCTCCTTCCACGTACCCAAGAGAAACCTCCGATCCGCCGACCTCGCCCTCGCCGAAACCCCACGCATCCACAGAGCCAGAACAGGTGGAAGAATCTTCCCCTACATCGTGGCCAAGACCTGGAAGGAGCTCCCGATCGATATCAGACGCGCCCCCTCCCTGAACATCTTCAGGAATACGCTAAAAACATGTCTTTTTGACTGAATGGAGCTGCTTACCCCCTCCCCACCCCCAGCGCCTTGAGACCCTCACGGGTGAGTAGCGCGCTTACAATTCCCCTGATTGATTGATTTATTTGTATTATGTGTAAGTCAGTAGTGAAGTAGTTGGCACGTTGGCTAGAGTAGAAATTAAAATATACCTTTTTTTTACAGAACAATATTTACATAACTACAGACAGTTAGAATGCCTACAAAAGATCAGAGGAAAAAGCAACAGAAGCAACGACAGTATCAGAACTGACACACAAAAGGGGGAAATTGTAGAAAAAGTAGTGAAAGAAAAAAGACCTACTGGTAAGAGGACAAAGTCATTTCTTAAAATATATCTGGACACCTGCAAAGATTTGAAAATAATGTAAATAAAAACCAAACTATAAGAAACAATAAGAGTGGACACAGTCTATATTACAAGAATAGGAAAGAATGTAATAAAGATGGACACACATTAACCAGGACACAGAGCAGTTTAAGGAAATCATAGCCAAGATGCTTCGAAGTAGAGTGGTTGTAAATGTATTGAGAAATATGAAAAAGTGTAGAAGACGCAGAGAGGCACTGAAACAGAAAGAACACGTTGAGGGAGTAGTTGATAAGGCCTTTGCTTTGAAGAGGAAGCTCCTCATTTTGATTATAAATAGAATGAAGACTCTAGACAAAACAGTGTTGTACATGAGGAGACAAAACAAGAAGAAAAGATTAGTCAATAGAAGTAATGTTTGTACAGTTTTTAGTGGAGAATGGATACATACTTCTACTACAGAGCCTTTCTTTAATGAAAAAAGCTATCTGCAGGATAATACATTAGTTCATGCTATTGGTGAAAGAGGACAATGTTATGAAATTAAGAATGACACTCCTTCAACGAAAGAGATGATGGTGTCTAGAAATGTAGAACAAGTCATTGCAGGAGAGGTGCAGGGAAGAGGTACTCAGGTCCTGTACACAAATGGTATTGTAGTAGTGTTTGTAGTATTTGACAGCAATCCATTGATGTATTAAGAACATTTCTACATATGTTTCCCAGGCAACGTTTAAAACACAAAATAAGTACTTTACAAGGATTGGATCCTTGCAAGGCTAGAAAGCATACCAATTTTGAGGGACACTCAGTACCTTGTTTATCAAAGATAGTGTGGCAAAGCACCTGTCATAATTTCAAGATGTAAGCTGTACACGTCTCAACAGTGTGAAGTTTAGCTAGGAGGTTGTACTGTGTGCAAATTCCTGCTTTATGTTTAGGAGAAATGAATAGAGCACATTTGTATGTTATTGTGGAAGAGGTAGAAAAGATTTGTGATGATGTGTAGTTTCATTTATTTTGTCCAGAACAGGACTTTACGGAAAATAAAGAGTTGATAACAGGAGGAGTTTCAGAACAGGACACAGGTATTATAGTTGATAGCTTTGAAGAAGAGATTACAAAATTTAACACAGTGTGCTCTGTAAATCCAGAGTATATTTATATATGTTGTCGACGCACTCACTACAAGATTGAAACACAGACTGTTGACTTATTTAGCTAGATCTGTGCATAACAAGTCAATACTGGTTGCTATTCCAGAACCACTTCAAAGTTTTAAATGTTTATGAGTCAATTCTTATCCAAAGTATACATGCATTTCAGGCTATAGTGTGTATGGAGCCAAAGACTGGCAAGTTAGCACTAACAGAGCTGCAGAAAGGTCTAAAGGTAATGTGTAGTGTTTTCTCAAAATTCAGCAGGATGCTCAGGAGATTTTAATGGTAATGCTTGGACTATTAGAGGAAGAGGATGTGAATATCAATGAATTTTTTGGTTTAACTCATAAATGGAACAATAATTGTGAACATTGTGAATTCCCCTGTAGCACTGAAATTAATTTGGGGGGATAGCCAGCCATCATGGCTGTGTGGACATGATCTACAGCGGCTCTGCTTACCACCCTGGTTTGCTGTTTTTAATCACAGCCAGGATGAGCGTCACATAGGGGGACTTCATACAGCCTCTTGGTGCGGTCTCCAGTGATGAGGCAGGGCTGCAGTGTGAGGACTGAGGGATCGAGAGGAGCGGCCGTGAAGAAAATGTCGGCCACGTTCGGCAGGCCACGGTGATTCCTGACTACGCTGGACACCTCCGAACTAGGGAGGCAGCGACAAGTCACTGCAGACCTTAGGGAAATTATTTTTGCTGGAGGATGTGGTGGTTCCCCGCCGCCGCCGCCCCATGTGCAGACTCTCCCTGCGTGAGACACCGCTTTCAAGATGAGCGTTATATGGCCCCCCTCACCAATAGCTGGATAGTACCCTGCAGTTGTGGATATATTTGGGAACGTTTGCTACCTGTATGATCGCCTCCTCACCGTGATCAAATGCTTTTCAGTGTGGGGGACACATGGTGAGAGCGTGGCTGCCCACACTGGATGCCTGATCTCAAGATGGCGGCTCCATTTCCCTGTTGGTGAGCCCTGAGAGCGGTTTGGTTGAGGGTGCACCTTCTGTTTGACTTCCTGATGGTATCTGTGGGAACTCTAGGGCAAACACAATACCAAGTGAGGCTGGGACGCCCGGGAGTACCGAGTGGGAGACCTGTGTACTGCTCTGAGAACCGCTGGGGGTCACATGGATGGTTGAGACCCCCCCCAGACCCTCTTTCTTGACCACACAGAGGCTCTCCTCATGGGACCTTTCATGGCTAGGACTGGCGGGGGGGTTCTATGCATTGCCCTCCAACCACAAGCTGCTATCCAAGGCTAATCCAGATACTAATCCTACAGCGTGTCTGGTGCGGGGTAATTCAGGGCACTCCGAGTGTTCCCATGTTGCGAAGAAAGACACAGACCAATAGAGTTTCTAGTTATTTTGGACCAGCAGAGCCGAAAGTGGCAAGTGACACTCCATCAGTGAACGGCACCATGACCTTGACAAAGGAGGACCTCCTCTTATCCCTTCGAGACTTCAAAAAAGAACAGAGAGAGGAGCTTAAAGTGGATATCACTGCCTCCCTTGAATCTTTCAAAGCTGAATTCAGCTCCCGGATGCTTTCCCTTCAGTCTGATGTGGACTCGGTCGGCCTCCCATGCTCTAGACCTTGAGACGAAACTTCAAAACATAGAACGATGACTAACGCCGCAGGAAGAGGATACACCACACCTTCGGTCCCAGTTACAGGCCACCATCATCAAATGTGAGGATTTGGAAGATCGCTCTCAGCAAAATAACATCAGAGTTAGAGGCCTGGAGGAGGGAGTAGAAGGCCTGGATTTGGAGACCTTCATCGTTGGTCTCTTCTTCAACGTCCTGGGCAATGGCCATCCGGAGGAAAAATTGGAGCAAGTCCATAGAGTGGGCCCTCAAGTTCACGGAGAAGGCAAGCGACCTAGAGACATCCTTCTTAAATTTAGCTCCTTTAAAATTAAGGAAAGAGTTCTTCAACAAGCCAGAAAGCTTGTTAAGGTGGAGTTTCAGGGGGCCACTTGCTCCCTATTCCAAGACATCACTCCGGCTCGCTAGCTCGCAGATAGCAATTCTGCCCAGTGACCGAGATGCTGCAAATGAAGCATATTAAGTACAGATGGATGTTCCCTTTTGGCATCGCCTTTGAATACAAGAACAAACATTGTCACTTTACAGACTTCGCGGAAGCAGCAGATATGCTGGTAGTTGATGGAGGGGAGTCACCCGGGACTGCCATGAACTCTGCCGCTACTTCGGTGAGCCCCACGGTCGACAGCCTGCGAGAACCTGGCAAACTCCAATGAAGGGGGCAGACAACACAAGAAGTGAATGGACACTCCCCTCTGTATCCATTGTAAGTTCCAGTACAAATACTCTGGTATTGGTGTCTATTTTGGCTGCTACTCTGTTTTCTCTTTGAATGTAATTAGTTAGTCATGGAGCCTTGTAATTTCGAGGGTCTCGATGGGCGGCTGGTGACTGGGGCTCTATAGACGGACATTGGGACATTGTAGCGCCTAACCAGGTGGGCCACTTCACTATATCTATATTGTCTACTGTTGGAAATAAATCTTGGTATACTACAATGGCTAACTATCTTTCTTTTGCTAAACAGGGTGGGAAAGCAGAAGTATGTCCACCCCTGTCACACTCAGGGAAGATGAGGCGATGAATCTGGAAGAAGGTATGTTTATTAGTTAGTATGGTTATTCATTATCTTGTTTAAAATATTCTTCTTACTTTATTTGTTTTTGCATAGTGGGACGAGGGGTGTCAGGCTTTGGGGAGGTGGGAGGTGGGAGAGGAGATGGGGTGACTGGGGGGGATGGAAATGTTGATTGGGAGCTTTGGATGTGCTTAATGCAAAGGCGATTGGGGGAACTGTCCTTTACTATTGAATCATGACACTTACATTTTGTCAAAGGCCTAAACTCCCCTAACAAGAGGCAACAGCTCTGGAGATATGTGAAAGACCACCATATCGATGTATTGGTCATTCAAGAAATGTGCTTGAAGAGGGGAGATGACCAACGGCTGAGACATAAACTATATCCCCTTATATATAGGTCCTCAGCTACCACCAAACACAATGGGTTGGCCCTGTTGTTTCACTCATCTGCACACCTCCAACTGCAAGATACCCAAAAAGATAAGGAAGGATGGTTTGTGATGGTCAAGAGCATTCTCAATGGCCGTTTATGTACCATAGCTGAGATTTATGCCCCCTAACACTAACCACTTGGAATTCCTACTGTCCTTCCTATCCTTAATGGGAGGTTTCGTGGTGGGAGATATAATCCTAATGGGGGACTTTAACCTGATCTGGGACAATACCCAAGATACTTCCCATTTCCAAAGGTCACAGACTGGCGTTTTTTCTAAAATGGCAAAATCCGCACTTCATTAAGTAGGGTTACTTGATACGTGGAGAACGCTTAACCCCACCACACTCGACTACACCTTCTTTTCACACTCCCATAGGTCCTATTCTAGGATAGATTATGTGTTTTTATGTCAACAGCTACTTCACACTGTTCAGAGCGTGGACATTCATTCTTTAATCATCTAGGATCATGCCCCATTGGAGATTATCTGTGACTGGCTAAGGCCGGCCCCTAGCAGTTGTAGATGGTTCCTCACTGCGCTCACACGAGATAGATTATTTTACGATGAACTATGGAAAATGATAAAAGAATGCTTCCAGCTAAATGATCTTGGCAAGACCTCCAACTCTATCACCTGGGAAGCCTTCAAGGCGGTCATACTTGGTAAATGTGTTTTGCTCATCTCCACTCTCCATCATAAAAACTAAACGGAGGTACTATAATACCAGCAGTCTTAAGTTGCATCTAAGGTGTCTCTTTTCCACTTCACCATTGTATCTTGTTTTGGTTGCCTGATGTTCAAAATGAAATCCTAATACATTTTTCTTTGTTGACATTTTTTCACATTGCTTGAACTGCTGTAATAAAAGAAGAATACAAATTTACATCTATGGTTTTTCACGTTCTGGAAAATTAGATCCACAGACTGTTTTCCAGCTGTTACTATGGTGTTATAGCTAATGCAGAAGGTAGCAAAACTCTTTAGTTCTGGTGGCATTTCACTGCATCTTCCTTCCAATTCAGCTGGAACTTTGTCGCCAAGAGCAGGTGCTGGAGGTAGAAATAGCCCAAAAAAGTTAAAAACCAGCATAATTTTCAAAATAAGTTTGGGTGGCAATGGGTAGTTTGATGGGTGAATAAAATGTCTTTGTTTGGTAGTTTTGTTGTATCCGTGAGTTTGGATGTTGGAAGTTATTTTTTGAAATTGTTGTTTTTGTCAAATGTGTTGTTAAAATAAAGTTAAACCATTATGTTACTAAACAGCTAGATTCAAAGTTTCCATAAAATATATCTATATATCTATTTTACACTTTGTCATTTGTATTTGTGACTACTGACATCATTACGACCTCCAGTGTTGCTGTGAAGAAGGAAAATGCATTTTTGACGTAGTTATTTCGACAAATGAATACAACAGGGAAAGTTAAATTAGTATCTTACTAAATAGTTATACTGAAACAGAACATTCCCAAGTGCACATGTCGCATGATACCTGTGCAAATGTATACAGCAACCACAATCAACACGTAATGGCTGGCGTACAGGTAATGAACCCGCCAATAAGTGACACATGTGTTGTGTACATGGAACAACACCCGGACTGTCACCCTGCGGCCATAGCCACTCATCGCTGTGTACACACCCACTGTCCTGATGGTGTTAAGGATGACCAGTACATAATTAGGCCAAGGACATACCTGCATGGAGCAGAATGTGTCACCACACACACTGACTGCAACATGACAGTCCACAATGGTTATGAGCCCATGCCAGACAACTGTCCATCGCACGAGCACAACTACTGTTGCACAGTGTGCCGGATGTGTAAGTATCAGGAATATGAGGTGAGGCATCGCACACATGTGTTTAGGACGAAATCAGAGTATGCACAGTGCCACAAACATACATGTGAAGTGCCACACCAGCTGAATACAGGCTGTCCCTGAGGCCTACGACTCTGAACGCATTGACTATGCAGAGTGCCCAAATTTCATCTTGAGCCTCAGGAATCGCATATGCATGCAAGATGCACCCAGCACAGAGTACACTCACCACCCACTGCATCACACAACTAACATCACATTACCCAGAACATGGGTAGGCTGTGGACACATGCTGCCTCTCGCTGCAAAAGACACACTCCCACAGCACTGTGCACCTGCCTGCAGCTGATGCCCCTACAAACGTGCATCCGCCACAGGCTGTGTGACTGTCAATTGCAGACCATTAGTGGTGAAATGCAGCACCGTGCCAACCTGACAATACGAGGGAGCATCCCCCGATTAGTCGCCGCAACATGGTCACACATCCGGCAGGTGACGTCAACCTATTCGCGGGATTGGCCGCACTGTCGGTTACACATACACAGAAGCATCAACTTGGATGCAAGGGCTCATCACAAGGCCTTGGGCTGGTGGACTTCCAACTGCAGGGATGGTACCCATGAGGGTTGCAATATCACACATACTCTTCTCAGCATCACCCACATCCACCAATAACAGTGGCATGATGCTGACCCATCCTAAATGATCAGAGACGTGTAACAGAGCCAAGACGGTATGGGACATGGCATAACAGCATGTGTACACCACACGTAAATGCATGCTGGTGGGAGTGTGTACACAGTACCTGTCCATCCCATTCTATTCAGGATGCCAGCACTTTGAGCAATGTGTAGTCTGCCCACATCTACTGTCCATTGTCATGTAGACTGACACATAGCTCACAAGGCTACACATCTTTGTGGGTGGACCCACTGTGTCCAACACTGCGCAGCCCTCAACGTACTCGCCCTGTGAATGGCTCACCCCGCAATGGCGGTCACATTCAGTGCCACCATCTCTCACACACATCCCTATCACAAGGCCTGGAGTGTTCAATCGACAGGGCTGAGTTAGCGCATTCCCTGACAGTTGTGAGATAATGACACATGTAACCCACTGTACAGTCAGTGTAGTTTCCTTCTAGGATTGGCCGGTCAATGTGCAGCCCAGGTCTGCCGAGACTGAGAAGGCCAGCAGGGAGCCAGCCAGCCATTCACACAAGCAATAGCTGCCCAGAATCATGCATTGCCAAGTGTCTGCGTCACTGGGTGTCTGACATGAAAATGCCATGTACCACCACTCGGGAGGGACATGCATGGGGAAACACCAGAGAGCCTACATACCCCTTCCACCTGTTGTTAGCATGGTAAGCGGTGCATGTTGGAACCCCACAGGCTCAGACTCATAGTGCTGCGGATGAACGACATGTGTGTCCCCCACATGCACTCCCACACACACTGTAGTTGTCTTACACACACAAGACTTTTGCCGGTATTCGCCTTGGGCAGTGTGCGTGGAGCTCGGAAGCCAGGTACTGCAGCTCCTCACCGGTGAGTGGACCTGGACATATCATCAGAGTCGTCGACATTAAGGTGGACAGGTGGCAGCTGCAGGAGGTGTTGTTGAGGGGTGGCAGTCAGCAGTCCCTGGAAGCTGTGGTAATGCCTGTCACCCTCCCACACTGATATAGCCCCCTTGGGGCTGTTTCTGCATGTCCAAGCTGCAGCGATTGGTGTACCACTCAGCCTGTGTACGTTGTGTTGTTGGTGTGTGCCATACTCACCCAGCCTCGGAAGCGGTGTCAGGTACAGCAGCTAGGTATGTTGCAGTGGTGTTGCCGCTACCCACATTTGCAGTCTGAATCCATAATCATGCCTATCAAGCTAATATGGCCTTAATCCCCATGTGCATGCTCATAGCAATGGTATGTGTCAGTGGTCCTTGCTATTGGTAAGGGGACCTGTGTAAGAGTAATGTTGCTGTGCTGTCCCTACTTGTCAGCTGTACGTTGATACTATTGCTTTGTCAGTGATCTTTGTTTTGTGTATGTGTAAATGCCATGTTGTGTGTTGCATTGACATGTGTCCACTTCCATCTGTCCTAGGAGGAGACCTAACATACATCGCCCCTACCAATTGCTGTCAGACATTGAGGATGTGGAGGTCATAAGGAAGTTCCGTCTGGACCGGCCCACCCTGCATCGCCTATGTGCCATGTTGGAACCCCACCTTCGTCCTCGCAGGGTGTATCCTACTGCATTCACCCCCACGGCCAAGGTGATGGCTGCACTGCATTTCTTCGCTACCGGTTCATTCCAACACACGGTGGGCAGTGGAGGTGGGATGTCGCAGCCCATGTTCAGCAAGGTGCTACGGGATGTCCTGTCAGCTCTGATGCTGTACAGGAACCGGTACATCCGATTCCCCATGGCCCGTGATTTGCCTGCGGTGAAGGGTGCTTTCTATGCACTCGGACGCATCCCCCAGGTTGTTGGTGCAATTGATTGCACCCATGTTGGCCTTGTTGCACCACAGGCCATGGAGCACATCTACAGGAACCGGAAACATTTCCACTCCCTGAATGTGCAAGTGGTGTGCCTGGCGGACATGATAATCACACACGTGTGCACTGCAATGGCTGACACATGGGTGTGGGGAGTGCTCCATCTTGCTGCGCTGTAGGAGTGGGGGCCTGGGGGAGGGGGTACTTCTGCAGTCCCCCCTCCGATACATGGGCCTTGTGGTAAGGCTGCTCACCTGTTACTTGTTGATTGGTGCAGCTATGGCTGACACATGGGTGTGGGTGTGGGGAGCGCTCCTTCCGGCGCATCTGGGGTACAAGGGGAGCTGGTGGGAGTTGTGGTGCTGGCTGACTGTACACATGCCCCCATGGTTTTGTTTGTTGGTGCCTATGGGCTGAGTGTGTGTGAGTGTCTGTTGCATATGTGAGGGATGTCTCGTGAATTGTGTACTGGACATGGGGGTGTTCGTCCCTCGGAGCTATGGCATTCTGGTAGTGCATGACAGTACATTGCGGTGTGCTGGTATACATTTGTTTGTACTTACCAGCCTCCACTCCCCCTGGTATTCCGATGAGACTCTCCGGATGTAGTATGCCTCGCACCTTCTCCTCCCACGCCTTGAAGGTCTTGAATGGCGCGGGAGTTCCGCTGCCAGTCCTGTCAGCCAGCTCACGGTTCTTGGCCTCCTTCTTACTGACCAGGCTTTTCATGTCCTGCCACCTCTTGGTAATTTCCCCCGGTTGCGTGGCACGTTCCCAACTGCATTCACCTGGTCTACGATCCTTTTCCACATCCTGTTTCTGGTGGATACTGGTGTCTGTTGGACCTGGTTCCCATAGATTTGTGGGTACACCTTGATGACCTCGTCGACCATGACCGTCAACTCTGTGGCAGTGAACTTGGGCATTCGTTGTGTTGCCATGGTGCGTAGTGTAGTTTTTGTGGTGCTGGTGTGGTGTGTTTGGTGTGTGATGTGCAGGGGGTTTGTGGTGCCGGTGTTTAGGTGGTGGTGGTGGTTGTGGTGATGGATGTGATGTGTGTGTGCGTGTGGTATACTGCTTTCCTCTGTGGCTCTCCGTGTTCTCTGCTGTGGTGTTGGCTTTTTTCGTGGTGCAAGGGTTTCTGGTGTGTGAGGGGGCTGCTTTTGTACTCACCTATGTGGGTGTGTCATGATGGTCTATCGTTTTCAGGTGTGTTGGGCGTGGTGTCCTGGGATTTGTGCTCATTCTATATTTTGGCAGGGGGATGTGTCTTTGGGATGGGTTCTGTGTCTGGGTATTTTGGCGTCGTTGACTGTGTGGACTTGTTGGCCGTGTTGTGTGTATTTGTTTGTGCAGACACTGATTTCCGTGCACGTACGTGGCCACCAGGCCTTCCGCCTTGTCTGTTATTCATTTCAGTTGTTCACCGTAGCGGGCGGGATATGTGTTGGTTTCCCGCCCTCATGTCGGGGGGATCATAATTTGACGGGCGGTGTGTAGTCCGTCCGCGCGGTAGTATTTGGCTTTTTCGGGCGGTATTTCGTCCGTGGCGGACGGATTGTCTTGGACTCTTTCATGGACGGGCGGTATTCTGTTATTTTTTTCCGCTGCGGGCGGTGGTTGCTTAGCATCATCATAATTGCTAGTTCGGTATTTCAATGTTGCAGGCGGGCGGTATTTTCAGGCTATGGCGGTTGGCGGTATTTTTACCACCGGTTATCGTAATGGGCCCCTAGGTTTCTTTGGCTGCGCGGTGCAGAGATAGAATATTGAGTAAAAAATATCGAATTGCAAAAATATCGTGGGTCAGGAATATCGACAGACAAATTCTCGTGGTCAAGAATATCGATTTTAGATAAGTTATATTGATTTAAAAATTATCGAAGTGTTTAATATCGTTTGCAAAAATATAGGGGCCGATTCCGATCTCGGCCGGTAGGGCTCCGAATCGGATTCGGCATTACCGGATCTGATTCGGAGCCCTGTTTCCCGACCAAATCGTACGCGGGTCCGGCCGAGCGAGTACGATGCAAGCGCCCGCGAAATCGCCGACTGACTCGAACGCGGCTACAACACGCTCCGACCAACTCGCACGGACACAACTCGCACCGCGCAATGGAGACGTTCCCCGGCCGGGTAAGTACGATGCGCACCGTGAGCAGTCCGACCGACTCGCGCCGTCCGGCTTGAAAGAGCTGTCGGAGCCGGACTTTGGGGGTCTGTGTCGGACCCCCCTGTACGCGTAGCCGCGCGAGTCGCACACAGGGGGGACCCATGGGTCCCCCCTACCTGTGCATGTACGGCGCGACCCGCTTCAACGCGTACCCGCTGTAGGGGGCGCCCTTGTTCGCCTCGCACCCATTGAGTCAATGGGAGCCCGCGTACGCGTTGTACGACCGGCTCCCATCGACTTCAATGGGAGTCCGACCGAATCGAGTCCGGGTGCATGCGTGCGCATCGTACTCGTTCGGTCGGACTGCCAGAGTCCGATTCGGTCGGAATTCTCTCCGGGTCCGGCTCGGTCGGAGAGATTTCCGGCCCGAATCGGAATCGGCCCCATAGTTGTTAAAAATATCTTTTTTTTAATTAATGTTATGTATTTTAATATATATTTTATATGTGTGTGATGTTTGTTTTTTTGTATAAGAATTGTTTGTATTTTTATTATAAAAGTTTAAATTTCAGTAGCTATTAATTTTTTTAATTTGAATTTTGAGTTTTTAGTTCCGTAGCAGGTTGTGGGTTTATAGGGGAATAGGGTGGGAAGTAATCTAATTATATAAAATCTATTGATTATTTTTAGTAGTTATTATTTTTTTTATTTGAAATTTGCGTTTTTAGTTCCGTAGCGGGTTTTGGGTTTATAGGGGAATAGGGTGGGAAGTAATTTAATTATATTAAATGTATTGATTATTTTTAGTAGTAATTATTTTTTTGGTTGGGAAATTTGCGTTTTTAGTTCCGTAGCGGGTTGTGGGTTTATAGGGGAATAGGGTGGGAAGTAATTTAATTATATTACATTTATTGAATAATTTTTATTTATTAATATTTATTTAATTGAGATGTTATAGTGTTAAATGTGTAAATTAATTTATTATTAATTATTTAATAATTAATTGTTAATTAATTTTAATTCAATAATTAGTAATTAATGATAGTATTTGTGTAATTGATTTTAGGTGTGTGTTGTGGTGTTTATAGGTGTAAATGGTGGGAAGCGTGGGAAGTAATTTAATTTTTATTGATGAATTATTAACTACTTGTTAATTAATTTAAATTAATTAATTAGTAATTAATTATGATAATTGTGTAATTAATTTTAGGTGTGTGTTGTGGTGTTTATAGGTGTAAATGGTGGGAAGGGTGGGAAGTAATTTATTTTTTATTGATGAATTATTAATTAGTTGTTAATTAATGTCTTTATTAATTTAATTAATTAGCAATTAATTATGGTAATTGTGTAATTAATTTTAGGTGTGTGTTGTGGTGTTGATAGTGTTAAAGAATGTGCACTCAATGAATGTTTATTATCTTTTTTTATTAATAATATTTTTTTAATTCATTATTAATTATGTTAATTATGGAAATAAATTTAAATAAAAATGTTTGTCTTTTTTTATTGGTGTGGTGTTATAGGGTAGGAAATAAAATAAATACATTTATGTTTTAAACAATTTGTTTATTAATATTTGCTCCTTTTAAATAAATATTGTTTATAAAAAAAATTAAAATTTATTTTATATAATATTTGTACCTTTTTGTTATATGTAATTAATATTTTAATATGTGTTCTTTTCTTATGTTCATATATATTTAATAGTATATTTTTAAAATATTGTTTATTTATTTTTAAGATTATTTAATTTTTTTCAATTGTTTAAATGTTATTAGTAATATTTGTTTCTCTGCTATCCAACACTTTCCCTACTGTTGCACTCACTGGGTTGAGAATAGTAATTGTTACCCCTCCGCTATCTAGCACTTTCCCTACTGTTACACTCATTGGAGTGGGAATAGTAATTTTTAGCCCTCCGCTATCCAGCACTTTCCCTACTGTTGCACTAATTGGAGTGGGAATAATAATTTTTACCTCTATGCTATCCAGCACTTTCCCTACTGTTGCATTTATTGGAGTGGGAATAGTAATTTTTACCCCTCCGCTAGCCAACACTTTCCCTACTGTTGCAATTACTGGAGTGGGAATAGTAATTTTTGCCCCTCCGCTATCTAATACTTTCCCTACTGTTGCACTCTTTGGAGTGGGAATAGTAATTTTTGACACTCCACTATCCAACACTTTCCCTACTGTTGCACTCACTGGAGTGGGAATAGTAATTTTTACTCCTCCGCTATCCAACATTTTCCCTACTGTTGCACTCACTGGAGTTGGAATAGTAAATTTAATTCTTCCGCTATCCAACATTTAGCCTACTTTTGCACTCACTGGAGAGGGAATAGTAAATTTTACCCCTCTGCTATCCAACACTTTGCCTACTGTTGCACTCTTTGGAGTGGGAATAGTAATTTTTACCTCTTTGCTATCCAACACTTTCCCTAATGTTGCACTCACTGGAGTTGGAATAGTAAATTTAATTCTTCCGCTATCCAACATTTTCCCTACTGTTGTATTTATTGTTTTGCGAAATGTAAGTTTTAATTTTTTTTACTAGTTTAATGATTTAATTAATTATAGAATGTTTTTTTTAAATTTGAAATTATTGATATATGTATAGATTTTATTTGTATATAATTTAAAAGGTTAAAAATCAAATAAAGATAATAGTTAATAAATTATTTTAAAGTAAATATATGTATATGTATAAATTATTATGTTTGTGTGTTTATATTTTTTAAATTAAGTTTATTTTTTATATTTAGTTAAAACGTATATTAATTTTAAGTTATTTTGTTAAAGATAATATTAATATTTTATATATTTAATATATATTATTTTATTTTATTTATATTTTTAAATCAATTTTTATTACATCTATATTTTTAACTTCGATATTTTTGATTTGATATTTTGGGGCTGCGGGTGGGGCTGGAACCCCTCACATTAGTATTTCTTTAAGCCCTGGGGAGGTTGCGGTCCCTGGGGCTGCAGGGGGGGCCCATGGGTCCCCCGACATCAGTATAACATTTGCCCTGGGGAGGTGGAGGTCCCCAGTTCAACCCCCACATAAATTAATCAATATTCCCCAGGGAGGTGGCGGTCCCCAGGGCTTTAAGGCTCCTAAGGGGGGGGCCTGTGCACCCACTCCCACATAATATATACATGCCGCCGGGACCTGGCCCACCCGGGGGCCGATTCATAATGAAGCGCAGGAGCCCGCGCTTGTGTTTTAAAAAAAAAAAATTGGTGGGAGTGGCGAATCCAGCGTGATTCCTGCCAAATTTGTTTTTTAGAACATGCTTTTTTGGCCCTGCAGGATCCCTCTGGGACCCCTCAAGAGGCCTAGGGCGTCAGGGTATTTCTACCCTGTCACCTTTACTTTTTAAAAAAACTTTTCTAAATGTTTCTTTCCTGTGACTCAGTTCAACTCAGTCACAAGATGGCTGTCAACACTTCCTGGTTTGAGGTGTTGGCAGCCAATCAGATCTCAGCACGAGATTGGAAGGGGTCATGGGTCCTCCGCGTCCCTATATATACAACTCTAAATTTCTTTAAATAACTCAGCTACTTCTGAACAGATTTACACCATTTAACAAAAAGGTCGCTTTTTTGAACAACAGCTACCTTTTTGCCAAATTTGGTGTAATTCCGTTCAGCAGTTTGGGCTGTAGCCTTGTTTAAAATTTCTTATGTAAATGAACATGGGAAAATATTTCTGGGACCCCCCCTTTTTCTCCGCCCCCGCTTGACTTCCAGGACCGCAGTAAGCGTCAAACTAGTTTTGAAAATTTCGTGAAGATTCGTCAAACGATGCCAAAGTTATTGGCAGAACAAAAAACGCTCTACCTATGGAAACTACATCCTAAATATAACTACCTACCGGCGACCGCTATATATATATATATATATATATATATATATATATATATATATATATATATATATATATTCACTGAAAAAACCATAGGTTTCAGGGACGTTATAGTTAGCTGGACATTTCACTCGTACAAAACCATAGAAATTCCACTGTTATAGTTAGTTCAGCTAACTATAACTCACGCCCCCGCAATGCACTGCTGATGACATCACATGTTATGTTATGTTATTTTAATTTTATAAGGCGCACAGCTACCCTAAGGATTCCCGGCACCGCCTGAAAGGAGCCAACGTAAACAGAGGGGTCTACATGTTAAATAACCAGGTTTTTAAGCCCCTTCGAAAGTTCTCGTATGAAGCTTCAATACGAAGATTGATCAGAAGGGAGTTCCATAAGAAAGGTCCCAAGTGGGAAAAAGAGCGATCGCCCATGCGCACTAGTCTCGTCTTGGGAACAATGAACTTGGCCTGGGTGGCTGAGCGCAGAGCACAAGATGGAACATAAGGGTGAACAAGAGACTTCAAGTAGGGAGGTGCTTTTCCAGTTTTTATTTTAAACATAAGACTCAATGCCTTAAACTTAATGCGGCTTTCAATCCTGAGCCAATGGAGATCCCGGATAGAGCTGGAAATGGGAGAAGTTTTAGATATCCTACAGAGCAGCCTTGCAGCCGCGTTCTGTGCTAGTTGTAGCTTGCGTAATACCTCCTTGGCAGCACCCAAATACAAGATGTTGCAGTAGTCCAGTCTTGAGGTGATAAGAGCCTGGACCACCGTACGTTGGGTAGAAGAAGGCAACATCCATAAGATTTTTTTAGCCATCTAAGGATTGTGAAGCAAGTCGAGGCAACTTTCACTGCTTGCTGCTTCATAGACAGTTGGTCATCAACTAAAACACCCAGGTTTTGAACTTGATGTTTAGGCTGTGGCAAAGGACCCATTTCAGTGGGCCAGTGCTGGGAGCCCCATAGATCTTTATTTCGGCCCACAATCAGCACTTCAGTTTTCTCGCCGTTAAGTTTCAACATGTTGGTATGCATCCAACCTGCAATGTTCCTCAGACCGGCCTGAAGTAGGGAAGGGTTGCAAGCACCATCCGCAGAGAGGGAAAACACAATCTGGGTGTCGTCAGCGTACGAAAAAAGAGACAACCCTGCTTCCTCAGCAATCCTCGCCATAGGTCTGACATAGGTGTTAAATAGTAGCGGGCTGAGGATAGAGCCTTGGGGAACCCCAGAAGGGGAATTATGAGTCTCGGAGCATGCTATCGGCGAGCAGACCTGAAACGTTCGATTAGTCAAGAAATCAGCAAGCCACATGAGGGCTTTAGCAGTCACACCCAGTGATTGTAGTGCATGCAGTAGCACAGAATGTGATACAGTGTCAAATGCGGCACTTAGATCCAAAAGTATAAGTGCCACAGTACCACCCGCATCAACCTGCTGGCGCACCATATCTGTGACCCCAAGCAAAGCGGTTTCAGTAGAGAAGCCCGCTCTGAAACCTGACTGAGAACCATGAAGGAAATTTTGAGAGGTCACAAAAGATGTCAATTGTGAGTTGACATGCTTTTCCAGAATTTTGGAAAATGCAGGAAGGAGGGAAATAGGCCTAAAATTAGATAATTGTGCGGGGTCAGCCGTGGCCTTCTTCAACAGCGGCAAAACCATTGCATGTTTCCAAATGGATGGGACAATAGCCTCTGCTAAAGATGCATTAAGCAGCTCCATGATTAAAAACAAGGATGGTGGTGCCAATTTCTGAAGCACAGTAACAGGGATGGGGTCTCTAGGGGAGCCAGATTTAAGGCTATCCAATATTCGCCTGAAGGAGTCAGTGTTTAGGGGTGCCCAGCAAACAAGGTTAACAAAGTGTTTATCAAGCGAATCAGGTTGTGCAGGCTCCTCATTAATCGGAAAAGGAGAATTTCCGCTAAACTGTGAGGCATTATTAGACGTAGAATTTTGAAATGAGTCATAAATTAATTCAACTTTTCTCAAAAAGAAAGTAGCAAGTTCCTCACAGTGTAGAGCGCTCAAATCAGGCGAAACAGGCAGACAGTCAGCCCCAGACACATTTTTTACAAGCTTAAATAATGTCTTAGAATTATTATGTGCGCTGGAAATAGCTGAAGCCACATATTCAGAGCGTGCAGACTTGCAAAGTGTATGATAAGACCTTAGGGCCATCTTGTAAATTGATTTGGCCTCAGGAGTATATGTCATTCTCCAGCGTCTCTCCAAATTTTTACATTTGCTTTTTTCCGCTTTTAGGATATTACATCATTCATGACATGGTCAGTGACATCACTGATGACATCTCAAATGACATCACTGATGACACCACTGATGACATCATCCAGTGAATGTGTTTTTCTTTAAAGTTTAAATATGTATTATATATATACCAATGTGTATTGAAGAATGAGTGGGTGTATAAGTGTGTGGATGGAGGATTTAGTAGGTGTGTGACTGACTGTTTAACTGAGTTATTACATGTGTCTTACTGAATGCATGGCTTAGTGACTAAACTGTGTGAATGTCTATATCAGTCTGTTTGCTGTTGTATAAGCTGCTGCATGGGTTGGTCAGAAGCTACATGAGTGTCTATATGGGTTATTAATTGGTTGCCAGAGTATTTGTATGGGTGCCTGAGTGTGTGTGTGGGTGCGTGGGAGGTGTGTGACTCTGTGCATACATATTTGAATGGTTGATTCACTGGGTGTATGGGTTCAAGAGTGCATGTAGAAACAGCTGTATGCGTGGGTGAGTGTGTGTATGGGTGTGTTAGTGAGTGAATGGATGTCTCAGTGGTACATGTCCAACTAACTACATATGTAAAAGACAGTGTATGTGAGAGTTGGAGTATATAAATGACTATACATGAGAGTTAGTGATTGTGAGAGTGGCTGTATGGATGAGTGTGTACTTGTATCAGTGATTGTATAAGAGAGTAATTATGTGTTTCTTTCTGTTTGAATAAGTGATGTGTTGTGTGTATAACTGTATAGGTCAGTAAATGGAAGTGTGATTGATTATTTGCATGACTGACTAGGTGTGTGAGTAACTCTGGATGAGTGCTGCTGTGTGAGTGTCTGTGTAGGTGTATAAGTGCATATGATAGTGTTATATTGATGAGTGACTGCATGTATGAGTGATTGTATGGGTGAATGAGTGGATGAGTGTGTAGACCTAAGAACCAGTGATTAGATATGTAGTAAGTGGTATTGGAGTGTCTATGGTTTCAAAAATGGTATTCTGTTTTTTGGAGTGGGTGTATCAAAGGTAATATTTGGGTGTGAGAAGGTGCATCAGATTGTCACATGGATGATGTCATCAGTGATGTCATCAGTGATGTCATTTGAGATGTCATCAGTGATGTCATCAGTGATGTCACTGACCATGTCATGAATGATGTAATATGTGATGTCATCAGCAGTGCATTGCGGGGGCGCGAGTTATAGTTAGCTGAACTAACTATAACAGTGGAATTTCTATGGTTTTGTACGAGTGAAATGTCCAGCTAACTATAACGTCCCTGAAACTTATGGTTTTTTCAGTGAATTTCAAAGGTTTTTTAAATGCTAATTTCTAACTATAACGTCCCTGAAACCTATGGTTTTTTCAGTGAATTTCTAAGGTTTTTTAAATGCTAATTTCTAACTATAACGTGCCTGAAACCTATGGTTTTTTCAGTAAATTTCAAACGTTTTTTAAATGCTAATTTCTAATTATAATGTTCATTAAACCTATGGTTTTTTCAGTGATTTTAAATTATCATTCCATTCTCAACCTAGTGAAAACAGCCAATATCGCCAGTTTTCCAACAATAGCTTCCGCAAAAAAATTCGCCACAAATGAGAGCGACAACTAACGCTACTAATATGCAGAGTAGGCGTTCCCGTGCAAAAATAACACGAAAACACCACTTCCCGATATTTTCAACGAGCAGCCAAATCTGGGGTGCGATCCAAAAACAGGCGATAAGCTGCGTTAGCAGTAGGAATTTAACATCTGCCTTTTACTGGTGTAAAGCAGGACGACTACCTACAGTGTGAAAGGGAGCCCAGCCCAGAACCACATCTGAAGACCAACACATGTCATAGAGCTACTGACCATGCAGCTCCGACTCCCAAGAAGGCCACAACACCCACTGCCATCACGCTCAGGACCTCCCCCCCGGACCGCCCCCCTCCCTACTACCACCGAGGCAGCGCAGAACAGAACAGAACAGCGGACCTTCCAAAAACGGCATGGTCCCTCAGCCACACAATAGCTGAATCTTGAAGATGTGGCAACCAGTATGTGTGAAGGACGCATGTCACCCATCAATAAAAATGCACACAATACCAAGTGTAGCGGTGATGTGGTGGACAGACCTCACTATGCAGAGCACAAACCTCTCCATGTGGACATATACTGCTGGTGCTTGTAGTGTTGTGGACAATAGACGCAACCATGTTACCGCAGGCAGTGGGGAAGATCTCGGTCATGTAGCTGTGTTGTCCCCCCTGGAAGCGGAAGCGGAGTGTGCTGGTCCAACGTATGCCACTCCAGCGTAGGAGTATGAATAAATAGGCTGCGGCTCGGGGTGTGGTTCACTTGTGGGAAGGCCAAAGCGTCTGCCAGGGCGACAGCCCTCACCCTGCCACGAGGCCTCTGCCATGACCGCTGGCCTCCTCGACACAGGCCCCCTGCGAACCCAGCAGCAGAGCACCACAGACTTATGTCTGTACAGACTACTGCCTTCGATCTACACTGCGGACAGCAGGGCTCACAATTCAGATCGAGTCGCGATTGCAGATGACGCACTCCAGTAGGGAAGAGACATTGATCCCAGTGCGGCCCGCCCGGACCACGCATCATTGCAGACTGCGCACACACTGAGTGCTTCAGGTGCCACTAACTCAGTGCACCACAAGTGAATGCCACGTGGACTTATTAAGACAGAATTCATTAGGCAAAAGACATTGCTAACAGTGCGGCCCGCTCGGACCACGCATCATCGCAGGCTCCACACACGCTGGTTGCTTCAGGTGACACTAACTGTACAGCTCAAGTCAACGCCACGTGGCTGTGGGCCCTTGCTGACCACTGCCTCCGGCCTACACTGCGGTCATCAGGGCTCACATTTAAAATTGACTCTTGATTCATTAATTGCAGAGTCCAGTAGGCAACTAAGTATTATGTCCCTAAAACCTACATAATATCCTTTTAGTATCCTTGCTTCAAGAACTTGTTTTATATCAGTTATAGCTTTAGTACAATGACCAAATTCATCTTGCAAGTCCAAAGGAACACTGAATGGCAGTCTACACTGCGGACAGCAGAGCTCACAATTTGAATTCAGTCTTGATTTATTAATTGCAGACAGCATTGTACTCTATGTCCTCGAATTTTGTCAAGAGGAAGTGACAAAAAGCATTCCTTGATGTCTGTGCTGACTACTGCCTTCGATCTACACTGCGGTCAGCAGGGCTCACAATTCAGCTCGAGTCGCGATTGCAGATGACGCAGTCCAGTAGGCAAGAGACAATGCATCATCGCTGGCTGCGCACATGCTGAGCGCCACACCTACCACTAACTCTATGCAGCTCAAGTCAACGCCACGTGGCTGTGGACTCTTCCTGACCACTGCCTCCGGCCTACACTGCGGTCAGCAGGGCTCACAATTCAGATTGAGTCGCGATTGCAGATGACGCAGTCCAGTAGGCAACAGACATTGCATGATCGCTGGCTGCGCACACGCTGAGCGCCACACCTACCACTAACTCTATGCAGCTCAAGTCAACGCCACGTGGCTGTAGGCCCTTCCTGACCGCTGCCTGCGGCCTACACTGTGCTCAGCAGGGCTCACAATTCAAATTCAGTCTTCATTCATTAATTTCAGAGTCCAGTAGGCAACTAACTATAACGTCCCTGAAACCTACATATTTCGACAGTGTATTCCATAAATGTTTCATCTTTTGTTCCATATACCTACACTGCGGTTAGCAGAGCTCACAATTTAAATTGAGACATGATTTATTTATTGCAGAGAGAATTGTACTCTATGTCCTCGAATTTTGTAAACAGGAAGTGACTAAAAGCATTCTTCGATGTCTCTGCTGACTACTGCCTTCGATCTACACTGCGGATAGCAGGGCTCACAATTCACATCGAGTCGCGATTGCAGATGACTCAGTCCAGTAGGCAACAGACATTGCTCCCAGTGCGGCTCGCCCGCACCACGCATCATCGCTGGCTGCGCACACGCTGAATGCTTCTGATGCCCCTATCTCAGTGCAGCACAACTCATGGACCCTTTATGATACAATGTTTTGTGTATAATTTCACATCTGTTGCCCCTACCTTAGTGCAGCACAAATCATTGACCCTTTATGATTGAATCTGTGTGTCTGATCCAATGATTACTGTTGTACTTGTTGCCAGCACCAACCATTCCCGGATGGCTGGCTTACACTCACCCCACACGTATCCAACACAGACGTCACTGGACATGTGACCCTGGTAATAAAAATGAGTCGAGCGCACGTGCCCGTACCCAGTTCCACTATTTATCTGTGTCCGTGTGTTCATTATGTATGCAAGATGCTGCCCCTGGGCCCTACCACATTACATTGTGCTGTGGACAGCGTATGCAACCATGTTACCTCTGGCAGTGGGGAAAACTTCGGTTATGGAACTTTCTCTCGGTCATTGTACAAGTACGTACGTAGAGACTGGATCATTAGAGTACTGCAAGGAGAGTGTATAGTGAATTTATATGTGCTTGGGGATTGGCGGAGTAATTGTATAAGTACATATGTTGGCGCAGCCTAACCCCGAACACAAGCTTGGCTCTAATTGCCTGCCCTCCATGTGCCAAAAACTGAAACTTGAACTTTGCATGGCCCTGTATTGCTACAGCTGCAATACTCCACTGAATGTGCAATAAACATTCATATCCACACAGATGTCTCATGTCCACCATCTTTCATGTGTGGAACTATGGATGAATGTAGGGTCAGTGATTCCCCATACCTTCCATGTTGGCCATGTTGTGGGACTTGGCTCACAGAGTGACACATTGGTGCTTGCGACCCGGGTGACGTCAGCACTACAACAGGGACACCCGCATCAGTTGATTCCTCAAACAGCCCAGGACGGAGCCACGCCCATAGCTCCGGAGTCATTCTTCACAGCCTCATGCAGGACTGGCATACGCCAGGCCAGCCCACTTCGCTTACGCTTACAGGGAAGGACAACAACGCTACATGGCCCAGATTTTCATTGCAGTGATCTGCTGGTCACACCCTAGTTGTCAGTACGCCACAGCCACTCCCTCACGGCTAGTATACACCCACACCACACCCATCCAGCACAGGCGTCACAGGACATGTGACCCTGCCAATAAAAAAGACCGGGCGCACGTGCTCGACACCATTTCAGAGTTGCTTGCACCGGATGCACTGGGGCCGGCACAGGCACCCCGGCACGGGACAGTGACTTTCGGTCCACTGAGGTACGGTACCGTAACTGCTGAGCGGGTGTACAGACTGCGGTGATGGCCCGTCCCGGCGGTCTGGACAGCTCAGGTTTTTGTGTGCCCTGCTGGACCACAGTGTAGGCCTGAGCCATCAGACAGCGCAGGCCTACCGCCACATGGTGTCGCCTCGCTGGTCACAGAGTTAGTGGCACCGCAAGGGCTGAGCGGGTGTGCAGCCTGCGATGAAAAGCCCGGTGCACTGGTATGTCCTCTGCCATGGCGAAATCAAGACCCAGCACCAAATGTGAGACCTGGTGGCCTGCGGAGAGGGCTGCATGATATGCAGGGTTTCGTGTCCGCGGGCCCCGGACTTGGGGCTTGTAGCGGCACATGGTAGGCCCTCTTTTCTACACGCAGGTTGCGAAGGGTGAGCAGAGAGGCTTGTTAGCGCAGCAGCGGGCAGTGACCTCCGGGCAGTGGGAGTGGATGGGGTGCAGCAGCCTGGGTGCGCAGCAGCGGACAGTCACCTCTGGGCAGTGGATGGGGTGCAGCAGCCTGGGTCGCAGCAGTGGGCAGACACCTCTGGGCAGTGGAAGTGGATGGGGTGCAGCAGCCTGGGTGCGCAGCGGCGAGCAGACACCTCTGGGCAGTGGAAGTGGATGGGGTGCAGCAGCCTGGATGCACAAAGGCGGGACAGAGAATTAGGCGTGTGCAGTTGTATGTACTCTGCCATTACTGATTCAATACTACGTTTCAGATGAGTAAGCTTGAGGGCTCCACTATGTCCCGGCAAGTGGTTGGAGACACACCGGTGATGGAAAGGTGAGCTGTGAGGGTTTAGTCCACAGTGTGGGCACTCACTGTCCCTCTCCATCTCTTCCTTTCTCTCCCTCACACTCTTTCTCTCTCTCTTCCTCTCTCTCTCACTCTATCTCTTCCTCTCTCTCACACTGTTTTTTTCTTTCTCTCTCTCTACCTCTCTCTCTTTCTCTCTCTCACTCTTCCTCTGTTTCTCTCTTCCTCTTTCTCACACTGTTTCTCTCCTTCTCTCTCTCTCTTCCTCTCTCTCACTGTTTCTCTCTCTCTTCCTCTCTCTCTCACTCTTTCTCTCTGTCTACCTCTCACTCTTTCTTTCTTTTTCTCTCTCTTCCTCTCTGTCACTCTTTCACTCTCTCCTTTTATGGCCGCATGACGCACAATGTTATCTTGCTTTTTGTCTAGCAGGCTGTGATTCACAGATTCACGACCCCCCCCCGACACGGACCTCCCGACACGAGGCGATGACTTCAGTTCCACTGAGTTAGTGTCACCAGAGCTGAGCGCGTGTGCAGCCTGCGATGATGCGTGGCCATCCTGCAATCAACACCCACTTTGAATTGTGAGCTCGGCTTGACCGCGTGTATGCAACGCCTGAGGAGGTTGCTTCGGCACGTGGTGGACCCTCTTAGACACACGCCGGTGGCGGAAGGTGAGCAGAGAGGCTTGTTTCCGCAGCAGCGAGCAGTCACCTCTGGGCGGTGGGAGTGGATAGTGTGCAGCACCCTGGGTGCACAAGAGCGGGCAGACTCCTCCGAGCAGTGGGAGTGGATGGGGTGCAGCAGCCTGGGTGCACAAGAGCGGGCAGATACCTCTAGGCAGTGGGAGTGGATGGGATGCAGCAGTCTGGGTGCGCAGGAACGGGCAGTCACCTCCGGGCAGTGGGACTGGATGGGGTGCAGGCATGTGCAGTTGTATGTACTCTGCCATTACTGATTCTATACTATGTTTCAGATGACTAAACTTGAAGACTGCACTATGTCCCGGCACGTGGTTGGAGACACACCGGTGGCAGAAAGGTGAGCTGTGAGGATTTTCTCCACAGTGTCAACACTCACTCTCCCTCTCCTTCTCTTCCTTTCTGTCACTCACACTCTTTCTCTCTCTCTCACGCTCTATCTATTCCTTTCTCTCTCTCACACTCTTTCTCTCTTTCTATGTCTTTTCCTCTCTCTCTCCTTCTTTCTTTCTCTCTCTTCCTCTCTGTCTCACTCTTCCTCTCTCTCTCTACCTCTCTCTCACACTGTTTCTCTCTTTCTCTCTCTCTTCCTTGTATCTCACTCTTTCTCTCTTTCTCTCTCTCTTCCTCTCTCTCTCACTCTTTCTCTCTTTCTCTGTCTTCCTCTCTGTCTCACTCTTTCTTTCTCTGTCTCTTCCTCTCTCTCACTCTTTCTCTCTCTCTCCTTTGATGGACGCATGACGCACAATCTTATCTTGCTTTTTGTCTAGCAGGCTGTGAATCACAGATTGACGACCCCCCCACCGACACAGACCTCCCGCCATGAGGCGATGACTTCAGTTCCACTGAGTTAGTGCCACCAGAGCTGAGCGTGTGTGCAGCCTGCGATGATGCGTGGCCATCCTGCAATCAACACCCACTTTGAATTGTGAGCTCGGCTTGACCGCGTGTACGCAACGCCTGAGGAGGTTGCTTCGGCAACTGGTGGACCCTCTTAGACACACGCCGGTGGCGGAAGGTGAGCAGAGAGGCTTGTTTCCGCAGCAGCGAGCAGTCACCTCTGGGCGGTGGGAGTGGATAGTGTGCAGCACCCTGGGTGCACAAGAGCAGGCAGACACCTCTAGGCAGTGGGAGTGGATGGGATGCAGCAGTCTGGGTTCGCAGGAACGGGCAGTCACCTCCGGGCAGTGGGACTGGATGGGGTGCACCAGCCTGGGTGCACAGCAGCGGGCAGACACCTCTGGGCAGTGGGAGTGGATGGGGTACAGCAGCCTGTGTGCGCAGAGGCGGGCAGACACCTCTGGGCGGCGGGAGTCGATGGGGTGCAGCAGCCTGGGTGCGCAGGGGCGAAACAGAGAATTAGGCATGTGCAGTTGTATGTACTCTGCCATTACTGATTCTATACTATGTTTCAGATGACTAAACTTGAAAACTGCACTATGTCCCGGCACGTGGTTGGAGACACACCGGTGGCAGAAAGGTGAGCTGTGAGGATTTTCTCCACAGTGTCAATACTCACTCTCCCTCTCCATCTCTTCGTTTCTGTCACTCACACTCTTTCTCTCTCTCTCACTCTCTATCTCTTCCTTTCTCTCTCTCACACTCTTTCTCTCTTTCTATGTCTTTTCCTCTCTCTCTCATTCTTTCTTTCTCTCTCTCTTCCTCTCTATCTCACTCTTTTCTCTCTCTCTACCTCTCTCTCACACTGTTTCTCTCTTTCTCTCTCTCTTCCTTGTATCTCACTCTTTCTCTCTTTCTCTCTCTCTTCCTCTCTCTCTCACTCTTTCTCTCTTTCTCTGTCTTCCTCTCTGTCTCACTCTTTCTTTATCTGTCTCTTCCTCTCGCTCACTCTTTCTCTCTCTCTCTCTCTCTCCTTTGATGGACGCATGACGCACAATCTTATCTTGCTTTTTGTCTAGCAGGCTGTGATTCACAGATTGATGACCCCCCCGACACGGACCTCCCGCCACGAGGCGATTACTTCAGTTCCACTGAGTTAGTGCCACCAGAGCTGAGCGTGTGTGCAGCCTGCGATGATGCGTGGCCATCCTGCAATCAACACCCACTTTGAATTGTGAGCTCGACTTGACCGCGTGTACGCAACGCCTGAGGAGGTTGCTTCGGCACGTGTTCGACCCTCTTAGACACACGCCGTGGCAGAAGGTGAGCAGAGAGGCTTGTTTCCGCAGCAGCGAGCAGTCACCTCTGGGCGGTGGGAGTGGATAGTGTGCAGCACCCTGGGTGCACAACAGCGGGCAGACACCTCCGAGCAGTGGGAGTGGATGGGGTGCAGCAGCCTGGGTGCACAGGAGCGGGCAGACACCTCTAGGCAGTGGGAGTGGATGGGATGTAGCAGTCTGGGTGCGCAGGAACAGGCAGTCACCTACGGGCAGTGGGACTGGATGGGGTGCACCAGCCTGGGTGCACAGCAGCGGGCAGACACCTCTGGGCAGTGGGAGTGGGTGGGGTACAGCAGCCTGGGTGTGCAGAGGTGGGCAGACACCTCTGGGCGGCGGGAGTCGATGGGGTGGAGCAGCCTGGGTGTGCAGGGGCGAAACAGAGAATTAGGCGTGTGCAGTTGTATGTACTCTGCCATTACTGATTCTATACTATGTTTCAGATGACTAAACTTTAAGACTGCACTATGTCCCGGCACGTGGTTGGAGACACACCGGTGGCAGAAAGGTGAGCTGTGAGGATTTTCTCCACAGTGTCAACACTCACTCTCCCTCTCCATCTCTTCGTTTCTGTCACTCACACTCTTTCTCTCTCTCTCACTTTCTATCTCTTCCTTTCTCTCTCTCACACTCTTTCTCTCTTTCTATGTCTTTTCCTTTCTCTCTCATTCTTTCTTTCTCTCTCTCTTCCTCTCTGTCTCACTCTTTCTCTCTCTCTCTACATCTCTCTCACACTGTTTCTCTCTTTCTCTCTCTCTCTTCCTTGTATCTCACTCTTTCTCTCTTTCTCTCTCTCTTCCTCTCTCTCTCACTCTTTCTCTGTCTTCCTCTCTGTCTCACTCTTTCTTTCTCTGTCTCTTCCTCTCTCTCACTATTTCTCTCTCTCTCTCCTTTGATGGACACATGACGCACAATCTTATCTTGCTTTTTGTCTAGCAGGCTGTGATTCACAGATTGACGACCCCCCCCGACACGGACCTCCCGCCACGAGGCGATTACTTCAGTTCCACTGAGTTAGTGCCACCAGAGCTGAGCGCGTGTGCAGCCTGCGATGATGCGTGGCCATCCTGCAATCAACACCCACTTTGAATTGTGAGCTCGGCCTGACCGCGTGTACGCAACGCCTGAGGAGGTTGCTTTGGCACGTGGTCGACCCTCTTAGACACACGCCGGTGGCATAAGGTGAGCAGAGAGGCTTGTTTCCGCAGCAGCGAGCAGTCACCTCTGGGCGGTGGGAGTGGATAGTGTGCAGCACCCTGGGTGCACAACAGCGTGCAGACACCTCCGAGCAGTGGGAGTGGATGGGGTGCAGCAGCCTGGGTGCACAGGAGCGGGCAGACACCTCTAGGCAGTGGGAGTGGATGGGGTGCACCAGCCTGGGTGCACAGCAGTGGGCAGACACCTCTGGGCAGTGGGAGTGGGTGGGGTACAGCAGCCTGGGTGCGCAAAGGTGGGCAGACACCTCTGGGCGGCGGGCGGCGATGGGGTGGAGCAGCCTGGGTGCGCAGGGGCGAAACAGAGAATTAGGCGTGTGCAGTTGTATGTACTCTGCCATTACTGATTCTATACTATGTTTCAGATGACTAAACTTTAAGACTGCACTATGTCCCGGCACGTGGTTGGAGACACACCGGTGGCAGAAAGGTGAGCTGTGAGGATTTTCTCCACAGTGTCAACACTCACTCTCCCTCTCCATCTCTTCCTTTCTGTCACTCACACTCTTTCTCTCTCTCTCACTCTCTATCTCTTCCTTTCTCTCTCTCACACTCTTTCTCTCTTTCTATGTCTTTTCCTCTCTCTCTCATTCTTTCTTTCTCTCTTCCTCTCTATCTCACTCTTTCTCTCTCTCTCTACCTCTCTCTCACACTGTTTCTCTCTTTCTCTCTCTCTTCCTTGTATCTCACTCTTTCTCTCTTTCTCTCTCTCTTCCTCTCTCTCTCACTCTTTCTCTCTTTCTCTGTCTTCCTCTCTGTCTCACTCTTTCTTTCTCTGTCTCTTCCTCTCTCTCACTCTTTCTCTCTCTCTCTCTCCTTTCATGGACGCATGACGCACAATCTTATCTTTCTTTTTGTCTTGCAGGCTGTGATTCACAAATTGTCGAGGGATGACACGCCATACCTGTACCTACTTTTATTTTGTTGTTTTGTTTAAATAAAATGTTTTATATCTAAATCCATAGATGACTGAGATTCATATTTGTCCAACCTCACATGCATCTTCTTTACTATAATTGTGCGACATCAGCCAATTTGTTACGTTCCAGATTTCCTAAGGTTGCTGTCACATTTGTTTGTGTGAGGGGGGAGGTGAGGGGGGATGGCGGACAAGGGGCTGGTGGCGGGGGGGGATGTCGGAGCAGTGTTGGGTGTCCGAGCTGCATGACCGTTGGCTCCATTGCATCTGTTGTCATTCACTTTGAAAGTTAAAAATATCGTCTCAAATACTTAACCACTACTACAAAACACATAACACACCTTCTTAATTTCTAATTTACCTTTGTAGTTGGTATGCAGATTACAAATGTCACAAACCCATGCAATTCTTTTCTTGTCACACAGTACATGTAATGCACCGCTTTCATCAAGAATGGAACCAGTAATGGCACAATTTCCCTGTTGCTCCACACATAAATACATGTAAAGAACAAATCAGAATAGTTCCTTATTTTTTTTAGATTGCAAAACCTCTCTTTATTGGTTATTTTTGAACTTTCAATATAAACAGTTTTTTTAAGGACACATACAGGTGAAAAGTTCAAGGTATTGTATCAACACTTTCTAGAACATTCTACGACACGTGCAGGTTAAAAGTTCATCATTTTTTTAAACCTACCAATATTTTTTTTTGCAACATTTTCTCCAAAATTTAACGGCACGTGGAGGTCAAAAGTTCACCATTCTTTCAAGTTTGAACTGCACCTTCCAAATACAATTAGCAGGTGTGGTTGAGCTGAGCAAATTTCATCCTATAATATGTACTCCACGTATAAACTGCTTTTTTATTACCCAATCACAAAGATGCTTTTCATCAAAAGTAATATACACCCTACTTTTTAGGACACAATACATTTCATCTCCCAATCGGTTAACGTTTTGTATGTAAAAAAAAAAGTAGTTCCCCATGTTTAAACATATCTCTTATTCTACGAACAGACTGCATGAACTACAGACATTTATCCATATCTTCTAGCCATACCTTCAAAATGCTAGTGTGGATTGTAGGACATAGCTATGTTTTCTGGTGCAAGAGGTATGCAGAACAGAGACGTATTGACTTAGACCTAGGTTTACAAAATGTACACATTAAATGGTTTGCACCGAGAGGATTGAAGTGGCACCAATTGCTCCCTTTGGTTAAAACCTGTTTGCATCTCCAACACCCTGATCTCATGATTGTTTACTGTGGTGGTAACGACCTAGGCACATTGACTGGGGTAGGTTTGGAAATGCTTATGAAGGACACCTTTGGACAATTGATGTTACTTTTGCCTCAAACTGTCTTTGTATATTCCAATATATGCCAAAGACAGAAGTGGAAATGGTCAAACCAATTTTGTCATAAGATTGAAAAATCTAGGAAGAATGTCAACAAAGCTGTGTCTGCATACCTCAGAGACCATAGAATGGGGTCGATTTACAACAACAACATACGTTTTGATATGGCTGATATCTTCAGAAGTGATGGAGTACACTTCACAGATGAGGGAAACCGAGTTTTCCTGATTAACTTGAAGCTGTGCATTCGCACTTACATGTAGCTCCAACTAATAAACACAAGGGCTCCTTTTAGAGCCACCTTATATTCCCAATTTCGGCTCCCAGAGTGTCAGCTGCGGTTCAGCTAGCAGAGGGACACCTGCGGGCCGTCGGGCAGGCTCACAGAGGAAGAGCTGCGGCCCGTGGGCTCAGCTCGCAGAGGGAGACCTACGAGCCGTTGGCTCGCAAAAGCACAGCACCGTACTGGCTCGCAGAGGGAGAGCTGTGGCCAGACTCGCAGAGGGAGACCAACGGGCCAACAGGCCTGCTAGCAGACACACAGCTATCAGTTAACGGGCTGGCTCGCAGAGATACAGCTGCGAGCCCTTCGAGCTGCAACACTGTGGAGACACAGCAACCCACTGTGGGTGTTGAAATGAATTAGGAGAAATCGAAGGGGTACCTACTAGTGGATGAAAGCATTGCAAACACCGCAAGTACCAGGGTGCACTGAGCCAACACGCCCACAGGGCGGAACCTCAATGAACATTGCAAATAAAGATCACCTGTTACGCTGCCTCTCCTCACAAGCCATCCCCGTGAACAAGGGCGGGAGGATGCCTGAAACGCGTAGGGGAAATCACTGGCAAAGAACTGGCTGTGCCCATGGAGTTGGGTGTGGTGCTGCTTGACAGAACAAAGTAGTGAACACGATGTGCGTGGGTCTCCAATCTTCGGGTGCAATCATATGGAATATATATATATATATATATATATATATATATATATATATATATACACAAAAATAATGTGTCACCAGTTCCTCCGAACACAAACACACCACGGCCCAAATTGCTTTCCAAGCCTGATTTATTCTGGCAAGGACAACTCTACGCGTTTCGGAGCACTAGGCTCCTTGTTCACGGGTATTTTGTCGCACACAATTTTGTTTTTAAATAACACACCATGTGACACCCAGCTAGTAATATGCATAGAAAACAGACTTTCACAAAATCTTTTTACAAAAAGCCATTAACGCATTATACAAACGCCAAAATCATAACGTGTTCATACAATTCATTGTGATCACAAGTGGGGACAGTTCTGTTTAAATTTCATTTTGCTGCCAAAGGCACAACATGCTTGTATAAATATATGGCCACTCCGAATTTAATTCTTACGTCGTTCGTTCTCAATAAAGTTTTGAACATAACTAAAAACTTTATATAACAGAGAACAGAACCTTAGATTCATGCAACAAGTGTCACCTTTGGGTAACTATTAATACCACCAATCCTCGTGGCTAGTAGTTAAAGCACATAACACAAGCCTGCTTGTTACAATAATATGAGAATTCGCTATTGAAAAAGATCCAGTTAGAAAATGCAGTTCCGCCCAAGTGGGCACTGTTTGAACCGAGCATAGCTCGTTATGGTTTTGCATATAGTCAAAATTTCAACACAATTATGCCCGAGTGGGCTCTCAATATCTTATAATGTGGATCTTGCTACCATACACAGTGCATATGTGGTAAATTTGTTTGTGCCGTGGCCTTAATGTTGCGCTGTTAGATATTATTTGCTCTTTTGCCTTCCACTTGTTTCCAAAAAACACAGGAAAATCTGAAAGAAACACATAAAAGTATATGAGTAAATACAAATCACTTCGTAAAGAAAATCACATGTTAATTAGGGGCCTATTAGGATGGAGGGCGGACCTGGGTCCGCCCGCCATCCTAGCAGGAAAGGGACCGGCCGCCTGCCATGCAGCAGTCCAGCACCCCTGATTAGGATGCGACCGCCATCCTGGCGGTCGCATTCCACAGTTTAACATTGCGGCGGGTGCTGCTTACAGCAGCACCCTCCGCAAAGTCAAATTGCCATGTTGTGCATTTCCATGCACAACGTGACAGGCACCCCGCGGTGCCTGCCGCCTTGTGCATGGAAATGGAGGGGGGTACCATGGGTACACCCCAAGTGCACCCCCCACCCCCCGGGGGCCCGCAATGGGCCCACAAAGCAATTCCCCGCCAGCCTTTCCATGGCGGCATCGCCGCCATGGAAAGGCCTTAAACCGCACGCATCATAATATGGATGGCGGTGCCTGCTAGGCACCGCCACCATATTAGAGGCCCAAGTCCGCCCGGCCGGCAATCGGAACGATTGCCGACCGGCGTAAAAGCGGCGGACGCACTTTGCTCGGCGGTGGCGATCGTTACGCCATCGTAATGACCCCCTAAATTCTACAAACAACAAATGTTTACATACAGTAGTGAAGATAAAAATATTAATATCTAGGAGTTTTATCATGCAGTTAGTTTCATATTTGCTTGTCGGTTTACCCTAAGTGCACTGCTAGTTCCTCATCCATATTATGACCTGTAGGGTGCAGGATGTTAAATTTTATTATGATTCTGGATTTAAGGTGCCTGAGTTCCTGAACTCGATCGACACCTCTTTGCCTGATAGGAATTGTGTCAAGTACACAAAAGGATAGCAGATTACTATTCTGATTGGGTTGTGATTTAAAGAGTCTTGCTATGGGGTATTGTTTGTCGTCATTCTTGATGGCTCTAAGGTGTTCCAAAATTCATTTTTTCACCTTATGTATTGTACTCCCTATATAATACTTTTCACAGGGGCACCTCAGGGCGTATATCACATGGTCAGTGGTACATGTTACATGTTTTAATATTTTGAAGGAATTAAGGTCTTGCACCAGTTTCACCTCCTTAGAGTTGTAACTATATTTACACGCTTTACATCTACCACAAGTATAATACCCTTGGATATTGGTCCTCCTATGCTCTGAAGTGATAAGGGTTCTACAGATAATGTCCTTCAGGGATTTAGCTTTCCTAAAGGTAATCTGAGGATTGTCATCAATATGTGAGGCTAGATCAGTGTCAGTTTTAAGTGCATTCCAGAATTTGCTTAGGCCTTTCCTAAGTTTCTTTGACTGTCTGTGAAAGGTCTGATCTTATTATCAGATTCGTTTTCATTCTTGCTTTTTTGAATGAGCAATTCTTTCCTTTCTTGTTTCTCTACTTTTACACAGGCTTGTTCAATCACTCTCCGTGAGTAGCCTCATGCTCATAGCTGCCATCCTGAGAACTTAATTCGACCAACCCTTTGTGAAAACTGCTATATTGGCAGTAGCATTTGCCAATTAAAGAAACGAATCTTGGAACATATCCGAGCTATTCAAAACAATGACCAAAACTATGCGATGACCAAACATATGACGATTCATTATGGATACAGCTGGCAACACATGAAATACTGGGGCATAGCAACAGTACCAGCAAATGGCAGAGGCGGTGATAGAACAACAAAACTCAGACGCCTCGAATCCAGACTGATAATATAGTTTCAGACCAAACAACCGTATGGATTAAACGGGGATGAAGAATTATATGTACACCTCTAAATTGCATAAGAATCCCTCCACTACAAAGACAATAATCAATCTAAGATCACATTATTTGTAATTTTTTATTTTTTATTTTACGGAGTTTTATATAGCGCCAACTTGACCCGAAGGTATCGGGAATCCGAGCGCTTTACATAGAACCAGTTGCGTTACATGAGGACACATTCATTTTTGTTAAGCACGGGGAGAGTAAATGATTTGCCCAGAATCACAGGATGTTCAGCGTCATTGCTGAGACTCGAACCCAGTTCCCCAGATTCGAGGTCGACCGCCCTAGCCGTTAGGCCAACTCCTCTGCCCTAATGTTATGTAATGTTAATGAAGTGGGACTCAGCCCTTACATGAACAAATAACTATCCAGGGGACCACCAAGTATGAACCATTCACTGGCTGGTAACAAATAGGTGGGGGAAAAAGGGCACTTATCCAGTGATTCACCAACCAAAAAACATTGGAATATCTAAAAATAGAGGAACATAAATAATCTCAATTGTCGATTCAAAAACGATTTTGATAGTGACAGAGTGATTAAAAGCCAGAATGTGGTCCCAATTGGATGTACTTTTCAAATTTCATCACAATAATTGTGTAAACATATTACATGCTTCCTCCCAGTGACAATTGTTACATATGTGATACCTTGAAAACTTGTATTTTTAAAGAGCAATGTGTCAGAGAACTGCAATTCTCACAATGCCTCATTATGGGCTAAGTGGGCAAAAGTATAAATAGTGAAACTGAAACTGGACCAAGCTAACCGTGATCAAGACCTCTGGGTCAAAACACGTTGGTTTAGTATGGTGATGGTGGCAATAATGAAATAAAATTGCCTTATACAGTTGCTCTCTGGAGTGCGAGTACTTTTCTTGTTGGCAAAATTGTTACGCAGAATTGGATCCATTCCGCTACTCGCACCGGTTGAGATACTTGCTGCATGGAGGATCAATTATTGAAAATAAATAAATAAATATATATATATAAGGTGTGATCAAGGCAGGAAGTGCCAAAACGCGTTATAGCGTATTGTGAATTAAAGGACAGTATTGACAAAATGCTTCCCCCGTGTCGTTGTCCGTTTCATTATTGAAGATTCGGATGTGGTGTTCATATATATATATATCTATATATAAATTACCTAGTAGCCAGTAGGTAGTTATAGTTAGGACCTAGTTTTCATAGGAAAAGCGTTTTTTTATTTGCCAATATCTTTGGCGTTGTTTGACGAATCTTCACAAAATTTTCAAAACTAATGAGGCTCTCAGGTCAGCTCCTGTCTTTAAAGTTTCGGGGTGATTTGTCAAGCAGGGGCCGAGAAAAAAGGGGGGTCCCAAAATGTGTTTCCTCCATGTTAATTTCTGTAGGAAACTTTAGACAAGGCTACAGCCCGAACTGCTGGACGGAATTACACCAAATTTGGCAAAAAGGTAGCTCTTGGTTCAGAAAGCGAACTTTTTGTTAAATGGTGTAAATCCGTTAAGTATTTTTTGAGAAAATTAAATATTTACAGATATATATATTGACGCGAAGGATCCGCAAACCTCCCGATCTCGAGCCTTGCAATCTGATTGTCTGCCAATAGTTCCAACCAGGAAGTGTTGGCAACCATCTTGTGACTCAGTTAAACCGAGTCACAAGGAAAAAGGTTAAAAATTCAGAAAAGGGAGCAGGGTAGAAACACCCTGACCCCCTAGGCCTGCTCAGGGGGTCCCACAGGGACCCCGAGGGCCAAAAAAAGCATTTTTTTTCCCGGCGGGATTCGCGTAGGGTCTGCAAATCCCGCCCAAAACTTTTAAAAAACAAATCGCAGGCTCCCACGCTTCATTTTCCTGAAGCCCCTGGGTGGGCCAAGTCCTGGGGGCAATGCTGAATTATGATGCGGGGGCCCGCAGCTCCAGGGACTGCCACTGCCCCGGGGCTTTTTAAAAATAAATAGTGTGGGGGTGGCTTCTGCCCCCATGCTGCCCCGGGGACTGCCACCTCCCTGAGGCTTTATTAATGAATGTGTGGGGGCCTCGTGGGCCCCCCTAAGCCCCAGGGACCGCCACCTCCCTGGGGCTACTTTAAAAAAATAAAGTGTGGGCGGCTCAAGACCCCCCACACTGCCCCGGGGACCACCACCTCCCTGGGGCATACATCAATTAAGTGCGGGGGTCTGTTGCGGACCCCCGGGGACCACCTCCTTCCCGGGGCTGCACAGAAGATGGGAGGGGGGCCATGCAGCCCCCTTCCAGGAGCCCTCCATGGCCCTGGGGACCGCCACCCCCCAGGGCCGGCTCCAGCCATGTCCTGGGGTGCCAACCCCCGGTACATTGCAGTTTGCTATGGCTGGGCAAAAGCACTGCTCCCGCCATGCCATAGCAAACTTCTGCTTCGCTTTATGGTCGTCCTTGGGGGCCAACTACCCATCCTGTTACCTCCAGTAAGTCCCACACAGTGGGATTGCTAAGAAGTCTTCAGAGGCCATGCCCCCCCTTTCTCCACCACTTTGCAAATGTGCCTCCAGGCACACTACCGGTTTGGGGATGAAGTCCACTTTACTCCTGAGGGACTTTGGGGGCCAAGAAGTACTCCTGGTACCTCCTGTAAATCCTATGCAGCGGAATTCCTGAGCGCTGGTTGGAGGCCCAGCCCCTTTCTCCAACACTCTGAAAACGCGACTACTAGTTAAACAAGCATTTGCAATGCAATAGGTCTCGCCTTTGCGAGAGTTAGAGCTATTGGCGTTCTAAATGTCATAGTTTTTTACTAATGTTTTTTGGAGTGGAGTGGATGTACTTTGTGTGTAGTGGAATTATGTGGTATGTTGTGCAGTGAAATTATGTGGATAGAAAGTATGTGGTATTTAGTGTATAGGAATTATGTGGAGTGGGATTATGTGTTATGGAGAGTAAATATGTGCTATGGTACTCTGTGTTGTGGAGTGGTAACCTCAGGGTTATTCTTCCTCATTTCCATAGAAGCTAAACTATGAATTTAAAAAGACACAAAAAGAAGCAACCACAGAGGAGCACTTATGGACCTAGTAAGAGGTAGGAGGAGGGCCACTGGAATCATGCGACTGTTCGGCCGCAACGATTTTTACATAATTAAAAATGTTCTGCATTTACCACATAATCCTTCATCTGCCGCATAATCTGCAGATTTGAAAAGAAAAACCTTGTTTTGAGCTGAAAGGGTTTAAATGCTACCAAAAATGCAGTGACACGTGTTACTGCGTGGTGGAAGGCCCTTTGCAAAGCTGGAATGGTCATGTGTTACTTATTGCTAAATGTGGGTGTTAAATTGGTACTAATGATGCGCAAACCTCTCTTGCCTCTTTCTGCACTTCTGTTGCCTCTTTCTGCACCTCTGTTGCTTATTTCTGCACTTCTCTTGCTTCTTTCTGCACCTCTCTTGCTTCTTTCTGCACCCCTCGCCCCTCTTTCTGCACCTCTACTGCCTGTTTCCGCACCTCTGTTGCCTGTTTCTGTACCTCTGTTTCCTCTTTCTGCACTTCTCTTGCCTCTTTCTATACTTTTCTTGCCTCTTTCTGCATTTCTGTTGCTTCTTTCTGCACTTCTCTAGCCTCTTTCTACACCCCTCTTCCCTTTTTATGCACCCCTCTTCTCTCTTTCTGCACCTCTCTTGCATCTTTCTACACCTCTGTTGCATCTTTCTGTATCTCACTTGCTTCTTTCTGCACTCTCTTGCCTCTTTCAGCACCCCTCTTCCCTCTTTCTGCACCTCTTTTGCCTCTTTCTGCACCCCTGTTCCCTCTTTCTGCACCTCTCCTGCCTCTTTCTGCACCTCTCTTGACTCTTTCTGCACTTCTCTTGCTTCTTTCTGCACTTCTCTTGCCTCTTTCAGCACTTCTCTTGCCTCTTTCTGCATTTCTGTTGCTTCTTTCTGCACTTCTCTTTCCTCTTTCTGCACCCCTCTTGCCTCTTTCTGCACCTCTGTTGCTTCTTTCTGCCACCTATATTGCTTCTTTCTGCACACCTCTTGCCTCTTTCTGTACCCCTCTTCCCTCTTTCTGCACCTCTCTTGGCTCTATCTGCAGGTCGCTTGCCTCTCTCTGCACCTCCGTTGCTTCTTTCTGCACCCTCTTGCCTCTTTCTGCAACTCTGTTGGTTATTCTGCACTTCTCTTGCTTTTTTTCCGCACTTCTCTTGCTTCTTTCTGCACCCCTCTTGCCTTTTTCTGCACCCCTCTTTCCTCTTTCTGTACCCCTCTTGCCTGTTTATGCAAAGTTCTTGCCACTTTCTGCAGTTCTCTTGCCTTCTTATGCCACCACTATTGCTTCTTTCTGCACCCCTCTTGCCTCTTTCTGTACCCCTCTTCTCTTTTTCTGCACCTCTCTTGGCTCTATCTGCAGGTCTCTTGCCTCTCTCTGCACCTCTGTTGCTTCTTTCTATACTACTCTTGCTTCTTTCTGCACCCCTCTTGCCTCTTTCTGTACCCCTCTTGCCTCTTTCTGCACCCCTCTTTCCTCTTTCTGTACCTCTCTTGCCTGTTTCTGCAACTCTCTTGCCTCTTTCTGCAATTCTCTTGCCTTCTTCTGCACCTCTATTGCTTTTTTCTGCACCTTTCTTGCTTCTTTATGCACTTCTCTTGCCTCTTTCTGCACCTCTCTTAACTGTTTCTGCACCTCACTTGCCTCTTTCTGCTCCTTTCTTGCCTCTTTCTGCACCTCACTTGCCTCTTTCTGCACTTCTCTTGCTTTTTTCTGCACCTCTCTTGTCTTTTTCATCACTTCTCTTGCTTCTTTCTACACCTCTGTTGTTTCTTTCAGCACTTCACTTGCCTCTTTCTGCACTTCTCGTGCCTGTTTCTGCACCTCTCTTGCCTCCTTCTGCACCTCTGTTGCCTCTTTCTGTACCTCACTTGCTTCTTTCTGCATCCCTCTTACCTCTTTCTGCATCCCTCTTCACTCTTTTGTCACCTCTCTTGCATCTTTCTGTACCCTGTTCCCTCTTTCTGCACCTCTCTTGCCTGTTTCTGCACCTCTCTTGCCTCTTTCTGCACTTCTCTTGCCTCTTTATGCACCTCTGTTGCTTCTTTCTGCACTTATCTTGCCTCTTTCTGCACCCCTCTTGCCTCTTTATGCACCTCTGTTGCTTCTTTCTGCACTTCTCTTGCTTCTTTCTGTACCTCTCTTGCTTCTTTCTTCACCCCTCTTTCCTCTTTTGGAACCCTTCTTCCCTCTTTCTGCACCTCTCGTGCCTCTTTCTGCAGTTCTCTTGCCACTTTCTGTACCTCTGCTGCGTCTTTCTGTACTTCTCTTGCCTCTTTCTGCACCCCTCCTGCCTCTTTCTGCACCTCTGTTGGCTCTTTCTGAACTTCTCTTGCTTCTTTCTGCACCTCTCTTGCCTTTTTCTTCACCTCTCTTGCCTCTTTCTGCACTTCTCTTGCCTCTTTCTGCACTTCTGTTGCTTCTTTCTGCACCTCTCTTGCTTTTTCTGCACCACTCTTGCTTCTTTCTGCATCCCTGTTGCCTCTTTCTGCACTCATCTTCCCTCTTTCTTTAGCTCTCTTTGTGCAACTCTCTTGTCTCTTTGTACACCTCTCTTGCCTCTTTCTGCACTTCTGTTGCCTCTTTCTGAACATCTGTTGCTTCGTTCTGCACTTCTCTTGCCTCTTTCTGCATTTCTGTTCCTTCTTTCTGCACTTCTCTTGCCTCTTTCTGCACCTCTGTTTCTTCTTTAAGTACTTACCTTGCCTCTTTCTGTACCCCTCTTACCTCTTTCTGCATCCCTCTTCACTCTTTTGTCACCTCTCTTACATCTTTCTGCACCCTGTTCCCTCTTTATGCACCCCTCTTGCCTCTTTATGCACCTCTGTTGCTTCTTTCTGCACTTCTCTTGCTTCTTTCTGTACCTCTCTTGCTTCTTTCTTCACCCCTCTTTCCTCTTTCGGAACCCTTCTTCCCTCTTTCTGCACCTCTCGTGCCTCTTTCTGCAGTTCTCTTGCCTCTTTCTGTACCTCTGCTGCGTCTTTCTGTACTTCTCTTGCCTCTTTCTGCACCCCTCCTGCCTCTTTCTGCACCTCTGTTGGCTCTTTCTGAACTTCTCTTGCTTCTTTCTGCACCTCTCTTGCAAATTTCTATACCCCTCTTGCCTCTTTCTGCACCCCTCTTCCCTCTTTCTGCACCTCTCTTGCATTTTTCTTCACCTCTCTTGCCTCTTTCTGCACTTCTCTTGCCTCTTTCTGCACTTCTGTTGCTTCTTTCTGTACCTCTCTTGCTTTTTTCTGCAACACTCTTGCTTCTTTCTGCATCCCTGTTGCCTCTTTCTGCACTCATCTTCCCGCTTTCTTTAGCTCTCTTTGTGCAACTCTCTTGTCTCTTTGTACACCTATCTTGCCTCTTTCTGCACTTCTCTTGCCTCTTTCTGCACATCTGTTGCTTCGTTCTGCACTTCTCTTGCCTCTTTCTGCATTTCTGTTCCTTCTTTCTGCACTTCTCTTGCCTCTTTCTGCACCTCTGTTTCTTCTTTAAGTACTTACCTTGCCTCTTTCTGTACCCCTCTTGTCTCTTTCTCCACATCTCTTGCTTCTTTCTGCAAATTTCTTGCTTCTTTCTGCACCTCTCTTGCTTCTTTCTGCACTCCTCTTGCCTCTTTCTGCACCCCTCTAACCTCTTTCTGCACCATTCTTGCCTCTTTCTGCACCTCTGTTCCCTTTTTCTGTCCCTCTGTTGGTTCTTTTTGCACTTCTCTTGCCTCTTTCTGCACCCCTCTTGCCTCTTCCTGTACCTCTGTTGGTTCTTTCTGCACTTCTCTTGCTTCTTTCTGTACCTCTCTTGCAAATTCCTGCACCCCTCTTGCCTCTTTCTGCACCTCTTGCCTCTGTCTACACCCATGTTCCCTCTTTCTGCATATCATTTGCCTGTTTCTGCAACTCTCTTGTGTCTTTCTGTAGTTCCCTTGCCTCCGTATGCACTTCTGTTGCTTCTTTCTGTACTTCTCTTGCCTCTCTATCCAACCCTCTTGCCTCTTTCTGCACCCCTGTTGCTTATTTCTGCACTTCTCTTGCTTCTTTTTGTACCTCTATTGCTTCTTTCTGCATCCCTCTTGCCTTTTTCTGCACCTCTCTTCCCTCTTTCTGCACCTCTCTTGCCTCTTTCTGTACTTCTCTTGCTTCTTTCTGCACCTCTGTTGCTTCTTTCTGCAGGTCTCTTGCCTCTCTCCACCTCTGTTGCTTCTTTCTGCACTTCTCTTGCCTCTTTCTGCACCCCTCTTGCCTCTTTCTGCAACTCTGTTGGTTATTCTGCACTTCTCTTGCTTTTTTTCCGCACTTCTCTTGCTTCTTTCTGCACCCCTCTTGCCTCTTTCTGCACCCTTCTTTCTGTACCTCTCTTGCCTGTTTCTGCAACTCTCTTGCCTCTTTCTGCAGTTTTCTTGCCTTCTTCTGTACCTCTGTTGCTTCTTTCTGCACTTCTCTTGCCTCTTTCTGCACCCCTCTTGCCTCTTTCTGCAACTCTGTTGGTTATTCTGCACTTCTCTTGCTTTTTTCCACACCTCTCTTACCTCTTTCTGTACCCCTCTTGCCCCTTTCTGCACCCCTGTTGCTTATTTCTGCACTTCTCTTTCTACTTTCTGTACCTCTCTTGCTTCTCTCTGCATCCCTCTTGCCTTTTTCTGCACCTCTCTTCCCTCTTTCTGCACCTCTCTTGCCTCTTTCTGCACCTCTCTCGCCTCTTTCTGTAGTTCTCTTGCCTCTTTCTGCACCTCTGTTGCTTCTTTCTGCAGGTCTCTTGCCTCTCTCTCCACCTCTGTTGCTTCTTTCTGCACTTCTCTTGCCTCTTTCTGCACCCCTCTTGCCTCTTTCTGCAACTCTGTTGGTTATTCTACACTTCTCGTGCTTTTTTGCTGCACTTCTCTTGCTTCTTTCTGCACCCCTCCTGCCTCTTTCTGCACCCCTCTAACCTCTTTCTGCACCATTCTTTCCTCTTTCTGCACCTCTGTTCCCTTTTTCTGTCCCTCTGTTGGTTCTTTTTGCACTTCTCTTGCCTCTTTCTGCACCCCTCTTGCCTCTTCCTGCACCTCTGTTGGTTCTTTCTGCACTTCTCTTGCTTCTTTCTGTACCTCTCTTGCAAATTCCTGCACCCCTCTTGCCTCTTTCTGCACCTCTCTTGCCTCTGTCTACATCCATGTTCCCTCTTTCTGCATATCATTTGCCTGTTTCTGCAACTCTCTTGCGTCTTTCTGTAGTTCCCTTGCCTCCGTATGCACCTCTGTTGCTTCTTTCTGTACTTCTCTTGCCTCTCTATCCACCCCTCTTGCCTCTTTCTGCACCCCTGTAGCTTATTTCTGCACTTCTCTTGCTTCTTTTTGTACCTCTATTGCTTCTTTCTGCATCCCTCTTGCCTTTTTATGCACCTCTCTTCCCTCTTTCTGCACCTCTCTTGCCTCTTTCTGTACCTCTCTTGCCTCTTTCTGTACTTCTCTTGCTTCTTTCTGCACCTCTGTTGCTTCTTTCTGCAGGTCTCTTGCCTCTCTCTCCACGTCTGTTGCTTCTTTCTGCACTTCTCTTGCCTCTTTCTGCACCCCTCTTGCCTCTTTCTGCAACTCTGTTGGTTATTCTGCACTTCTCTTGCTTTTTTTCCGCACTTCTCTTGCTTCTTTCTGCACCCCTCTTGCCTCTTTCTGCACCCCTCTTTCTGTACCTCTCTTACCTGTTTCTGCAACTCTCTTGCACCTTTCTGCAGTTCTCTTGCCTTCTTCTGTACCTCTGTTGCTTCTTTCTCCACTTCTCTTGCCTCTTTCTGCACCCCTCTTGCCTCTTTCTGCAACTCTGTTGGTTATTCTGCACTTCACTTGCTTTTTTCCGCACCCCTCTTGCCTCTTTCTGCACCCCTCTTGCCTCTTTCTGCAACTCTGTTGGTTATTCTGCACTTCTCTTGCTTTTTTCCACACCCCTCTTGCCTCTTTCTGCATCCCTGTTGCTTATTTCTGCACTTCTCTTGCTACTTTCTGTACCTCTCTTGCTTCTCTCTGCATCCCTCTTGCCTTTGTCTGCACCTCTCTTCCCTCTTTCTGCACCTCTCTTGCCTCTTTCTGCACCTCTCTCGCCTCTTTCTGTACTTCTCTTGCCTCTTTCTGCACCTCTGTTACTTCTTTCTGCAGGTCTCTTGCCTCTCTCTCCACCTCTGTTGCTTCTTTCTGCACTTCTCTTGCCTCTTTTGCACCCCTCTTGCCTCTTTCTGCAACTCTGTTGGTTATTCTACACTTCTCGTGCTTTTTTTCTGCACTTCTCTTGCTTCTTTCTGCACCCCTCTTGCCTCTTTCTACACCCCTCTTTCCTGTTTCTGTACCTCTCTTGCCTGTTTCTGCAACTCTCTTGCCTCTTTCTGCAGTTTTCTTGCCTTCTTCTGCACCTCTGTTGCTTCTTTCTGCACTTCTCTTGCCTCTTTCTGCACCCCTCTTGCCTCTTTCTGAAACTCTGTTGGTTATTCTGCACTTCTCTTGCTATTTTCCGCACCTCTCTTGCTTCTTTCTGCACCTCTCTAGCCTCTTTCTGCACCCCTCTTAACTGTTTCTGCACCTCACGTGCCTCTTTCTGCTCCTCTCTTGCCTCTTTCTGCACTTCTCTTGCTTTTTCTGCACCTCTCTTGTCTTTTTGATCACTTCTCTTGCTTCTTTCTACACCTCTGTTGCTGCTTTCAGAACTTCACTTGCCTCTTTCTGCACTTCTCTTGCCTGTTTCTGCACCTCTCTTGCCTCCTTCTGTACCTCTGTTGCCTCTTTCTGTACCCCACTTGCTTCTTTCTGCATCCCTTGTACCTTTTTCTGCATCCCTCTTCCCTCTTTTGTCACCTCTCTTGCCTCTTTCTGCACTTCTCTTGCCTCTTTCTGCATCTCTGTTGCTTATTTCTGCACTTCTCTTGCCTCTTTCTGCACCCCTCTTGCCTTTTTATGCACCTCTGTTGCTTCTTTATGCACTTCTCTTGCTTCTTTCTGCACCTCTTTTGCTTCTTTCTGCACCCCTTTCCTCTTTCTTCACCCTTCTTCCCTCTTTCTGCACCTCTCTTGCCTCTTTCTGCACCTCTCGTGCCTCTTTCTGCTGTTCTCTTGCCTCTTTCTGAACATCTCTTGCTTCTTTCTGCAGCTCTCATGCAAATTTCTATACCCCTCTTGCCTCTTTCTGCACCTTACCTGCCTCTTTCTGCTTCTTTCTTGCCTCTTTCTGCACCTCACTTGCCTCTTTCTGCACTTCTCTTGCTTTTTTCTGCACCTCTCTTGTCTTTTTCATCACTTCTCTTGCTTCTTTCTACACCTTTGTTGCTTCTTTCAGCACTTCACTTGCCTCTTTCTGCACTTCTCTTGCCTGTTTCTGCACCTCTCTTGCCTTGATATCGTGCTGGCTTAAAGGGCGTTTTTTACGGACACGGCTCCAACGTACTCATGCGGCTAATTCCGATTGAACTACACCATACTATATATACTCATAGGACTTCGTTCTACCATGAGCCTCACCTATGCGCCCTAGGATTCGCTTCAATCCTCTTTGATATACGCGTCTGAGGATACATTTCATTTCTATACCCTATTGCCCTGAAGAAGCCCATGTTTGGGCGAAACGCGTTGGCTGGTTCCATCATACGAAGCACAACTGAGAATAAAAAGACCAGAAACATTTATCTGCAAATGCTTTTTTATTGACGTGTTTTTGTGTACTTAACTGCCTGTGTCTATATATTGCCTCTCATCCAACCAATTCACATGTTTCTGCAACTCTCTTGCCTCTTTCTGCAGCACTCTTGCCTTCTTCTGCACCTCTGTTGCTTCTTTCTGCACTTCTCTTTCTGCACCCCTCTTGCCTCTTTCTGCAACTCTGTTGGTTATTCTGCACTTCTCTTGCTATTTTTCTGCACCTCTCTTGCTTCTTTCTGCACTTCTCTAGCCTCTTTCTGCACCCCTCTTAACTGTTTCTGCACCTCACTTGCCTCTTTCTGCACTTCTCTTGCTTTTTTCTGCACCTCTCTTGTCTTTTTGATCACTTCTCTTGCTTCTTTCTACACCTCTGTTGCTGCTTTCAGAACTTCACTTGCCTCTTTCTGCACTTCTCTTGCCTGTTTCTGCACCTCTCTTGCCTCCTTTTGCACCTCTGTTGCCTCTTTCTGTACCCCACTTGCTTCTTTCTGCATCCCTCGTACCTTTTTCTGCATCCCTCTTCCCTCTTTTGTCACCTCTCTTGCCTCTTTCTGCACACCTGTTCCCTCTTTCTGCACCTCTCTTGCCTGTTTCTGCACCTCTCTTGCCTCTTTATGCACTTCTCTTGCCTTTTTCTGCATCTCTGTTGCTTTTTTCAGCACTTTTCTTGCCTCTTTCTGCACCCCTCTTGCCTCTTTATGCACCTCTGTTGCTTCTTTCTGCACTTCTCTTGCTTCTTTCTGCACTTCTTTTGCTTCTTTCTGCACACCTCTTAACTCTTTCTTCACCTCTGTTGTCTCTTTCTGAACTTCTCTTGCCTCTTTCTGCACCTCTTGTGCCTCTTTCTGCAGTTCTCTTGCCTCTTTCTGTACCTCTGATGCTTCTTTCTGTACTTCTCTTACCTCTTTCTGCACCCCTCTTGCCTCTTTCTGCACCTCTGTTGGCTCTTTCTGAACTTCTCTTGCTTCTTTCTGCAACTCTCCTGCAAATTTCTGTGCCCCTCTTGCCTCTTTCTGCACCCCTCTTCCCTCTTTCTGTACCTCTCTTGCCTTTTTCTTCACCTCTCATGCCTCTTTCTACACTTCTCTTGCCTCTTTCTGCACCTCTGTTGCTTCTTTCTGCACCTGTCATGCTTTTTTCTGCACCTCTCTTGCTTCTTTCTGCACCCCTGTTGCCTCTTTCTGCACTCATCTTCCCTCTTTCTTTACCTCTCTTTGTGCAACTCTTTTTTCTCTTTGTGCACCTCTCTTGCCTCTTTCTGTACTTCTGTTGCCTCTTTCTGCACACCTGTTGCTTTTTTCTGCACTTCTCTTGCCTCTTTCTGCATTTCTGTTCCTTCTTTCTGCACTTCTCTTGCCTCTTTCTGCACATCTGTTGCTTCTTTCAGTACTTCCCTTGCCTCTTTCTGTACCCCTCTTGCCTCTTTCTCCACATCTCTTGCTTCTTTCTTCACATCTCTTGCTTCTTTCTGCATCTCTCTTGCTTCTGTCTGCACCCCTCTTGCCTCTTTCTGCACCCCTCTTCCCTCTTTCTGCACCACTCTTGCCTCATTCTACACCTCTGTTCCCTTTTTCTGCCCCTCTGTTGGTTCTTTTTGCACTTCTTTTGCCTCTTTCTGCACCCCTCTTGCCTCTTTCTGCACCTCTATTGGTTCTTTCTGCACTTCTCTTGCTTCTTTCTGTACCTCTCTTGCAAATTCCTGCACCCTCTTGCCTCTTTCTGCACCCCTCGTCCCTCTTTCTGCACCTCTCTTGCCTCTGTCTACACCCATGTTCCCTCTTTCTGCACAGCTTTTGCCTGTTTCTGCAACTCTCTTGCCTCTTTCCGTAGTTCTCTTGCCTCCATATGCCCCTCTGTTGATTCTTTCTGTACTTCTCTTGCCTCTTTCTCCACCCCTCTTGCCTCTTTCTGCACCCCTGTTGCTCATTTCTGCACTTCTCTTGCTTCTTTCTGTACCTCTCTTTCTTCTTTCTGCATCCCTCTTGCCTCTTTCTGCACCCCTCTTCCCTCTTTCTGCACCTCTCTTGCCTCTTTCTGCACCTCTCTTGCCTCTTTCTGTACTTCTCCTGCCTCTTTCTGCACCTCTATTGCTTCTTTCTGCACCTCTCTTGCTTCTTTCTGCGCCCCTGTTGCCTCGTTCTGCACTCGTCTTCCCTCTTTCTGCACCTCTCTTGTCTCTTTGTGTACCTCTCTTGTCTCTTTGTGCACTTCTCTTACCTCTTTCTGTAATTCTGTTGCCTCTTTCTGCACCTCTGCTGCTTCTTTCTGCACTTCACTTGCCTCTTTATGCATTTCTGTTGCTTCTTTCTGCACTTCTCTTGCCTCTTTCTGCATTTTTGTTCCTTGTTTCTGCACTACTCGTGCATCTTTGTGCACCTCTGTTGCTTCTTTCAGTACTTTTCTTGCCTCTTTCTGCACCTCTCTTGCTTCTTTCTGCACCCCTGTTGCCTCTTTCTGCACTCGTCTTCCCTCTTTCTGCACCTCTCTTGTCTCTTTGTGTACCTCTCTTGTCTCTTTGTGCACCTCTCTTACCTCTTTCTGTAATTCTGTTGCCTCTTTCTGCACCTCTGCTGCTTCTTTCTGCACTTCTCTTGCCTCTTTCTGCATTTTTGTTCCTTGTTTCTGCACTACTCGTGCATCTTTCTGCACCTCTGTTGCTTCTTTCTGCAACTCTCTTGCCTCTTTCTGCAGTTCTTTTGCCTTCTTCTGCACCTCTGTTGCTTCTTTCTGCACTTCTCTTGCCTCTTTCTGTACCCCTCTTAACTGTTTCTGCACCTTACTTGCCTCTTTCTGCACCTTACTTGCCTCTTTCTGCACCTTACTTGCCTCTTTCTGCACCTCACTTGCTTCTTTCTGTACTTCTCTTGCTTTTTCTGCACCTCTCTTGTCTCTTTCATCACTTCTCTTGCTTCTTTCCACACCTCTGTTGCTTCTTTCAGCACTTCACTTGCCTCTTTCTGTACTTCTCTTGCCTGTTTCTGCACATTTCTTGCCTCCTTCTGCACCTCTCATGTCTCTTTCTGTACCTCACTTGCTACTTTCTGCATCCCTCTTACCTATTTCTGCATCCCTACGCCCTCTTTCGTCACCTCTCTTGCCTCTTTCTGCACCCCTGTTCCCTCTTTCTGCACCTCTCTTGCCTGTTTCTGCACCTCTCTTGCATCTTTCTGCACTTCTCTTGCCTCTTTCTGCACATCTGTTTCTTCTTTCTGCACTTCTCTTGCCTCTTTCTGCACCCCTCTTGCCTCTTTATGCACCTCTGTTGCTTCTTACTGTACTTCTCTTGCTTCTTTCTGCACCCCTCTTTCCTCTTTCTGCATCCTCTTTCCTCTTTCTGCACCCTTCTTCCCTCTTTCTGTACCTCTCTTGCCTCTTTCTGTAGTTCTCTTGCCTCTTTCTGTACCTCTTTTGCTTCTTTCTGCACTTCTCTTGCCTCTTTATGCACCCCTCTTGCCTCTTTTTGCACCTCTGTTGGCTCTTTCTGAACTTAGCTTGCTTCTTGCTGCACCTCTCTTGCAAATTTCTGCACCCCTCTTGCCTCTTTCGTCACCCCTCTTCCCTCTTTCTGCACCTCTCTCGCCTTTTTCTTTACCTCTCTTGCCTCTTTTTGCACTTCTCTTGCCTCTTTCGGCACCTCTGTTGCTTCTTTCTTCACTCGTCTTCCCTCTTTCTTTACCTCTCTTTGTGCAACCCTCTTGTCTCTTTGTGCACCTCTCTTGCCTCTTTCTGCACTTCTGTTGCCTCTTTCTGCACATCTGTTGCTTCTTTCTGCACTTCTCTTGCCTCTTTCTGCATTTCTATTCCTTCTTTCTGCACTTCTCTTGCCTCTTTCTGTACCTCTGTTGCTTCTTTCAGTACTTCCCTTGCCTCTTTCTGCACCCCTCTTTCCTCTTTCGTCACTTCTCTTGCTTCTTTCTGCACATCTCTTGCTTCTTTCTGCACCCCTCTTCCCTCTTTCTGCACCACTCTTGCCTCTTTCTGCACCTCTGTTCCCTTTTTCTGCCCATCTGTTGGTTCTTTTTGCACTTCTCTTGCCTCTTTCTGCACCTCTCTTGCCTCTTTCTGTACTTCTCTTGCCTCTTTCTGCACCTCTGTTGCTTCTTTCTGCACATCTCTTGCTTCTTTCTGCACCCCTCTTGCCTCTTTCTGCACCCCTCTTCCCTCTTTCTGCACCACTCTTACCTCTTTCTGCACCTCTGTTCCCTTTTTCTGCACATCTCTTGTCTCTTTGTGCACCTCTCTTGCCTCTTTCTGTTATTCTGTTGCCTCTTCCTGCACCTCTGGTGCTTCTTTCTGCACTTCTCTTGCCTCTTTAAGCATTTCTGTTGCTTTTTTTGCACTTCTCTTACCTCTTTCTGCATTTTTGTTCCTTGTTTCTGCACTTCTCGTGCATCTTTGTGCACTTCTGTTGCTTCTTTCAGTACTTCTCTTACCTCTTTCTGCACCCCTCTTCCCTCTTTCTGCATCTCTGTTGCTTCTTTCTGAAACTCTCTTGCCTCTTTCTGCAGTTCTCTGGCCTTCTTCTGCACCTCTGTTGCTTCTTTCTGCACTTCTCCTTCCTCTTTCTGCACCCCTCTTAACTGTTTCTGCACCTCATTTGCCTCTTTCTGCACCTCTCTAGCCTCTTTATGCACCTCACTTGCCTCTTTTTGCACTTCTCTTGCTTTTTTCTGCACTTCTCTTGTCTCTTTCATCACTTCTCTTGTCTCTTTCATCACTTGTCTTGCTTCTTTCTACACCTCTGTTGCTTCTTTCAGCACTTCACTTGACTCTTTCTGCACTTCTCTTACCTGTTTCTGCACCTCTCTTGCCCCTTTCTGTACCTCACTTGCTTCTTTCTGCATCCCTCTTACCTCTTTCTGCACCCCTGTTCCCTCTTTCTGCACCTCTCTTGCCTGTTTCTGCACCTCTCTTGCCTCTTTCTGCACTTCTCTTGCCTCTTTCTGCACATCTGTTGCTTCTTTCTGCACTTCTCTTGCCTCTTTCTGGACCCCTATTGCCTCTTTATGCACCTCTGTTGCTTCTTTCGGTACTTCTCTTGCTTCTTTCTGCACCTCTCTTGCTTCTTTCTGCACCCCTATTTCCTCTTTCTGCACCCTTCTTCCCTCTTTCTGCACCTCTCTTGCCTCTTTCTGTACCTCTTGTGCCTATTTCTGCAGTTCTCTTGCCTCTTTCTGTACCTGCTGTTTGAAACACATGTATTCAAGTATTTGCATGTTTATCTTTATGTAACATGTCACTAGGTAAAAGCAGAGGCACACGCATGCATACCTTCACAAACTTGGTCAGACTTACAACAGTGATACGGTTAGGATTGTTGTTTTACATTTGGTACACCTTATATTATGAGCAGTCGATGAATAGTGAACCTTCAAGAGAAAAGTGAGATTTAAGACATCTTGGGAGAAGGATTGGTGAGTAGGCTACTTTGTATGTGTCTGTGGAAAGGTACAGTCGAATTATGCCTCATTCTACTCCTCTGTTGCTTCTTTCTGCAGTTCTCCTGCTTCTTTCTGTACCTTTCTTCTTCTTTCTGGACTTCCGGTGCCTCTTTTTTCATTTTTCTTGGTTCTTTCTGCACCTTTCTTCCTCTTTCTGCACCTCTCTTGCCTCTTTCTGCACTTCTCTTGCTTCTTTCTGTGCCTTTCTTCCTCTTCTGTCCATGTCCTACCTATGTAGGCATCGTTAAAAAATAGCATTTAAAAAACCCTTAGAAATTCACAGAAAAATCCACAGGTTTCAGGGACGTTATAGTTAGGAATTAGCATTTAAAAAAAACTTCTGATATTCACTGAAAAAACCACAGGTTTCAGGGACGTTATAGTTAGGCTGACATTTCACTCAAACAAAACCAGAGAAATTCAGCTGTTATATTTAGCTGAGCTAACTATAACTCGCTCCTCCGCAATACACTGCTGATGATGTCACATATTACATCACTCATAACATGGTCAGTGACATCACTGATGACATCACTGATGACATCTCAAATGACATCACTGATGACATTCATCCACTTAATATCTGATGTACCTCCTCACACCCCAATATAACCTTTCATACACCCACTCTAAAATACAGACTACCATTCTCGAAACCATAGACACACCAATACCAGTTAGTACTTACCCACTCACTGATTCATAGGTCTACACACACATCCACTCACTAACCCATACAGTCACTCATACACGCAGTCACTCATTAATACAGCCACTGATATATGAACTCATACACCCATACAGACACTCACACACCGCCACTCCCCCATAGAGTTACTCACACACCTAGTCAGTCACCCAAATAATCAATCACACTGCCATTTACTAACCTCCACAGTTATACACACACCACCTCACTTATTCATACAGATACTAACACATACTTACTCTTTTCTACAATCACTGACACAAGCACACACTCATCCATACAGCCACTCTCACAATCACTCACTCTCACATATAGTCACTTATATACTTCAACACTCACATATACTGCTTTTCACATATGTAGTTACTCACACATATACCACTGAGACATCCATTCACCAACACAGCCATATGCACACTCACTCACCCATACAGCCCCTCACAGATGCACTCATGAACCCATACACCGAGTAACACATCCATACAGGGAGTCAACCCACACAGACAGTCAAACACCCATACATGTACTCAGACAACCAATCAATAACCCATATAGATACTCATGTAGCTACTCACCAATCCATGCAGCCACTTACACACCAACTGACAGACTGATACTGACATTCAAACAGATTAGTCATTCACCCATGCATTCACTATGACACGTTTAACCACTCACTCATACAGTCAGTCATGCACCCACTAAATCATCCATTCAGACACTCATACACCCACTCATTCTTCAATACACCTTGGTGTATATGTATATAACATTCTTAAACTTTTTAGAAACACTCATTCACTGGATGATGTCATAAGTGATATCATTTGAGATGTCATCAGTGATGTCATCGGTGATTTCACTGACCATGTCATGAGTGATGTAATATGTGATGTCATAAGCAGTGCATTGCAGTGCATTAGCTCAGCTAATTATAACGGCTGAATTTCTCTGGTTTTGTATGAGTGAAATGTCAGCCTAACTATAACGTCCCTGAAGCCTGTGGTTTTTTCAGTGAATATCTAAGGTTTTTAAATGCTAATTCCTAACTATAACGTCCCTGAAACCTGTGGTTTTTTTCAGTGAATATATATATATATATATTACCTACTGGCGGTCGCAAGTAGGTAGTTATAGTTAGGACCTCTTTTCTATTCAAAAAGCGTTTTTTCTTTTGCCAATATCTTTGGCGCCGTTTGACGAATCTTGCGAAAGTTTCCAAAAAAAAGGTTCATTGAGGTCAGCTCCTGTCTTGAAAGTTTCGGGGTGATTCGTCAAGTGGGGGCTGAGAAAAAAGGGGGTCCCAAAACGCATTTTCCCCACGTTAATTTCCATAGGAAATTTTATTACAGGCTACAGCCCGAACTGCTGAACGGAATTACACCAAATTTGGAAAAAAGGTAGCACTTGGTTCAGAAAGCGACCTTTTTTTAAATGGTGTAAATCCGTCCAGTAGTTGCTGAGAAATTTTAAAAATAAAAGTTTCGATATCTGAGCACCGAAGAGGGTTCGCGAACCCTCCCGAGCACGAGCTACACTCTGATTGGTTGCCAACACTCCAGACCAGAATGTGTTGGCAGCCATCTTGTGACTCGGTATCCGAGTCACAAGAAATCAGAAAAAAAGAAGATGAAAATGAAGAAAAGGGGGCAGGGTAGAAACACCCTGACCCCCTAGGCCTGCTCAGGGGGTCCCACAAAGACCCCCAGGGCCAAAAAAAGCATTTTTTTTTTAAACGGCAGAATTCGCGCTGGGGTTGCGAATCCTGCAGAAACATTTTTTTAAAAACGAAGCGCGGGCTCCCACGCTTCATTTTCAAAAAGCCCCCGGGTGGGCCAGGTCCCGGGGGCAATCAGTGATTAATTTGCGGGGGCCCGCCACCTCCCCGGGGCTTATTAATTTGAGGGTGGGGGGCACATGGACCCCCCACAGCCCCGGGGACCGCCACCTCCCCGGGGCATTCAAATTTAAAATGTGGGGGGGCCTCGCTGGCCCCCCAAGCCCCGGGTACCACCACCTCCCCGGGGCTAATTTTTTAAAAAAAAAGTGTGTGGGGGGCTCCTGCCCCTCCCCACACTGCCCCAGGGACCACCACCTCCCTGGGGCATTGAATATTTAAATGCAGGGGTCCGTTGCGGCCCCCTGGCCCCGGGGACCAGCTATGCAAATGAATGGATGGGGGCCGCGCCGCCCCCCTCCTGGAGCTCTTGATGGCCCTGGGGACCGCCACCCCCCAGGGCCGGCTCCTGCAATGTCCCGGGGTGCCCACCCCTGGGACATTGCAATTTGCTATGGCAGGTCGGGAGCACGGCTCCCCCCCTGCCTAGCAAACTCTGCTTTGCTTCGTTGAAGCGAGAGCAGGAAACCTGCTCTCGCTTCAACGAGCAAAGCAGATGATTGCTTGAGCAAGGGAGCTGCATGTCAGCAGCTCCCCTTGCTCAAAGCAATGCCGGCTCCCGCAGGAGGCGGGGAGCCGGCGGGACCGTGGGGGCATTGGGGCTCCCCCATGGTCCCCAATGCAAAGGGCCGGCCCTGGGGGATGGGGTCCCCAGGGCCAGAAGTGGCCTGGGAGGGGGGCCACGCAGCCCCCCTCCTTAAAAAAAAGGATTAAATATGTGGCCATGCCCCGGGGGATGGGGTCCCCGGGGCCGAAATTGGCCTCGGGAGGGGGGCCACGCGGCCCCCTTCCCTTTTTTTTTATCTATAAAAATGGGTCAGGCCCTGGGGGATGGGGTCCCCAGGGCCTGACATTTGTCATATGTCATTTGAGATGTCATCAGTGATGTCATCAGTAATGTCACTGACCATGTCATGAGTGATGTAATATGTGACATCATCAGCAGTGCATTGCGGGGCGCGAGTTATAGTTAGCTGAACTAACTATAACAGCCGAATTTCACTCGTTTTGTACGAGTGAAATGTCCAACTAACTATAACGTCCCTGAAACCTGTGGTTTTTTCAGTGAATTTCTAAGGTTTTTTAAATGCTAATTTCTAACTATAACGTCCCTGAAACCTGTGACATCACAACTTAAACTAAAAAAATGTACTGCAATTCACTAGTTATAGATATTTCTAGTAGCTATAACTCGTGCCCTAAAGTAACTATAACTCTATAACTCTATAACTCACGCCACCACCATGCACAGTGTTGTCATCAGTGATAACAGTTGAGTTGTAGTCAGTAATGCTATCAATGATGTCAAAGATCATGTCATGAGCCATGAGTCATGAGTCATGAGTGATGTGATATGTGGGGTAATTAGCAGTATGGCACCCCTCCCTAAGCCAATAAGGGCCCGGGGACCCCATTCCTCCTGCTTTTATATATTTATTAAGGGGATGGAGTATTGCAGCTCCCCACCCCCCCTGAGCATTTACTTTTCTTCTTTTATGGGAAGGGGCCACATGGCACTCTCTCCGATCCTCTTGTGGCCCCAGGGACCCAATCCCCAGCAGCTTTTTTTCATTAGGGAGAGGGGGTATGTCTGTTTTTCTAGCAAAGTTTTTAAACATAGGATTAGCACAGTGGCATCCCTGCTGAGCTAGAAAGGGAAAGAGGGGCTAATTTACAACAAAATGATACAACGCAGCCCCTTCAGCCAACTTGCTACGCCGCACCATAAGTGATGTGCAGGGATGCGTTGTATTTTGGGCAATACTATGCGTCCCTGTTATTTCCTTTGCACTGGTGCAGTTTAGGCAGCCTTGTTCCAATACAGACACCCTAGCGCCATTGTGCAAGGGGGCCTGCATTGAAATCCGGTTGTTTTTGTGTAGGAAGAGACACTTCCTTCACAAAAACAATTGTTGCATCTGCCCTGGGGAGGTGCACGGTTTTGATGCATTCCCAGATTTACGCTATGTTGTAAATCTAGAAATGTGTCAAGCACCATGGGCGTTGGGTGTGAACACCCACTGCAACACCCACAGCACCATTACCTGATGCAGTGTGAGGCAAGGCAGTGACTTGGACTGTGTTGTCTCATACCATATCTATGAGCCCATTAAAAGTCACTCTGGGTGGATTTCCATGGCCTCTTAGAAATTGGCCTGCACTGTGCACCTCTGGAGAATCTCAGAAGGGACACTCCGAATGTGGAAATGTGCCACAAGGGGCTTGTCAATAAGCCTCAAAGGACCAGATGTACAACCCTAAATTGCATGCGCAAACGGGTTTGCGACCCGTTTGCGCATGCAAAATGGCCCAGGGCCATGTACAATTCCTAAACAGCAAGTCGCAATTTATTTGCGACTCGCTATTTAGAAATTGCGAGTCGCAATTAGGAAGGGGCGTTCCCTTTCTGATTGCGCCCGCAAATCAATGTATGAATGTTTTGTGACCGCAATTGCAGTCGCAAAACACTCGCAAATTACCACCCTCTTTAAGAGGGTGGTAATGCAGTCGCAAATTTGGAAGGGGTCCCCAGGGGACCCCTTCCACTTTGTGACTGTCTCTAAAAATAATTTTTAAGGGCAGGCAGTGGTCCCAGGGACCACTACCTGCCCTTAAAAAATGAAACGAAAACGTTTCATTTTTTTTTTTAAATGCAGCTCGTTTTCCTTTAAGGAAAACGGGCTGCATTTTAAAAAAAACTGCTTTATTTAAAAGCAGTCCACGACATGGTGGTCTGCTGAGCCCAGCAGGCCACCATACCTGGGAGGGCCTGTCATTCCAAATGGGCTCGCATATTGCAAGAGGCTCATTAATATTAATGAGCCTTGCAATTTGCGACCCCATTGGGAATCGCAAACAGTGTTAAACACACTGTTGTGCATGGCAAATTGCACCTCGCAAATTGCGACTTGCAAATGAGTCGCAATTTGCGACGTGCAATTTTGCTGGTCGTACATCTGGCAAAAGTCTTTTGTTATTTCTACACCATAATCCTTAAGCATAGGATTAGCACAGTGTCATCCATGCCCAGCTGTAAAATGCCAAAATATTTTTACCACTCCAGGCACAGTATTATAGGTTTGGATTGGTATAATACCATCCAAGCCAACCTGGAATGAATAAAAGAAACCCGATACACTTGTTTTGCTATCAGTATAGCTCTTCAGAGAGATTTAGCTTTGTCCAGACACAAGGGATCACCTAGTATAAGTCAAAACAATATTTTTTCAGGTATAGAGTGACCGTAACCGTTGGTTCTTTTTAGTGAATTTCTACATTTTTTAACTCTATTTCCTAATTATAATGTCCCTGTAACCTTTGTTTTTTAGTGAATTTCCCCCCAAAAAAGTAATTTTATTTCCTAACTGTACCTTTGAGAGTGGTTGTGTGAGTGGTTATATAGGTCAGTGAGTGGGTGTGTGAGTGACTGTATGGGTCTGTGAGTGGGTGTGTGAGTATCTGTATGGTTCTGTGAGTGGGTGTGTGAGTGGCTGTATGGCTCTGTGAATGGGTGTGTGAGTAGTTGTATGGGTCAGTGACTGTGTGTGTGAGTGGCTATATGGATCTGTGGGTGGGTGTGTGAGTGTCTGTATGGGTGTATGAGTAGATGTGTGAGTAGTTTTGAGTGTGTGTGTGGATGAGTGAGTAGTTTTGTGGGGTCAGTGAGTGGGCATGTGAGTGGGTGTGTGAGTATCTGCGTGAGTCTGTGAGTGGGTGTGTGAGTGGTTGTATGGCTCTGTGAATATGTGTGTGAGCAGTTGTATGGGTCAGTGACTGGGTGTGTGAGTGGCTATAAGGGTATGTGAGTAGGTGTGTGAGTGTCTGTATGGGTGTATGAGTGGGTGTGTGAGCAGTCTGAAGTGTGTGTGTGAGTGGTTTTGTGGGTCAGTGTGTGTGAGTGGGTGTATGGATCTGTGAGTGGATGTGTGAGTAGCTATGTGGGTGTGTGAGTAGGTTTGTGAGTGGCTATATGGGTCTGTGAATGGGTGTGTGAGTGGCAGTATAAGTCTTTAAGTGGGTGTGTGAGTGGTTTATAGGTGTGCGAGTGGGTGTTTGAGTGGTTTTGTAGGTGTGTGAGTGGCTGTATGGGTCTATGAGTGAGTGTATGAGTGCTTATGTGGATGTGTGAAGTGATATGTGTTTGTGGCTGTATGGGTCTGTGAGTGGTTTTGTGGGTGTGTGAGTGACTGTATGGATGTGTGAGTGGGTGTGTGAGGGTCTGTGTGGGTCTCTGATTAGGTGTAGGAGTAGCTGAATGGGTGTGTGAGTGGCTGTGTGGGTGTGTCAATAGCTGTGTGAGTAACAGAATGGAACCTCACTTGCCCCTTTATCAACAAGAGTCCACAGTTTTGTACAAAATGTCTACCCAACTGGAGTACTTTCTACTGGTTCATTAGTAAGTGCGAACTCGTTGGGTAAATGTCTAGTGCATATTCTACACCACAGCTGCGTAATTGTACAGGAGGAAATGTTTCCAGTGACCTTCTGTGCATTTAATTGCGGCAATGTAAGCGTCTTCTTCCAGAAATCTGTGATAGCCTGAATTCTCTTATAGAGAAGATGACGAGACTGCAAAGCGGTGAATCTTCACCAAATAAGGGTACTTCCTCTTAACTATATAAAGCAAGTCCTTCTTTATTTGTCCTCATATTCTTCAGCATCTAGAACAAATCACTAAAATCGACAGAAAAACGAACTGGGGGGCCATTTAGTAAGCTGTCCACCATCCTGGCAAAAGGCGGTAAAATGTTTACATACAACTAAGGTGGGTGAGGCGGGACCAAACGGGAGAGGCTTTCAGGTGATTTTGCATATTTCCATACTGGTCATAATTTAAAGGGGGAACCATGGACCCTGCTCTCAGCAGGAGAAGACAAGAAAGAACCCACTCATCACAGTCACTACAGATTGTGCTCCAATAGATCAACGATGTATTTACCTCCAGCAAGGATTTCAGATTGTTTTCCAATGTGGAATTGCCAAGAAAACACGCTTGCTTTGCTAAGCCTAGAAGTTTGGATCATTTGTCTTTACAGAAGGGGAGGGGGGCTGTGTGACCCCCTCTCCGAGCCAATTTCTGCCATGGAGAGCCCATCCCCTGGTGCCTGGACAAGAATTAATAAGGAAGGGGGCCATATGGCCCCCCGGGCTGATTTTAGCCCCAGTGACCCCATCCCTGGGGTCCAGCCACTTGATGCTGGATGTCCTGCCCCCACCCATGGCACCCTATGGGCACAGTTTGGAACTACAGGGAGAGCTCCAATGCCCTTGCGGTCCTTGCTGGATCCCTGCCTCCAACAGGAGCTGGCATTTCTCCTGCACTCAGGGAATGCTGCTCCCTGTGTGTGGGAGCAATGTTTTCATCTTGCAGTTTTCCTGCTTGCATCTGCAGTGAGCAAACTTTCTGTTTGCTCTTGCTTGGCTGGAGCTGTCGAAGATCCCACGAAGTGACAGCAAACAACTATGCTCTGAGGGTGGGCACCTTGGGACATGGGCTGCCAGCCCTGGGGTGGCTGTCCTCAGACCCATTAATGGGTCCAGGAAGGGGGGCTATGTATTCCCCTCCCCCTGCAATACTCACATTGGCCCCAGGGAGGTGGTGGTCCCCGGGACCCTAACGGGCACAAGAGGGGATGTAGATAGCCCCCCCTTCTATATTAGCTAAACTCTGGGGTGGTGGCGGTTCCCGGGGCCATAAATGGCCTTGGTTTGGGGGGTGCATGGACCCCTAACCTCAATTTTATTTGAGCAGTCCCCGGGGCTGAGAAAGGTCATTTATTCATCAACATAAAGAGTAGTTTTTGCCCCCGGAACCTGGCCCACCCGGGAGCTGATGTTTAAACAATCAAGGAAGACATTGCTTGTTTTTTTCAGTTTTGTTGCGATTTCACAGATCTACTGTGATCTCGCAGCAAAATTGAAAACAAAAATTGTCTGGTCCTCGGTGGGGTCCTTGTGGGATCCCACCACCAGGCCTGGGGGTTAAGGGTATCCCTACAATGCCCCCTTCTCTTTTTTTTTACTTTTATTTGGGGCTCGTACATATTTGGAATGTTAGAAACATGAGCAACATTCTTGCCTTTGAAGATAAGCTGCTGCAAAAGCTGTGCAAAGCTTACATACCTTCTTCACACACTTTCGCATAAAATTGTAATACATATGACACATATATGACCTTTGCTCAGTGTGATCCACAGAGAGGCAAAGAGCTGGATAATCAATCATGCAGTCTAAACACATTTATGACACACTGGCAGGCATCTTGTGAATCTCACATTGCCTCCAGCCTCATTTCTAGAGATCTCAATTTGTGCCTCAATGTGAACAGGTATCCACTATTTAAGGGTCAAATGTGAAAACTACTTTACAGTATCCACTATACAAGGGTCAAATGTGGAAAGAAATAGAACTGGAGTGCACCATTCGAAAAAAGCAAACACGTTTTAGGAATTCAGGACGAAGTAAAGAGTGCAACCTGACTACTTGCAGGTAACTTGGTTCACAGTCTCCACTAAACAAGGGTCATATCTGACATTAAACAGTACTGAAACAAACCACCCATCAAAAGTCATTTTTAGGGAATTCAGGACATAAAATGTGAACTTTGTGCCCTGCCGTGAACACCCATTCACAAACTGACTATCTGGAGGCAACTACGTCACAGTATCCACTAAGTAAGGGCCAATTGCTGAACGAAAATGTATTGAAATACCCCATGTGGAAAAGCAAATATTTTTAGGGAATGTAGGAGGAAGCAGAGCATGATATTTTGAACACTGTGATGAACACCCACCCTCTCAACATCACTGCTTCAAGCCAGCTCAGTTCAAAGCACTCCTGTACAAGGATCAAATGTGGCATGACACAATACAGAAACACACCATACAGAAAAATACTTTTAGGGAATGCAGGAAGGAGTACAGGGGGAAAAGGAAAGTAGGGGCTATTTGGACAAAATATCGAGTTGTAAATATCAGGAGATAGAAATATTGGAAAAAATATTGTGATACAAAAATATCATCATTCAGAAATCTCGTTGTGAAGAATATTGATTTTTCAGTTAAGTAATGTTATTAAGAATATTGGGCCTCATTACCATGTCGGGCGGACTGTTGCCGTTTGGATCCGCCCGACCTTAGGTCGGCGTTCCGACCACAGGATTAGGCTGGGCGGTCGCAAACATCCATTTTTCAATGGGAGCTTGTGCAGTGGGTGGAAAAGGCCTGCAGCACAAGCTACCATTGAAAAATGGATATTTGCAAACATCCCTGCACCGTGTGGCAGGCACCATGCAGTGCCTGCCACACGGTGCAGGGATGTTTGGTACCCCCCAGGCCCTATTCTGGAGGGCCGGGGGATAGGGGCCCTGCTAGGGGCCCCCAGAGTCACTTTCCAACAGCCTTTCCATGTCTGAAAGGCCGACATGGATAGGCTGTCGGAAACCGACATCGTAATCCTGATGGCGGAGCCGAGGCTGGGTCCGCCGTCATTCAAGGGATTACAACTCCGCTCCTCTTATTATTAATTATTTAATTGATTAGTAAATATGTAAATTATGTAATACTCATATATTTTAGTTATATCTTAGGTGTGGGCTGCTGGCTTTGTAAGGGTATAAGGTGGAACGTTAATTAAGTAATAATTAATTTATTATTTATTTTTGAATTGATTATTAATTATGTGCATTATGTAACACTGATTCCTTTTAGTTATATTTTAGTTTCGAGTTGCTAACTTTGTAGAGGTATATGGTGGGAAGTTAATTAAGTAATAATATAAAAATAGTAATAATTCAAAATGTAATATGTAATTGATTAATAATTATGTAACTTGTGTATTCATTATATATTTTAGTTATATTTTAGGTGTGGGCTACTGGGTTTGTAAGGTTGTTGGTGAGAGGTTAATTAAGCAATAATTAACAATTAATTATTAATTGTTGATCAATTATGTAATTGATTATCAATTATATAAATTGTGTTATACTTCAGTTATATTTTAGGTGTGGGCTGCTAGGTTTGTAGGGGTATAGGGTGGCAAGTTAATTAAGTAATATTTAAATAACCATTATTTTTAATTGAAAATTAATTATTGCATTGTTTAGGAATTTTGTAAATAGGTTAACTGTTTTTTTTAATACATACATATATATATTATGTTAAGCATCAATATTTAAATCATTTTCTAAATTACTAGGGTTATTCAAACATGTAATATGTATGAAGTGAAGTAGTTTACCTACTGTTGCTTAGACTGCAGGAGGAATAGTAAATGTAACCCCTTTGAAGGCCAACGCTTTCCCTACAGTTGCACAGACTGGAGTGAGAATAGTAAATCTTACTCCTCCGAAGTCCAATGCTTTCCCTACTGTTGCACAGACTGGATTGGAAATAGTAAATTTACCCCTTCGAAGGCCAACGCTTTCCCTACTGTAGCACAGGCTGCTGTGTGAATGGTAAATTTTACCCCTCCGAAGTATTTTTCTTTCCCTACCATTGCATAAACTAGAGTGGGAATAGTATATTTAATATTCCTAGACTCCAATAGTTTTAATAATGTTGGTTAAATAAGATTTACAGCATTCATTGTTTTATTTTTATATTGTATATTATTTGTTTTTATTTTTACATTTATTATTCCCACAAATATTACCTTTAGCAAGCACAAATGGGGCGATGTGGCTTGTCAGTCGAAGATTGCGGACACTTAATCCCTTTGCTCTGCTCCGGGCCACTTTTTCTCCTGGTCCATTTGCCGTCCAAGGTCACCTCTGGCCCCAGAACGTGTAGGTGCTGACTGCTGTCACCCCAGATACTATTCCCCTGTGTCAAGGGGTGTTTCTGCGGCCACCGGGAACCCCTGAAAAACTGAGATGCAGCTGCCTCCGAAGTATTTTTCTTTCCCTACCATTGCATAAACTAGAGTGGGAATAGTATATTTAATATTCCTAGACTCCAATCGTTTTAATAATGTTGGTTAAATAGGATTTACAGCATTCATTGTTTTATTTTTATATTGTATATTATTTGTTTTTATTTTTAAATTTATTATTCCCACAAATATTACCTTTAGCAAGCACAAATGGGGCGATGTGGCTTGTCAGTCGAAGATTGCGGACACTTAATCCCTTTGCTCTGCTCCGGCCCACTTTTTCTCCTGGTCCATCTGCCGTCCAAGGTCACCTCTGGCCCCAGAACGTGTAGGTGCTGACTGCTGTCACCCCAGATACTATTCCCCTGTGTCAATGGGTGTTTCTGCGGCCACCGGGAATCCCTGAAAAACTGAGATGCAGCTGCCTGGCCTGCAAAGATGACAGGAGCAGGCCGACACCAGTACCACTGATGGAGGCTGACTGCAAGCCCCAGGGAAGAGGTGCCGCTGCTTGGGATGGGGCATCTCCTTTGAGCCCCCGTGACAATTGAGATTTGTCAGACCCGGGTGGCAGGGACCCCCTTTACCCTGAACAATGGCTGCCTGGCCTACAGACTTGATGGGTGTGGGCCACGGCCCACACTACTAACACAGGTGTCTGGCCGCGGGCCCCAGGGGAACTGAGACAATAATATGAGTGCTGCCTCTCCCTAGGCCCCCCTGGAGCTGATGTGCAGCTCCTGGCCCTGTGACGGTGCCAGGGTCTAAGATGTCTGGGCCTGGCCTGGAGGTCATATCTAGGCCCTGCTGGGTGCTTGGGGACATCTGGATGAGCCTGCACTGACCACTTGAGTTACGAAGTGGCCCCATGGTGTGGGCTTGCTCTCCCTAGCCATGGATCCTTGCCACAGTGTAAATTAGCAGCACCTCATTAGAGTGAGAGGTCCTGCTGCATGGACCATCTGCTCTGGCTGTGTTTGACGCTCAGAGACTTGCCCCCCTTGTCAACTGTGGCAGCGCCTGTCTGCGGAGGTGAGGAGATGGTGAAAGAGGGCCCTGCCTGGGGGGCATGTGTGGATTGAGCCTGCAAACCAGGGCACAAATTGGTGCTCAGTGCCAGCTTGTGCAGCAGTGGGACGGCCTTGGACTGCTGGCTCCCCTGTGCTTTGCTTCTGCTGCCTAGCGGCCACATAGCCCCCAGGGCAACGGATGCGGGTGTGATCCAGTATCCCTGTCTGGATGCTATGTTGGGAATTATCTGAAGCATCGGGTGCTTTCAGCATCTGGTGGGGGCATATATTGTGAACGTGGTGCACCGGGCCCAGGGAGCCCTGCCACTGGTAGCAAGAATTGATGTGCTAGAGAGTAGTGTTTCAAATCCCCGATACCTATGTATTGCCCTTGCATTCCCTCTGGTGTCGGAGTGTTGCGCAGCTGGGGCCTGGTCTGGAGGACATTTTAGTAGGCCGCATGAGCTTTGCAATACAGGACAATGTCTATGTAGCGGCATGTCAGCTACTGGTGCCTGAAAGCCCGCCCGGTGGGCAAATAGTTACATGTGGCTTGCAGAAATGTATAGCTTTGTAGGCCTGGTGAACCTGGTCATATGCTTCCCTGCCTAGGTTTGATACCACTTCTAGACGCTAACAGCTGGTTCTGGGCCTACTGTGTACTAGATTGGTGTAAGTAGTGCTGCCTGCTCCGGACTACAGTAGAGGTAACTACTGGGTACCTGGGTGCCACATTGGATCGTCCTGATAGCCATGGCAGGGTCGCGGACCTCTGAGCCCTGCCCATTTGGCTGAATTTCCATTGTCAGCAGATTACCACTCCACAACCATGGGGAAATCACAGGCTAAACCGTCAGGTGCACAAGTGAGAGTGGGGGACTCTTCCCAGCCTGCATCAGTGGATATGGATGGAGCTGAGCCCATCCTACCCCCCTTACAGCTTCAACTGGATAAGATCCTTGCTGTCATTGCCAACACTAAATCTACCCTTCAGCAAGGTAATAGTGCTGTCTCGGTTGGCCTGGGACTACTGAGGGCTGACTACCACAAATTGGCAGATAGAGTGAAAGATGTAGAGACGGTTGTGGATGAGTAGCGCCCAGACCATCTGCCACTGACCAGACAAGTGACAAACCTGAGCGACAGGGTGTGCACCCTACAACATCGTGCTGAGGATGCTGAGGGCTGCAACAATGGGAAAGATGTCTGCATTTTGGGACTACCTGACGGTACGCCAGGTGGAGACATGGTGTCTTACCTTGAGCGATGGTTGAGGACAGACTTTGCTCCGAATCATCTGCTGTCCTTCTTTGCCCTGGAGCGAGCATACACAGGGTGCTGGCTTGGCCGCTGGCACCGGGTCCCCACCCCAGCCAGGTTACTTTATTTCCAAGCCAGAGATGTGATATTGCAGAGGGCATGGGCGGGTGGCCCATACACCATTGGTAATGTGAAAGTATTGCTGTTCCCAGACTTCACCACTGCTTTGCAAGCCAAGAGAGCTTCCTTCTTGGACGTGAGGAGAGCACTCCGGGAAGAGGGACTACAATAATGTTCTAGGCCAAACTGAAAATAATGGTGGATGGTGCAACGCACTTCTGTGAAGACCCCAAAATGGCATGTGAATGACTGGACGCTTACAGATTGGGTTCAGCCCCACCAATTCCTCGGGTTGTAGAAGGTGATGCCAAGCGCAGGCCCCGGAAACGCTCTTGGTGAGCCAGTCACAGGGGGACTCTAAGGAAACTGTCCAGATCCCAGACGGAGAGAGACCAGGTAGCTACACTTCATGCAACAGCGGAGATCACAATGCCACATATGTCAGACTCTGGGGCTGGATCCCCTTTGGAGCGCAAGTCTGCAGAGCAAGAATCTTAGGGTTTGACAGTGGACAGCGGGAATCCCCCAGAAGTGACCCAACAGTCTTCAGAGGACCTGATGTGAACTGATGCAGCTCGGTGGTGTTTGTTTGCTGGGATTTGCACATCTCCTGCCTCTTGGTGGAAGAATGGTTTACCCACCTCAGTAATGACTATGGGGGTCGCAGTAAATGCCTATGTTGATAGTCCTGGGACCCCTGGGTGAGGGGGGACCGAGTGGCCTACTGGTGCCACAGTTTTTGTCCAGGATATCATGCTTTGCTAGGGCTGGAGCAGTAATGGTGGAGTCAGACTTCTTTTGTCTGCTCCTCAACACTACACCCCTACCGGGACTCTGGAGGAGTCATGCTTATGACAATGTTTTTCTATTTAGTTTTTGGGTGGCCAGCCATTGATGGGCTGCTTTTAGGTTAGGAAGTTCGAAGTTGGGGTATTTGTTGTCTGTGTTGGCGAATGTGAAGCATGTTGCAGTGGCAGGTGTGGGTTCAGGGTTGGTTTGGAGTCAAATGTAAGTGATTCAAATTCTGTTTGGATAATGGCTACTCAACGTCCATGTATCACATTTATGACATGGAACATACAGGATATGGGGTCAGCATCCAAAAAACACAATATCCACAGGTATCTCAGATGCAGGAGGGTCCACATTGCTAAGCTGCATGAGACCCACCTTACAGGTGTAGAGGAGGAGCGCCTTTGGCATAGGTGGTGCGGCCAATTATATGAATATATGTGTTTTGTGCACACCTCTTATATGTTCACTGTGGAAAACTCCCAAAAAAGATTACACTATACTTTTAATGTTTAGCGTGCTGGTCAGGAACATGTTACTGACTAGCCCACGTAAAATAATGCAACTATACCTCAAGTGTCACTGCTCACTTGTAACCTGGCCGCACAGCTGATGAATTTATCAACAATTCTTCCTCACAAATTTAAAAAATAATATCATGACCAATTTTACTCTTCATTACAATCTTTGTTTTAGAACAATTTATCAAGCTACTGACTTTTGTTCACTAATTTTAGATTACACATCAACTTTTCTGTGTTTCTTGTACATTTGCGAAAAACTAAAAAAGTAGCCTATTTGACAAATGTCCTGTCACGTCTCTGTTGCCCAATGCATTTTGGGATCACACTCCCTTCTTCAGGGGCCAATGTAAAAAACATAAACAAAAACAAAGGGGGAAGAAATGTCACAAAAAACATTATGTTACACTGTTCATATCTTCTTAATTGTTGACTGGGTGAAAACGGGACTATGGAAGACCATTGTGATTCTGATAGTCAATAGAAACACCTGTGCTCAGATTTATGAAGGTGTTCTTAAGTGACCAAAACAATAAAGAAAGCGGGGAAGGACACAATGCCTTTTGTGTAGACACAATCCACAAACGACCGGTTACCCTGATGCACAACCTACATCGCAAACGCAAGGAGATGATGGACGGAGTGCTGAAACTTTTCAGACACTCACCCCCAGTCACAGATCTGGGTTGAATCCATCATCGTTCTTTAGCTCACTCAGTCTTGACCCTGTACCTCATGGGAACAGTCCAGCCCAAACTGCCAAGCCAGGTCTTCCCTGAACCGGAAACAAGCATCCTGGGACCGGTTTCTGGGTAACACCCTTCATCAGCCAGGCTAGCTTGAATCCAGTGGCAAAGTGAGAAAGGGACCCACGTCTGGGCATACCCTTCCAACTTAGGGCGAACAAAGCAAACACAAGGAGATATCATAATATCATGACCAATTTTACTCTTCATTACAATCTTTGTTTTAGAACAATTTATCAAGCTACTGACTTTTGTTCACTAATTTTAGATTACACATCAACTTTTCTGTGTTTCTTGTACATTTGCGAAAAACTCAAAAAGTTGCCTATTTGACAAATGAAATGTTCATGTCCTGTCACGTCTCTGTTGCCCAATGCATTTTGGGATCACACTCCCTTCTTCAAGGGCCAATGTAAAAAACATAAACAAAAACAAAGGGGGAAGAAATGTCACAAAAAACATTATGATACACTGTTCATATCTTCTTAATTGTTGACTGGGTGAAAACGGGACTATGGAAGACCATTGTGATTCTGATAGTCAATAGAAACACCTGTGCTCAGATTTATGAAGGTGTACTTAAGTGACCAAAACAATAAAGAAAGCGGGGAAGGACACAATGCCTTTTGTATAGAAACAATCCACAAACAACCGGTTACCCTGATGCACAACCTACATCGCAAACACAAGGAGATTATGGACGGAGTGCTGAAACTTTTCAGACACTCTCCCCCAGTCACAGATCTGGGTTGAATCCATCATCGTTCTTTAGCTCAGTCTTGACCCTGAACCTCATGGGAACAGTCCAGCCCGAACTGCCAAGCCAGGTCTTCCCTGAACCGGAAACAAGCATCCTGGGACCGGTTTCTGGGTAACACCCTTCATCAGCCAGGCTAGCTTGAATCCAGTGGCAAAGTGAGCAAGGGACCCACGTCTGGGCATACCCTGCCAACTTAGGGCGAACAAAGCAAACACAAGGAGATGATGGACGGAGTGCTGAAACTTTTTAGACACTCACCCCCAGTCATAGATCTGGGTTGAATCCATCATCGTTCTTTAGCTCACCGGTCCTAGGATGCTTGTTTACAGTCCAGGGAGGACCTGGCTTGGCAGTTCGGGCTGGACTGTTCCCATTGGGCGCAGGATCAACACTGATTTGCATATGGCTGGGTCCAAACTGGAATAGCATGGTGAGCAAAAAAACGATGGATTTAGGCCCAGATCTCTGTACTGGGGTGAATGTATGACATTGTTCTGCATTCTGTTCATCAATTGTTCTTTTTACATTTGTCACCCTGAGTGGGACGGGTATGCCCAGACGTGGGTCCAGTGCTCTCCATGCCACTGGAGTCAAGCTATCCTGGCTGATGAGGGGTGAAACCCCGAAACCGGTCCTAGGATGCTTGTTTATAGTCCAGGGAGGACCGGGCTTGGCAGTTCGGGCTGGACTGTTCCCATTGGGCGCAGGGTCAATACTGATTTGCATATGGCTGGGTCCACACTGGAATGGCATGGTGAGCAAAAAAATGATGGATTTAGGCCCAGATATCTGTACTGGGGTGAATGTATGACATTGTTCTGCATTCTGTTCATCAATTGTTCTTTTTACATTTGTCACCCCGAGTGGGACGGGTATGCCCAGACGTGGGTCCCGTCCTCTCCGTGCCACTGGAGTCAAGCTATCCTGGCTGATATGGGGTGAAACCACGAAACCGGTCCTAGGATGCTTGTTTACAGTCCAGGGAGGACCTGGCTTGGCAGTTCTTGCTGGACTGTTCCGATTGGGCGCAGGGTCAACACTGATTTGCATATGCCTGGCTCCAGACTGGAATGGCATGGTGAGCAAAAAAACTATGGATTTAGGCCCAGATCTCTGTACTGGGGTGAATGTATGACATTGTTCTGCATTCTGTTCATCAATTGTTCTTTTTGCACAACCTACATCTCCAACACAGACAGTGCTCAACCGATAAGTGACCGTAACCGCCCGAATGACTACCATAATCAAATAAGTAAATAGGTGGCCAACTCTAATGATAAATACTCACAGCACAGAATTGTTATGAAACATAACTCCCTGTCTATAAATGCCATGATTGAACTCACTCCAATGCAAACTCTTAAAATATAAATGTAACTGTAAGAAAAAATATGATAAAAACTTTTGATTCATCTGAAACGAAGATGGTGTGTCCGGAGGGTGTTGGATGGGGCGCTGCAAGCACAGGATGGCATGCTTCACACCTTGGATAATGCCTTAGGGGCAGATACAGGCGGCTATCCATAGGGTCTTTGAGGTGAGGGAGTGAAATAACATAACTCTAGAGCTTTTGTGCTGTCATGACTATAGTAATTATGTGGCCCGGGCTCATGGGGAGGGGAGGCAGTTTGGGAGGCTCCTGGCTTGGAACATTAGACCTGAAACTCGAGGCGCGCCCATCACCTAACTCCAAGCCACTGATGGTGCGCGAAACTATTCCCTGGGGGCCATTAACGGTGCATTTTGGGACTACTACGAGAACAGCTCTAGCAGGACAGATGAACTTATTTAAATAAGCAAAGCACTTTTTATTTGTTGTCTCTGGCAGAATAACTTGCCTGCTGTGATTATTTCATGTTCACAGGCGGTTACATATACAATAAATCAACAACAATTGTAAATGTATTGCTGTGTAAAATCAAGGAAAATGGCTGAAAGGCATCATTCTTCAAAATGTTTTACTTGATAGAATCATATTTCTAATAGTCAAATAGTGAGTCACAATGCATACATTCATATTACAAAATCAATTCAAAGTAACAAACATTGGTACCAAAGATTAAAGACAAACGTATAGAAAAAAAGTCTAGAGAAAATAGGTGAAATATGTATCAGCAAATGACAGATAATGAGCCCTTCTTTGGGCCAAAACTTCATAAACCGTCTATAGGAACCAACAATTCACAGTAGACCAATTAGCTATTTCAGAAATTAATTGGATACAATAGTAGTTCTATGGTCTACAACAAATGATTTTTTTCTTTTCTTTATGATGAACAGTGTTGGTCCTAGGTAGTGAAAGTCGGCGCGTTTCAGCCTCTCAATCTGGCTTCCTCAAGACAAAGCGGGACCGAAATTCACCCAAGCTATGATATTTGAAAATACACTAAGAATCGTTCCAAATGGAAGCTCCCAATGTCAGTGCAGGTTCCAGAAAAAACGTGTCCCAGGGGGTTGTGCAAATACATCCAAGCGGTACAAGGGTTATGCGGCCTATAGAGGTGAAGCACACTCTGAGCAGTGATTCAATCTGGAGCTGAAAAATGTCCTGGAGGTTATGTTGGGTCACATCCGCAATCCACAACTGTTCCAGTTGCTTGAGCACAGCAATACCTTTCCAATTGTTCTCGATTTATTGCATATGTAGCTGCCTGTGAACATATAATAATCACAGCAGGCGAGTGATTCCGCCGGAGACCACAAATAAAGAGTGGTTTGCTTATTTAATTCAGTTCCTCCGTCCTGCTAGAGCTGTTCTCCTTTATTATATGTTTTGTGGTGTAGCCCAGGCTCTAGAGGGTTATAAGGGCTCCCCCCCTCTTTATTGTTTGGGACTACTACTAGGTGCTTTATCGCCACCCTCAGTTACTTCTGGATGGCGTGCAGACAGATTTCTGGGCCAGCTACTATGCCTGACTTTAACATATGGGGCTAGGGAGGATCTGGGCTTCCATTGACATTTCAGATGATCAGGTATGCCATTAAAGAAATGGCTACTGGCAAACCCCGGGCCCAGATGGACTTCCTGTGGAGTTTTACACCACATTTAAGGGGCAACTGGCCTGAAACTGGAGGCGCTCTACGTAGAGTCGCTAACATTAGGAACCTTTCTCGAATCCACAAGAAGTGCTATTGTGGTGCCCCTTCCTAAGACCAAAGTTATGGGTGCATCTACATCTTCTTTCCTGCCCCTGTCCATGCTTAACATGGATTTCAAAATCCTCATTAAGGTTCTGGCCTCCCGACTACTGCCTCACATGCTGGCTTTGGTCCACAGGGATCAGAATGGGTTTATACCGACCCGTAGTACCTCCCTTAGCCTCAGGCAGCTCTATCATATCCTCTAAAACCCTTCAGTGCAGTCCTTACTGGGAGACATGCTCATGTCGGTAGACCTTGAAAAGGCCTTCAACACGATTCAACTGGATTTTCTAATTGCGGTCATGCATCAAGTGGGACAGCGTGAGGGCTGGATCAAATGGGACACATCACTGTACTCGAACCCGACCGTGAAGGTTCGGACGGGCACTACAATCTCTCATCAAAATGACATATTTAGGGGCATGAGACAAGGTTGCCCATTATCCCCCCTCCTGTTTGCATTGGCCATCGAGCCTTTGGCAGAGCTGTTTCATCAGGAGGGCAGGATCAGTGGCATAGTTGTGGATGGGGGTGAACACAATTTCACTTTATGCAGACAACACCCTGCTTAATCTGACTGATGGCCCTGCTGATGCCCCAGATGCGCTTCAATGGTTAGAGGAGTTTGGGACACTTTTGGGCCTATGTGTCAATAGTGCCGAAACCTGCCTGTTTCTGGTTACACAGGAGGCCCAGCAGCCTCTAGACTTCCCCCTGGGTCTGACCTGGTCCTCCTCGTCTTTTAAATACCTGAGTATTCAGGTGTACCACAGCCTGGAGGATTTGAGAGAGGGCAACTTAGGAGGGGCACTCCAATCCCTTAAGTCTTGTGTCCCTTTCTGGAGATATCTTCGACTGCCATCATGGCCCAAATATCCGTCTCCAAAGTGGTGATGCTTCCTCGCTTACCGTATTTCTTCGTAAATCTCCCGGTTAGGGTTCTGGTCACCTGGTTCCGGCAGTTAGACGCCCTGCTTCATGACTTGATCTGGAATGGGGGCCGTCATAGAGTGTCACTTGATGGTGTGCTGTGTCTGCTGGATGAGGGGGAGCTGGGAACTTCAGATTTTGAGCAGTACTTCTTAGCAGCACAGCTTCAGTGGGTTGCCCAATAGCTTGATGGGGTCCCCCGAGACAAATTGGACCGTATAGGACTGGCGCCTCATTGACTGCCTTAACAGCCATTACAACAAGGCTGTTACTAAGCGATACATTTACAATGCAGTGCTTACAACGCGACTACCGTTACCACGCATAGCCTTTACCACACATGATTTCACAATGATTATGCCTTGACCATGCATGCCTTTACAACAAATTACATTGTAAATGTATGAACGATAAAGGCATATGTGGAGTACAGGTGGTAATGGCGTATGTGTGGTAAAGGTAATCAGTGTCCTTACCTCATTCAGCTGTGACGTGGAAGAAACTGGCGAAGGGATAGAAGTCAGTCTTCCGATTCCACTTAAAATTAAAAAAAGGACCTGCACCTCAGTACAGCCATGTACCCCCTTTTCCTACTATAGGTATGGGGGAAGCACACAAGAGCATTTTAGGGCTCAGGGTCAGGATTGGGTCGGGATTTGGATTTAGAGCTCGGAGCTGGGGTAGGGGTGGTTAAGACTGTTGCCACACCAGGTCCAGCTTTAGGGCTCAGGACTAGGGGTGGGTTTTTTAAGGGCCGGGGAGATTGCGCCAGGGGCTGATATTAGGGCTAAGGGCCGGGATTGGGATCAAGAGTAGGTTTGTGGATGCCAGCCAGGTGTGGGATTGGGATTGGGGAGTGCCAGGTGAAGCGGGCCTATGCCGGGGTCTGGATTTAGGGCTCAGGGCTCTGGGTGTTTTTTTTAAGGGCTGGGGGGATTGCTCCAGGAGCCGGTTTTAGGACTCGGGGCTGGGAGAGGGATGGTTTTTCTTTTTGCATATGCCTTTACCATTTTTGCCTTTACAACGAAATTCGTTGTAAAGGCAAGCGTGGTAAAGGCATAATCATTTAAACTTCCTACGTGGTAAAGGTGTACCCATGTTGCAACCACCATGTTGTAAAGGTATGCAGTGTAATTGCATGCGTGGTTCCATCATTCAACCATCAGAGAGTGCGACTGGCATGGCTGCTCCGGCTGACAGTGGCTATTTCACAGCCTGGTACCCTGTTGACAGTGGCCCTTAAATGCTGATAAAGCAAACACAAGGAGATGATGGACAGAGCACTGAAACTTTTCAGACACCTCCAGTCATAGATCTGGGTTGAATCTATCATCGTTCTTTAGCTCACTACGCCACCCCAGTTCAGACCCAGCTATATGCAAAACAGTCCCTGTGCCTCATGGGAACGTCCAGCCCGAACTGCCAAGCCAGGTCTTCCCTGGACCAGAAACAAGCATCCTGGGACCGGTTTCAGGGTAACACCCCTCATCAGCCAGGCTGGCTTGAATCCAGTGGCAAAGTGAGCAAGGAACCCACGTCTGGGCATACCGAGCCAACTTAGGGCGAACAAAGCAAACACAAGGAGATGATGGACGGAGTGCTGAAACTTTTTAGACACTCACCCCCAGTCACAGATCTGGGTTGAATCCATCATCGTTCTTTAGCTCACCGGTCCAAGGAGATGATGGATGAAGCGGATGAAACTTTTCAGACACTCACCACCAGTAACAAATTTGTGTTGAATCCATCATCGTTCTTTAGCTTACTTCACCACCCCAGTTCAGACCGAGCCATATGCAAATCAGTCTTGACCCTGCGCCTCATGGGAACAGTCCAGCTCGAACTGCCAAGCCAGGTGAGGAGTGTTACCAAATGGGCTAGAGCTGAGGAGAGAATATTGCTTAGGGAAGATGCATGAGGGGTCCGGAGACAGAGGTTTTGGAGAGCTGGGAACACCCGGAGGGTTATGTGGAATAAGAGCATGAGGAGCAGGATGAGTCGGTTGATGGGGATCAGGGCAGAGTCCCGGGTGTTGGAGTAGGAGCGAGTGCACATTAAGGAGAGGAGGCCCCTTTATTTTTGGGGTAATAAACCCCCCACCTGTTGTGGTCTTTGACTACCCCTGTGCCCTCCCTTCCTCCTGGATGTGGCTAGATTACCCTTGAGCGTTCCAGAGCTTTCGGCCCACTGATACCTGCTTATTCGCACGTCCTCTAATGTTACTTTTTACCAGTATGCAGGGCCACTGGAATTATGCGATTGTGCAGCTGCCACAGTTTTTGCATAGTTATAGATTTGCTGTATTTGCCACATAATCCACCATCTGTCGGATGAGCTGCAGATTTTAACATACAAAATGTTTGTTTCTAGCTCAAATAGCAAAAAAGTTATTAAAAATGCAGCAACATGTGTTGCCGCATGGTGGAAGGCTATTTACAAAGCTGGACTGGTCACCTTTCTGTTGTTTATTGTAAATTTGGGTGTTAAATTGGTACTAATGTTATGTTATGTTGTTATGTTAAAAGAGCTTGTAGAGCGCACGTACACCAAACGGTTTCATGGCGCTGGAGTCCAAGGGGTACTGTCCCTTGGGAGGTTTAGTCATATGCGTGGCGGAAAAGCCAGGTCTTTAACTGTTTACTAAACTGAGCATAGGAGGTCAGTGATCTAATCTCCAGAAAGAGAGAATTCTAGAATTGAGGGGCCAAGACTGCAAATCTTAGTCCCCTGTGTTTCTTACGTTTGAAAGACGGGATGGCCAAAAGATTCAGATGGGAGGACCTAAGGTCCCGCGAAGGGACGTAGTGCTGAAGCCGAAAGGATATAAATGCCGGACTGTTGCCGTAAAGAGCCTTGAAAGTAATACACCCCAGCTTAAATGCGCAACGTTTGGCTACTGGAAGCCAGTGTAATCTTTCCATTAATGGCGTAACATGGTGCCATTTGGGCTGATGGTAAATTAATCTGGCCGCCTGGTTTTGCACCAGCTGCAGACGTTTTCTTTGATATGCCGGAATACCCACATAGAGTGAATTGGCATAATCGATGCGGGAGATGATTAAGGCCAGGACAACTTGGGTCAGGGCTTCTATAGAAAGAAATCTATTGATCTTCCTGATCCTTCGCAACTGGAAGAAACAAGAGGAAAACACTGTCCCAATCTGGGCTTTCACCGACAGGTCATTGCTGATGGTAATGCCCAGACTTTTGATTGAACATGCTGGGAGTGGGGGGGTTTCCCAATTCGGGTGGCCAGAAATTGGAGTTCCAGGAGTTTAGCTGGCCCACCGATTAGGATCAGCTCTGTTTTATCGGGGTTCAATTTCAGATGGATACTGTTCCTCCACTCACTTATAAATCGCATGGCGGATTGGAAATTGAAAACAGAAGATGCCGATTAATTGATGTCAAATATCAGTTGGAGGTCGTCAGCATAATTGAAGGTGCTGACCTTCCTTTCTCTGAGGGAACGGATCAGGGGCAGTGGGTACATATTAAAAAGAAGCAGCGAGAGGGAAGAGCCCTGCGGTACTCCGCAAGCCAATTTCATTTTGGGGGAAGAGATATGGGCAAGGCGCACAGCTTGAGAGCGGTTGCTGGGAAAAGATAAGGGCCACTTAAGAGCCAGGCCCTGGATCCCGGCGTAACTGACACGATCGGCCAAAAGATCATGGTCGACCGTGTCAAAGGATGCCGAAAGATCAAGGAGTACCAGGGCCTGGGTAATTGGAACAATTTCTGCATCTTTAAATACATTTGGGACAATACCCTGCTTGAGGGAGTTATTTAGGAGCGCGAGAGGACGATCCGGGCAAGTGAGAAAGGCTTCCCGTAATATGTGCAGGGGCAACAATCAGTAGGGGAGCCGGATCCAACCTTCCTTAGAAGGCTAAGAAAGACTTCCCTGGAGATATAAGGGACCTGATCTAGTAGTAGAGGGTTCCTACATATAGATGGTGGGGCTAAAAGAGGGGTATTAGTAGGAATGCTAGATTTAATAATGGCAATTTTTTCGATAAAATAAGTGTTAAGGGAGTCTAATAGGGCTTGAGTGGGGGCAGGTTTTGCTGTGACCCGGTCAGGCTTGGATAGTTCATCCACAACAGTAAAGATTTCCTTGAATTTGTTAGCAGAGCGTACTATCTTGGTAGAGAAATAGGCAGCCTTGGTTTGTAGAATAGCATTTTTATATTCTTTAAGCTGGGTTAGGAATCTATCTTTTTTGTCTGAGGAGTAATTTCGTATCCAGTTGCGTTCTGCTTGATGCAGGGCAGGTTTCTTAAGTTTTAAGTCGTCAGAGAACCAGCGTTGAGCATCATGAGGTCTCGATATCTTGATTTTCTTAATGGGAGCAAAACTATCACTGGCGAATTTGAGCCAAGATTTGATTCATTCTGCTTGATTGTTAATTGACTGCTGCTCTGGTGGAACTGTGGTAGCCAGCAGAGTGCAGAAGTCTCCTAAATTGGCGCATCTCCAGTTTCTTGCCATGCGGCTCACCTTTGAATGAGGCTTAGTTAATTGAACATTGGAGAGGACAAATGTTATAAAGTAGTGATCTGACCAAGTACACGGGGAGATCATTAAATTGGAGACCATCAGATTGGATGTCCAAACTTGGTCAAGGGTATGACCTTTAATGTGAGTCGCCGCAGTCACATGCTGAGTACAATTCAGCCCAGAAAGTAGATATGTCAGTTCAGCAGAGCTAGTACCCTCCATAATATCATTGGCCCAATAATTGAAGTCTCCAATGAGAGCAACTAATGCCCAGCCAGTTTTACCAAGTTTAAAAATTACAAAATAATGAAGTAATACCATTACAAAATGTGCCACATTATGCTGCATAATTTGCCTTCTCTTGCATAATTTGCTCAACCCTGAAGCATAATTCAGCCCTCTCCTGCCGCATAATTCCAGTGGCCCTGGCAGTAGGCAACACGCACCCTAAGACAGTTTGGTTTTCTTTTGTTACTTTCCATATTCCCCCCTTCCCTCCCAACCCAGGGTCTCACAGATCACGTGGGAGATAGCAATTTTATGTAATTACAGAGTCTCTGCCTATGCTGATTTGGCAAACACTTTACCAGGAAGACCCAGACTGCTACACTGAGCTATTCAAATCAGGTTGTATGTTTTTGGAACTTCCTGGGACTGCTCATGAGAGACTTTGATTGATGCCTATTCGATTATCCTGCTATGACTTTGTCTCACATGCTTAATATTTGCTATTTGAATGACGTCGCAGAGGTACTGTTCTGTGTACAATATATTCGTTATTAACAAAATGCCAATAAACATATGTTTAACGAGCAAGCACAAATGTATGCGGTCATTCATACCTTGCAAAACACCTACACAGCTTCAAAACATCCTGATTTTGAAATGCTGGCCCCTTTTTCTTCTTAGAAGCAGACCTTTTTTGGTGTCTAGGCCTATTTTCAGGCCCGAATGATGAGCAAAACAACATACCCACCTTTCTCCACAAACACAAAGAATGGAACTGAGTTCGGTTCATTCTTTGTGTTCCTGGAAAAGGGTTTGTGTGGCAAGAAACGCTGTGACTTTCCAGATTATGCCTTATCTGACTGCCCCTACCACATGATCCATTGACTGCATCGCCCTTGGTGTCTAGTGGAAGAGCCAGGGGATCGCATAAAATTGTGATGGCCATGGTGTTCAGAGCACAAGAGAGGTATTGCTGTAAAGCTGAGAGTCTCAGCTTTCCTGCAGTACCTCTCTTGTTGCATACTACCCCATGAGCAAGGAGAACTGGACTCTATTCTGTCCCCCATGCGCCTCCGGGGTAACCAGGAAGTAATTTCCTGGGTGTCTGGTCCTGCAGCTGATGTCACTGCTTGTGATGTGATCGCATCAATTGCGGAACACTACAAGCCCCTTCACTGGGGTGAAAGAGTCTTCCATGTTGGCATTGAGGCAGTGCCGCAATGGCATGGAAGCAGCACGAAAAAACAGCTGCTCCAGTGCTTCGTGCTTTCACGTGAGCAGGACGTCAACAGCTCCCAGGTGCTCCGGATGTGAATGTCATGTCTATAGTGCCGAAGCAGTAAATGGAGAATGGCCAAACCTCCTTTCCTTGAACTAGTCCTTTTCTCTAAAAACAGTGTTAGACCGAAAAGCCGTTGGGAGAGAGGGGGGGCAGAGCAGACAAGAAACCATTTTGTGTGTGAAAAAGGCCGCTTTATTGAAACAGGTGCACATTACAATACCAAACCTGGCAAATGCCTTACAAAACTAAAACCTCGCTATACATACAATATCTAACACCTGACCCCGCCCCTACGATCCCCTCAACATGGCCCCCACCCTGTCATTAACATATTACCAACATTGCAATGTATTGCAGTTAAAATATACACTTCTATTAAACCAACATCCTATGCCTGCGTTTCTGAAACTGTAAATATCCAAACGTCTACAACTTACCCTTAAACTACCTGCCTACCCTTTCCCTGCCCATGTTCCCAACTTTAAACGCTAACCAAACTTCTGCCAACCCCTGGCAAACTTTTCGAACCCCCACCACCCAGAAAAAGGGGGAGTACCACCTGCCCCTTTTTCTGCCCCTCCCCCCCCTGTTCTTATTTATCTAACGGGCCCTCTGCCCATGTGTCTCTGCACATTCAGCATCCTGGCCAACACTTCCCGGACTTCCAAGAGGTATAAATCCATGCCCATCTTGGAAAGATGTACCTCATCATCTCCAAATTCCACCGCATCAAAGCGAATTTCCGAATGGCAAATCCTGCCAAAACCCAAACCTCTACAAATACGAGCCAGTTCGGTATTCACCTTCCGTCTTGCCCTGTCGATCGCAGCTGGGTTAACTGCTCCTCACCACACCCTGCATGGCATGAACTTGGTCCATAACACAAAACAACCTGCCCACTGTTCCTTTATCAGAGCCAAATCCTTCTTCATGCTCCTCCTCAAAACCAGACCCTTTTCTTTACACATGTCGTTCCCTCCTAAGTGCAATACCAAAATATCTGGGCACCTGCTGCCCACCAACAATTTGTTTAAACAAAGGACCAATTCCTTCCAGCACATACCCCCTTTGCCATTCCAAACAATTTTAAACATACGATCATTAAAACCTAAATTTTGACCAAAGTAGCTCTGGCGCGCCTGGATTTGCACCCTTTTTATGAATGAGTGCCCCATGACCCAGATAGTCATCTCCTCCGCCTGGGGCCCGGACACAGAACCTGAAACGAGAACAGTTAGCATGAGTTTCATACATTAACGTCCAACGCACTCGTGTCCCCCTCTTCCCTTCTCACATAGCAATTGTAGCAATCCGACGACGAACGTCCCAAACGCATAATTTGTTCCTGACCCTACCCTCTGTTACTTGCCTCTGATGCTGCCCTAATGCGGAAGGAGTGAGTCCTGTAACCTTCTCCGTCCACCCCTATGGTTTGCAAAGCTTTATGCAAAACTGCCAGCAATTGAAATGCTGTTACTCTGTCCCCTTTTGCATGCTTTAACACCGCTCCCCCTAAACCTCCCATCAGGCCAAACCATTGTAAAGCCCACCTAAGCAGGCAAGACGTTGGGTGTTCTATTGCCTGTAACATGATCCACTTTCCTATGCCCCTCTGGTCTGTTTTAGACCACCTCAACCATATTTGCACCTAAGTCCTATGTGTGACCACGCCCTGCCACAATACTCCCCCTCCCCTTTTAGTGTCCAATAACTCCGATACTCTGAAGGCCCTGAAAAACATCCAAACCATCAAAGTCGAAAACAGACACGTTTAAAACTTATCCCTACATGTCTGTGGCAGTACTGCCAGCACCTGACTCAGCATACGCCAGGACAGCATCTTCCGACATTTTCGCCCCGGGCTTGCTCCCTCACCCACCCCTCCAAAATTCTCGTTCCTAATTTCCCTGCCCCTGACGGGTAGCCCCATAGTAGCTTACCCATGAAGGCAATCCCTGCTAGGTTCCCGGCGATTGTGACCCTCAACAGACCTTTATCAATGAGGTCTAATATAAATTGAATGACATCTCTGCCCTCTGACAACTCTCAGGCCGCCACTGGGCGCCTAACCTCAAGAACTCCTTTCAGGCGAAACTGTAAGACACCCTGGTGGATTCCGCTAATGACCCTACAACCAATTGTAGCATCCTACGTCGCCTACGTACCACAGATGCGGCAGAATTGGCATTGGGGTCCTGCCGGCGTCCTTGGCTAGCCCATGGAGTCTCCCCCACTGTGAACGAGACAAAGCATCCACTATGTAATTGTCCACACCCGGAACGTGTAATGCACTGAAAGCTATATCATGTCTCAAGTAGCCCAAAACAAATATTCTGGGCAGTTTCAGAACCTGTTCATCCCTTGCGGACTGGCGGTTCACTATTTCCACCACTGCCATGTTGTCCACCCGGAAAAGAACTTTCTTATGAGCTAATTCCTCCCCCCACAATGTTACCGCTACCACTAAAGGAAAGAATTCCAAGAAAGCTATGCTCCTGCCCCCGTCCTTCCAATGTATGGGCCATTGTTCTTCGCACTACCTTCCCATGCCAAAACAAACCAAAACTCAAACTGCCAGCTGCTGTCTGAGAATATTTGTACGTCCCATGTCAGGTCTTTCACCCTTGCCAGCGGACTCCCATTAAAGGACTGTAAAAACACATTTCACATCCTCAAGTCCTCCTTCACTCCAGCCGAAATCCGAACGTGATGGTGAGGTAAATGTTGTCCCGACAATGATCACCCCAACCTCCTACAGAATGTCCTCCCTGCCCTCACTACTCTGCACGCAAAGTTGAGATGACCTAAAAGGACCTGTATTTCTTTGACTTTTACTTTTCACCAGCACAACATGTCCCGCAGCAACTCCAGCATTTTCACTTTCTTATCCTCTGACAAGCGCACCCGCATTGCCCTAGAATCGATCTCAATTCCCAAAAAAGACAGTGCTGTGCTGGGGCCCATTGTCTTCTCTGGTGCCAGCAGCAACCCGAGTTCCCCCACCAGCTCTTGGAAACTTTCCAGTGCCTTCTGGCAGTCTGCGGAGCTGGGGGAGCCCACAAAGAAAAAGTCGTCCAGATAATGCGTCACCAACTGGTGCCCTGTGTGCCGTGAAAATAGCCACTGTAAAAATGTGCTGAAGCATTCAAACAACGCACACGAAATAGAGCAGTGCTTTGTCCATGTACCATTTCCCTTCAAAATGGATACCCAGAAGATCCCAATCATCTGGATGGACTGGAAGCAACCAAAATGCTGATATTATGTCACATTTTGCCATTGGTGCAACTGCGCCCGCGGTCACTACGAGTGACATGGCCATGTCAACCGATGAGTAAGATATTGTGGCTGCCTCTTCATCGATAAAGTCATTCACTGATAACCCTTCTGGCCATGATAAATGCTGTACAAGTCTGTATTGTCCTGGCTCCTTTTTAGGCACTACCCCGATGTGAGAAATGATCAACATCTCCATGGGCCAGTCCTCGAAAGGCCCTGCCATCCTATCCTCCCTCACCTCTTTATCTAGCGTTTCCTGCACTATCAGTTTGTGCTCAGTGGCTGATCGCAAATTCTCCGTCCATCTCCTATGTCTTGGACCTGTGTACCCCAACCGAAACCCCCATCTAAATCCTTCTCTCAAAACCTGTGCTGCTCCCTGATCCTCGTATCCCCTCAGCCCCGCTTCCACTTTCTCCAGTTTAACCAGAGTACGAGCCCTTTGGCCAAAGCCCCTGTGGTCCTTTACCTCCCTGATGTCCAGTAAACTGTTGTTGGTGTCTTCGGTATTACCTCCCTCTTATTGCCATTGCTGGCCTCCTTGATGATAGCTGCCCCCCACCCCAAAGCAGTTGACCAGTGCGTGCCGCCCACCACATTTCGAGCATTCGTGGCGGACCTTACAGAACTCGCGGGTACAGAACCTTTTGTTTTGTTGAAATCCCAGCAAGCCCTCCCTGTTCCTGTCTGGCTCTTTCCCGTGCCTCCCACCCCTCCCTGGGTGGGCCTCCCCTGAAAGGGCCGGTAAACTATAGGCAGTCCGCTGGCAGTAAATACGGTCTTACCCCCCTTTGCCGCTCCCACTGTATGTCGCCATAAGTCCGTGTCCAGCTCCCCCCATTTTGCTTCGGGGTCCCATGCTAGGCGCGCTCTAAATTCCTTATCATATTGAGCCCATGCGTATCCCCCTCCCGTGATTTGGGCCTTCCTGATGACGTCCATATATTTAAATAACGCTAATGCAGCGCTCTGGGTATTTTTCGCAATCCACGCTTGTGTATATCAAGCACGCTGCTTTCCAGTTCTCTATTGTCAACGGGACCCTGGGCCGCTTGGCTAACTGGTATTCCTTCTCTTTGGACCCTTCTTTTTCCCTCACCTCCCTATGCAGTAGCTTAAGCATTTCCACATATTCCCCTTTCCAAATGTGCTCTTTCGTTGCCAGCATCAAATGTGCCCCCAATGGTTTCGTCACCCCCATGTATGGGAGTTTTTCCAAATTTTCAGTTCTTAACTTTCTGGCCCTTCTTTCTTGTCCCCTGCTTTCTCCCCTTCTTCTGTCACGTTCTTGGTGTTTGTGCTACTCTCTACCTTCCTCCCTTAATGTCCCCATCCTCACTTGTGCCCACTCCAATGTCCATGACTTACCTCCCTTTCCGTAGCCTACCCTCTCCTCCCTCCTGTCCCTCTCCTTGTATACCCACTGACACCATTTTGGGCTTTTCATTTGCACCTGTGGCCTTACCTGGCTCAAAGAGGGTGCCCGTATAGTTGCAGTCCGCCTCGCCAGGGGCCCCGTACTCTCAGATGTCCTTGCTGGCCTCACCGCAGGCCCCGACGCCTTCCGTGGCCTTTCTGCCGGCGCCTGAAACATACTAGCCAAAACATTAGTTTGTCCCCCCATCCCGTTCGTCTTCTCTTAACTCGCCTTCTTCAAGGCTTTCTTTGTCAAAATCTAATTCCTCCTGCCCGACTCCTGGGGCCATTCCTGGTATGGCTCTATCCTAGGGGCCCTACCGGACCCACATCTCCCTGCCTCTGGAGGGGCAGACTGTACCTGCTGGTACTCCTCTGGCATCCCCCGTCTGTTACTGTTCTTCTTTACCCCAGCGGACCACCGAGACCCGCCCATGAGCCGCTCCCAGCTCTGCCGAGTCTGCTGCGCTGTACCGCTCCTCAACCTGCAAGACAAACATCTGGTCTGATGTGCTGGTTCCCTGCCAAAACCTGCGTGCTCCCCCCTCCTCTTTTTACCCTGCCTTATCCCTCCCTGCACCCGTCCCCAAACCCCCCCACCTCCATCGCTTAATCCCTGTCTTTGACCTCACCTTCGTCATCCTCGCTCCACTCCAGCGTGGCCGCGACAAGCCCGGACGCCGGACCCTGTACTAGCCTTTGCCTATTGCTCACCTGTGCCCCAGCCCTGGGCTTACCCCCTTGCCCGACCCACCCTGGCCTCCCTTACCTTGGTCCCTGGCCCTCCCTTTTCCCTGCAGGGAACCTCCCCTGGCCATGTAGGCATCAATTTGCACGATCCTGCCCAGCACCCCCATTCTGGCTCCAGCTCATCAGGTATGTCCTCTTCCTCCCCGTCTACATACTCCCAGTGCCCATCTATCCGCCCCCCCAGCTGGCCCTGATCCCTGTCCCTACCCCTGGGCCCCTCACCCAAACCCTCCCAGGCCCCCGCTCATCCCCCCCGGCCTGAACTACTGGTGGGGCTTCCCCCCTTCCCCCTCTCCCCCTACCCGGCCCAAAAGAATCCCCCTCCACCCCCCCTGCCTCCTTAACCGGCCAATCCTCAGCATGAGCAAAGCACTTGTTTTCGCGCTGAGGCCTGTCTTTCATGCCCCACCCCTCGCCACATGACTCCGCTGCCTCCGAAGAAGCACACGCGTCTGTGCTGAGAATGCCGGCGACCCCCGACCGGCATTCTTCATGCCCCAGTGCCGCCTCCATTCTCCCGCCTTAATCGCTGGCCTGAGGGGCCTCCCCTCCCACGCGTCGCTGGCTAGCCCTGCCTCCTGCCACCCTTCCCGGAGCCTCACTACCTGCCCCAGCCTCTAACTGTGCGGACGCTTTCGGGCCGCTCTTCTGGCATATGAGCGGCTCGTTCACTCACCGCACTCGCCTTCCTTCTCTTTGGCTATGTGCACGCCACGACTGCAGTGGCCACTCCTGCCGACGCTCGCCACGACGGGCGCGACGAGCCTCCGGACTCGGCTGCCACGAGTCCATCCTTCGGGCCTCACTCAGGAGTCGCAAAGCCTCCAATACCCGGTAATTTTCCATAATTCTCAAACCTATGCCTCTCTCACCACTGACTATACTAATCTACCTATCTCTCCTACCAACAATTCCTGACAAGTCGCTAAAATTGAAAAAATCGCTACTCTACTCTCCGCTCCCAGCCACCAGGTCACCAAACCTAAAATGGTGGCTGGGAGCCAACTTGCACAGCCCTTAAACCGTGGGCTACCTTTGGGCTATATTTTAACAAACCCAAAAATATGTAAATTAAAAACTGCATTCCACAAAATGGCCGGCCGGTCTGCCCCCACCCCTCCCAATCTGTTCAGGGGGGGGCAGATCTCCCTCCGGTCGGCTGCCCCCCAAACCCCCCCTTACTGCCATGTAGCAAATCGGTGTAGCTGATTGACCATAAGTGAAAAACAACTAGAACACTTCGCTGGAGCTTCTTCACAGCATTGATTCATTTTGGCAGTGTTAAATAAAAATTATCGACATTCATTGTGTCCATTGATAAATCATGCACTCCACATTCAATTAAGCAAGAGTAAAATTTATAAATAGAAGGAGTTTTAGTGCCCAAATTTAAATAAGGAAAATAGTATTTTTTAAATAAATTGTGTGGATGTGCTAGATGGCAAAACAGTGTCAAATGTGTAAATTATTTGAAAAAGTTTAATGTGATACTTCAAAATCAATGTTAATCTGGCCAAACAATTTGAGACTGTTATAAAAAACAAACGCATGAATTATTTATGCTGTCTTGCCCTAATCTTGGAAGATACTGGGTAAGTGAGGATTATTCCCAGATATGGATGTCCCATGAATGTCAGGAATTTGAATGCCTTTCTAGATGTCACCCAAGACCATAAAACATGTGGCCAGGATCCTTCATTTGATTTTATTTTTTTTATAAAGGATTAAAACCATCCAGAACTCGGCAGCCAGATTCCTGGCATATTACTCAAGTAAGCATGCAGGATAAATTAATATCATTGAACTTAAAAAAGGCCTATTTTCACCAAATAGGGCACTGAAATATAGAGTGTTTTTTTCTGGGAAGGCCCATATGATATAATAGTGATCCGGGAGACTCATGTAAGAAAATAGGGCAAATACTGCATGAAACACAAACAATACCCAGTAGCCATTTAGTCATCACCAAAGACTAAGCACAGTGGGATAGTCCTCTTCTTTCACAAATCTGTGAGCTTTACCCCAGTTGCTCATAAAAGAGAAAGAGGGAAGATATGGTATGGTATGGTCACTGAACACCTTCAGGGAAGAAAGGCAACAGTAACTACTACAGATACCACTAATACAGGCCAAGTAAATTTTCTAATAATTCATCCCTACACTAGCACAATTTGTGGTAGGAGATATAATCCTGACAGGGAATTTATCTCAGCCTGGGACCCGTTCAAAGATAGATAAGGACAGTGTACAATTCACTCAAGCACCTTATCCAGAAAACTTAAAGACACAATATGATCCACAGGACTGAAAGGTACATGGAGAGAATACAATATACATCAAAGTGATTGCCTGTTATTTTCCCGCATTCATCGGACTTATTCACCAATCAATACACACTAATGAATTACATACACCCTGATGCCTTTAGTTCATTATTCGAAAATACATTCATATTACTGAGACCATGCTCCAGTCAAACTTACCTTACCCTGGGATGTCTGGGATCACTACTTGGTACATAGGTATTTCAACCCCACACTGCATAGAGATCCAGTGGTGAAAGATGAACTATGTACATACATAATTGAGAGCTTCCACCTGAGACCTTCAGAAGACATTAAGGGGCATATTTACAACAAAGTGGCGGAGCATGGCGTTAGCCTCCTTGGCTTAACGCCACGCTCCGCTACTTCTGAAACACAGGGCTGCACCCTATTTACAACAATACGGTGCATCCCTGCATTTCCCCCTGCACTGGCGCTAAATTTAGCAGCCTAGCGACAGAGGTGTCTGCGTTGAGGGGAAGATTGTTAATGTGCAGGAAGGACAATATTTAAATGGCGTTTTGTCACTTCTGTGTGTGCTGCTTAATGCAGCACACATAGAAGTTACAAAATGTATTTTTTTTAAAGATTGTTTATGTTTAGGAACGGACACCTTCCTGCACATAAACAATCAATGGCCTTTGCTGTTTCTATGTGTGCTGCACACGCAGCACACATGGAAACAGCAAAAAGGAGAAATAAAGCATTTCTCCTCGTTTCACCTGTTTAAGACCAGGTTTTCCATGGTCTTAATTTTGGCGCTGCCTCCTTTTTACGCTGCCCTTGTAAATAGGGGCAGCATCAAAATCAATGGGTGTTGCGGAGGAACGCCCACCGCAACACCCATTGCCCTCCTCTTTCACGCTAAGTGTAGCGTGAAAGGGGGCCTTATTTACAAGGCAGCATTAAGCAGCTTAACGCTGCCTTGTAAATAAGGCGAAGCCCCTATCGCCACCACAATGTCATGAAAAGTGACGTTGTGGGGGTAATAGGGTCTTGTAAATATGCCCCTAACTTTGCATCTACTTAGAATGCATTTAAAACTGTAATTATAGGCAAATGTATAGGAGAACTAGCTAATCTAAAAACTATCATAAGGAATTGTGATTCCTAAATAGCGATTTTTAAGGAATCAGTATTTAGGAATCGCAATTCCTTATGCATGTAGGAATCGCAAAATAAATTGTGAATCCTACACATTACCTAATAACGATTCGCAAATTACGAATCGCTATTAGGTAATGTCACTCCATTCATTTCTATGGGCCTATAGGCCCATAGGAATGAATGGGAATGCATTCGCAAATTGCGATTACCAAATTGGTAATAGCGAATGCAATTGCAAGGGTGCCAGGGGGCCTAAGGCCCCCCTGATGCACCCCCCCAAAAGGTAAGTGTGCACATGTGGCTCACACACATGCCCTAAGGCCATGTGTGTGCGCCACATGTCACTTTGAAAAATGCTTTTTTGTGCATTTTTCAAAGAATTTGCTAATTACCATCAACTTGAGGTTGATGGTAATTAGCGTTTCCTAAATGCAAAATCGCATTTAGGAAAGGCATGATGCATCTCAAATAGGAAATGCATTCGCATTTTAGGTAATTGCAATACATTGCGATTACCTATATTGCGAATGCAAAAAGGTACTTGCATCGGAAAAGGCCTTTTTCGGGTCGCAAACGGGCCGATTTTGCGACCGGAAAAAAGCTTGATGCATGTGGCCCAATGAGATGTAAAGAACATAACCTTCAGGAAGAAGAATTATAATGAGTAGAGAAAACACATAACTCAACCCTTAGTATGCCCCTACTATGAAAGAACACAATGCTTTATGTAAATACATGTGACAGCTAACAAGACTGAACTAGCACTTCTCCACCTTAAAAAGGCACCTATGACCAAAGCAATGAAGTGGGCAATAATGTAGCCAGCCAGTCAAGGCAGAAACTTGAAATAGGGTATGTAAGAGGTATACTAAATGGAATAAGACAATTAACTGCATCTGAGGAAGCCTTCTATGACTTAGATTTATGCCATTCTTTATACCTGAGAGCCCTAATCAGAGGATGAACAAAACAGATACCTGGCATCGCTCACCATAAACCAAGTTACTATAGACCAGAGGGAGGTCCTTGATGAACCCAATATTACAGACAAGGTTAAAATGGCTATTAAGACACTAAAAGCATACAAGTGGTTAAGTGGGCGATTAAGATTCTTAAAGCATATAAAGCCCCAGGCCCTGATGGTTTCACTGGATATTCTAATAAAGCATTCACATCAGTATTGGCTCCACAGCCAACAAACCTCTTTAACGTGATTTTTAAAGAGAAAGCCTCCTTAATGAGTCAAGCCCATATTAGGATAATCCTCAAACCGAAAAAGGATGTTCAGCAGTGTTCCTCATATAGACCTAAAGCACAGCCTGACATTGATGCCAAACGGTATACAAAGACACTGACAGCAAAGTTGGAGGCATTACTTCCCGGACTGACCCACCCAGAGCAGTCGCCGTTTATAGAAGGAAGCTATCTGCATGACACAATAATAGCCGTAGAATGGGGAACCTGGGTGAAAACCCCGAAAAAATAAGGCACTAACAGCCTTAATGCTACCTCTTAAGGCTCAAAAGACTATTGGCTAGATGACTGAAGATTTCTAAGAAATGCTTTACTGAGGTGCGAGTTAAGTCAGACTCTCATTTCCGTGCTAATGGCGGTGTATCAGACTCTTACATTGAGTGTGACATCTAATGGAAAATGTTCACAACCATTTGCATGCGGAGAGGAACACATCAGGGGTGTGATCTGTAATGTTATGTGTATGTATGTATTTAAGCTTATATAGCGCTCAGCTACCCCCAACGGGGGTGTCCCGGAGCTTGCGGATACAGTAGAAGGTGAGGGCAGGTTAGAGTTGTCGAGCCCTAGTTTGCTAAGGGAGGCTGAAGAGCCAAGTCTTCAAAGCCTTCCGGAAGATAAGTTCCGATTTGGCTTTTCTGATTTGATCAGGCATGGAGTTCCACAAGGTCGCGGTTTTGACGGAAAAGGACCGTCCTCCTAATCTGGACTTAGAAAAACGGGGGATGACAAGGCACTCACGATGATTAGATCTTAGGGTCCTGGACTGATGATATTTGCGAACTCTCTTCTTTAGATATTGCGGGCCAATATCATTAAGTGCTCTGTATGCAAGAGTTAGTGCCTTAAATTCAGTTCTTCTCTTGACAGGCAACCAGTGGAGACTACGCAAATGAGGGGATATATGATGTCTTAGTGGGATGTTCCTAATAAGCCTGGCTGCCGCATTCTGCACAGTCTGCAATTTCCTGAGCAGGTATGCTGGCAGCCCCATGTACAGACTGTTTGCATAGTCAAGCTGTGATGTAATCACCGCATGGACTATTGTTTTCCTACAGTCCATTGGTAGGAAGTAAAGGAATCTCCGAAGGGCCTTCATTTTCCAAAAGCAGGACGAGGAGACATGGCCTATCTGGGTTTTACATGACAGGGAAGTATCTAGTTTGAACCCCAGATTCCTAGCAGACGAGACTGGGAGAGGAGGGGGGTTGAGTTCTGCGGGCCACCAGAGATCTGATAATGGAGGTGAGGGCTGGTTGAAGAATAGCACCTCCGTTTTTTCTGTGTTCAGTTTTAGGCAGTTAGCTGTCATCCAAGCTGAGATGTCCATGAGACACTGCCTAAAGTTTGAAAATATGGCCTCAGAGCAATCTTGGAAGGAAACACGAGCTGCGTGTCATCAGCATATGAGATGACGTCAACCCCGCGTTGCTTTACCAGAGGGGCCAGGGGGGCGAGGTAGACATTAAAAAGGGTCGGGCTAAGGGCTGAACCCTGAGGCACTCCACAGATCAAAGGGCGAGAGTTGGAAGTGTAAGGATGCAGCCGGATTCTCTGGGAGCGGCCTTCTAGGAAGGAACTGAACCAAGCTAAAGTAGTCCCCGTCACTCCCAACTGTTGAAGCCTGTCTAAGAGGATCTTATGAGACACTGTGTCAAATGCTGCCGACAGGTCCAATAGCACCAGCATTGCACAGTTCCCCTTATCCATTGTCTCCCGGACAGTTTCTGCTACTTCGAGTAGTGCTGTCTCCATGCTGTATCCTGCTCTAAATCCCGACTGGGTGTCGTGAAGTAGTTTATTGGATTCAAGGTATGTGGATAATTGTTTTTGCTCTTCTTTTTCGAGAATCTTAGCAGGTGCTGGCAGAAGGGAGGTAGGTCTAAAGTTTTTCAGTATTGTAGGGTCTGCATTCTCCTTTTTGAGGATTGGTTGAACAACAGCGATTTTCCAACTAGATGGATAAATGCCAGTTTCCAATTAGGTGTTCCAAAGCTGATTTAAGGCAGGGTTGAGCAGTGGTGCTAATATTTTAAAAAACCTGGCCGGGCAAGGATCAAGTGGGGACCCGGATTTGGTTTTTTCCAACTGCTTGAGGGATGTAGCCAAATCTAAGGGGCTAAATTCAGACCAAGTTTTTGTAGGGAGGGGGCGAGGCAGTGGCGTGTTAGACGGTTCTGTCTCAGGAAAAGCTGCATAGATGTCTTGGATCTTCTCCTGGAAGAAGACCGAGAGATCCTCACAGAGTGCGGCAGAGGGGACTATATTACTTTTCATTGCCTCTGGTTTAAGGAAACCCTGCACAATTTTAAAAATTTCCTTAGTGGAGTTGTCAGCTGATTTTATTTGATTGGCGATATGATCCTTAATAATATTGCGTTTGTACAGCGCGCTATCACCCCCGAGGATATCCTGGTACTGAGCAGGTGTGTGCCTAGCCCTGTCTGTGGTTGGTTGGTTAATTGAAAAGCCAGGTCTTTAGATTCTTGCAGCATTCAAGAAGAGAGGAGGATGCCCTGATATGGAGTGGGAGGCCAACAATGTTTTAGGAGTGATGTAAGAGAACACCTGACCTCCTGAAACTTGTTCTGATTATCTGTGGATGTGTGAAAGTAGAAATCCTGCGGAGAGGAGGTGTCTGGGTGGCTTGTGATAGGAGATGTGACTTTTCAGGTAGGTGGGTTCTGAGTTGTGTAGTGCCTTGAAAGTGTGTGAGAAGTTTGAAATTAGTGCGTTTGTGTATTGTGAGTAAGTGGAGCTCCCTGAAGTATGATCTGGTGTGAGTTCCTTGTGGGAGGTTGAGGATGAGTTTGGCTTCCACGTTTTGGATGGTTTGTAGTCTTCAAGTGAGTTGCTTGGTGATCTCAGCATAGAGTGTGTTCCCATAGTTCAACTTGCTGGTGACTAGGGCATGAGCAACAATAATTCTAGTATTGCTTGGGAGCCATTTGAAGATCTTCCTCAGCATCTTCAGGGTCTGGAAGTAGGATGCAGAGATAGTGTTGACTTGTGACATCATGTCCAGTTTGTTGTCAATTATTATTCAGAGGTTCCTGGTGTGGGTGCTGGGTGTGGGTTCAAGTTTGGCCGGCTATCAGTTGGAGTCCCATGGTGAGGTATTCTTGCCGAAGACCAATACTTCTTTCTTGTCAGTGTTTAGCTTGAGACAATTGGCTTTCATCCAGTTAGTGACTTTGATCATGCAGGCGGTGAACTGGTTTCTGTGCTGGGGGTCTTGTCCGAGAGGGAGAGTTTGAGTTGCATGTCTTCAATATACGAGAAGAATATGTTGTGTGTGTGGATGACGTTGGCCAGAGGGATCATATATGTGTTGAAGAGGGTGGGTCTAAGATATGAACTTTGAGGCACTTCGCAGAAGAGTTTACGGGCTTCAGAAGAGTAAGGTGCCAGGCTTATAGCTTGAGTTCCATCCCTTAAAAAGGAGCAGATCCAGTGGAGAGTGGGTCCTTGGTACCAATCTTGTTCCAGCACCTGATGAGAATGGGGTGTGAGACCATGTCAAATGCTGCAGAGAGATCCAGGAGAATGAGCCCTGCCAAGCCTCCTTTCTCAAGGATAATGCGGATGTCGTCTGTGGCAGTGATGAGTACTGTTTCTGTACTGTGGTTGGGCCTGAATATAGACTGTGCGGCATCAAGGAGCTGGTGGTTGGCATTGGCAGATCAGTTTCTCCAAGACGTTTGCTGGGTATGTTAGACGGGAGATGGGTCTGAAGTTGAAAAGTGTTTCTGGGTCAACTGATCATTTCTTGAGCAGGATAGTGATGGTGCCAGATGTCCGGGAATGTGGCTGAGTCGTTGGAGGCGTGAAAGATGGGTGTTAGTGCTTTGCTGATTGGTAGGAGTCCTTTGGTGAAGGCATGGTGGGGGTAAGGGTCGAGTGAATGATCTTCATGATAGCAGCAATTCTGACGGTGGTGACAGTGGGCCAGGAGGTCAGGGTTAATTGTTCGTTCATTATGGGAAGTTGAGTTGTGGCAGTGTGGGGGTTCAGTTGAAGGTCAAAGTTGCCTTATTTGGAGGTGATTTTGTTACAGAAGAATTCTGAGAGCTTATTTCAAAGGTCTTGTGAGTGGCTCTCAGTATAGAACGCATTACCGTAAGAATTAGAATACTACTATGAGGGGGACTTTTTTGAAGAGCACAAACACAAATTCACACTGCTTGCTGGCAATATACTATTAACAGTATCAACTCTGGAACCCTCTCTGAGATGACTACAGTTTCAGCTTGCAGAATACAAAAGGATAACTGTATTTAAGATAAACCTATTGAAATCAGAAATCCTCAACCTTACTTTGACGCAAAACAAAGTGGAGATCTTAAGCACTCAAACTCATTTCAAATAGATTAATCAATCCATAAGGACTCTGGGTGCCCATATAATCTCAAATTCAGTTGACCTATATGAAGTAAACTACCTTCAACTTGTAATAGCCATACACAATGAATACCACAGATGGTTGCTGATATTCCTGTCTTGACTGTGTAGAATTAAAGCAATTAAGATGATTTTCGCCCAGAGTTCTGCTCTCTTTTTCGGCCCTTCTAATACAGGTTCACAAATAATTATTTGTAGGTCTCAAAATGATGACCCTGCACATCATCTGGCTAGGTAAGGAGGCCAGAGTAGCATATAAGACCATATGGGGCAGTAGCAGGTAGGACGATTTCTGATCTAGTCTGGGAGCCAAACAGGACAAGCCTCCTAATGTATATATATTGCCACTTCAACCAACACTAAGCTAACAACTTTGGATGCTCTCACAAGTTTCTACAGTTTAATAGCCTTCAGCTCATCACACACTGTTATACATTATAATTTAGCTTTTACACCAGCATTTGGACAAGGCCCTTTTGACGAGTGGAGGTAAGGTTAATGCCTGACTATTTCAGATATGTTTCATGGTCATGAGGTACTATCTTTTAAATCATATAAGTGGAATTTCATAGTAGATGAAACAGAACAATATCATTATGTCCAACTATGGCATTGGGTAATGCATCCACCTATTAGGGAAGCCACCACTCAGGAACATACACTGACGAAAACATTTGTCAAGAAAGCAGGTAGCATGAATGGCCTGATTGCAAGTTTGTATTGTATACTCTTAGAAGCAATATCACAGAAAGCACACCTATCTAAGGCATTTTGCAATGGGCGGTTTATGGAAAGAAATGGGTGAGGACTGTAAGAAAGTGAATGAATAATTTCATTGTATGGTAATCCAACACAAGTAATAAAGTCACTAAGCTATTAGGACCAGATAAAGGTTTCAATAATTTCAACCTTAGCTCATCCCATGCTGGCTATTGCGCACACCATACAGGCTTAATTTTATGAAAAGCAATATATAAGTACCAAAACAGTTAAATATTCAAATACACAAAGCAATATTAATTTCCCTCCAATTCATAAAAATAGTGCAACATTTAATAAACAAAATGACAACAAAATCACAAAATCCAATAAGAGAAAGCGAAGATCTGAATTTTAAAATATTTAAGAGAAAAAACACCAAAAAAAGTAAAGTGGCAATAAGGAATCAATGATCGCAATTGTGTGGGACCTTGGAGTGATTTCAGACTGGCTGCGACTAAGAGTGGTTCAGATAAACCAATCAGTTCATCCTGGCCAAAGATTTTACCTTAGAACTTAGGGGCATATTTACGAGATTTGTGGCGCAGGGCAGCAAGTTACCTTGCTGCGCTGCCCTGTGTCACAGGGAAAGTACAGGGAAGCACAGTATCTATTCAATATGGCGCATACCTGACCTTTCCCCCTACACTGGTGTCATTTTGGCAGCTGAGTGCCAACGCAGACACCCTTGCACCATGGTGCAAGGGTGCCTGTGTTGTAGGTAGTATTGTTTCTGTGCAGGAAAGGGCACCTTTGTGCACAGAAACAATCCTGAGAGGCTTTTTCCTCTGTCTATGTGTGCTGCAGAATGCAGCACAAATAGAAAGAGGAAAGAACGAGGTGATATTAAGATGTTTCTCCTAGTTATGCCTCACCTGGAGAGGCGTATCTTTTTGACGCATTCCCAGGTTAACCAGATTCGGTAAATCTGGGAATGCATGAAAAAGCAAGGGATTTGTGTGGGAACACCCACTGCAATGCCCATAGAACACATACCATGCGCAGAGTAATGCAACGCAGTGATTTGCGCTGCGTTACATTACTCCATATTTTGTAAGCCATTCAATGCCACGCAAAGTGGCTTTGAGTGGCTTCATAAATATGACTTAGAGGTTTGCGTTGTGCATGTACTACGTTGTGTGGTGCAAGCATGATAAAAAGCTCTCATAATTATGCCACTTAGTCTCTACAATGGTAGTCAAAATCCTTCAGTGGGGAAAGGTTCCAGCGGTGTCTGAGGAAGCCAGATAGTCATTGGATCAGGTCCCGCTGAAGCTGTTGGTTTTAAGAGGTAAAACTCCAAGCAGGAAAAGTTCAGATTTTGCTCCCAGGCAATTCCTCTCATCAGTTGGATACATTTCGCATTTTCACCCAGTTAAGATTTCTGTGTTCAGACTTAGGGGCTGATTTTAATACTTTGTTGTAACAGAGTATTTATATCACCAAGATAATGGACTGCCCGCCAAACTTAGATGTGAGCGATGGAGCCCTGCACCAAACTGTAACCAGTACTGACAGGCCAATACTTGAGAAATGACCGCCACCTTGGTGATACCTCCATCAGGGCAACAAAGTAATTTTCCCCCCTCTCCTTGACACAGAAACAGGCCACCCACCATAATATAAATTAGAGCCATTGTCTTGTTTTTGGAGCTCAGAATCCTCCAACACAACAAGACTGCTAGCTGTTTCTGGTAAGGTCACTCTTAAGTCAGATAGGCTTCCCGTAAGGATCTGCTGAATTGATTTTTTGAGTGGCAATAAGCTCAGGGCAGGACAAACTTGATTTTCTTACTCAGCAAGGTCACGCCTCGGATGGCTCAACTTGGGTGATTGGTCCCAGTCCTCCAGAGGTCAGGCAGTCCAACATTTCTTTCAGTCATAACTTTTCAGAGATTCTTGGAGAAGTCCAGCAAGATCAAGGGTCCCAGGACCTCAGGGACAGTACTTAAAGGTCAGAACTTGCTCCAGCAAAGGTCACCAACAGGATCGAGTCCAGGTTCACTTCCAACTAGTCAGGTGGACACTTCAGAAAAAAGGCCTCTCGCAGCTTGTTCTGTCCCTGTAGCCACACAGGTCAGTCAACTGACCTTTAGAGACCACTTCTTCTTTCACATTGGCATGCTTGTTAGCAGGTCAAGAGCTTTAGGTCTCCTCACAGGACTCAAACAGCAGTTGCAGTCTTTCTTCTGTTCTTCCACAGGTCCAGAAACTGTTCTGTGGAGCTGTTGGTGAGATCCATTTTTTACGGTTTAGTAGCTAGCAGGTGGGGGCAACTCTTGTACACACTCTAACAAATGGGAAAAAAGTTTACCAGGGCCAACCCTATCCATTTTTGCAGCGCATCCTGTTTTACAGCAAACTGGCCCAGAATGCACTATTATAGAGGGAATCCCAGATGGCACAGACTTTATGCCTTTGGAGGGAGCTTGTGTGCCAGGCAGGAGAGTGTTTAGAGCAATGCAGCCCCCACCTCTTAAACTACACCGGAGTGGTTCAGGGACCAGTTCCACCTCCCACTGGAATAGTGGCCAACTGGCAACATTGGGCCTAAAGAAAAAGACTTCCACTTTCTGAAGTGTCTCCTTATCCTAAACTATGAATGGGCAGGCTTCACCTCTGTCCCTTTCATAGTAATTAACATCCCAGAACAGCTTCAGCTGCTCTTCCTGAGCAGATATGCATCACACTCTTCACATCCAGCCCATCCTGTCACCATGCCAAAGCCATTGCCATTGCTCTGGGAACAGTTTTTACAACTCAATAAGGTCAAACATTGGCAGGGAAGCTGCTGTTAAGCTAATGTAAATATGCCTCCAGGAGCTTCAGGGAGGGGAAAGGTAACCTTTTAAAAGTTACTTTTCCTAAATGTTTAACAAAAATGTCATTTCACCATTAAATTGATTTTTTAATAAATATTAAAAATAGTGGTTGAACTATTTCTCTAGCTTTTCACAAACTCGAAATAGCAGAATTCATATTTTAATCTGCACTCTAGCTTTACTCATAGGACAGCCAGAACCATCCACAGTGAAGATAGTTTTTTGAAGCTTGCCACTGTTAGGGACACGATCACATTAAATTTGTACATCTACCATGCATTCTATCTTGTGGGCTACAAGACCTATAAAGGGATGACTTATTAGTATTTAAAAGGAGGTTTTGTCTTTCTAAAAAAGGGCTATTTCGAAGGTTGGATTGTAGGTTTAATCTGTAGCAGTCAGGCTACATTGATAGGCCTGAAGCCATATTTTCCTCAGCACACTAGTGGATGTCACAATAAGTGCTGCTATCTAAAGGGGACATTTCACGTTCCATGCCATGGGTGTAGTTTCTACACCATCTGTGTCTTTATTGTCTTCTTTCCCTCTTCCTGCTGACTCTTGGGCTCGCGCCGGGACACTCTTTTGAGTAGCTGTGCGCGCTATAAACTCTGATAACATAACATAACATAACATAAAATAACATAACATAACATATACTATGGCCTTAGAGGACAGTTAAATATGCCAATAAGGGATTAGCCAACTTAAAGGTTTTAGAGGTCACAGCAAATGCACTGGGCGCTGCAATACAGCACCCCAGTATGCAGAGCCTAGAAACTAGAAATTAGGAAAAAGATGGAGGTGATTATGCAAAAAGTGAAATTTTCTTACAAGGACCAATGGATATGCCTCTGGCTATCTATCACAAAAAGCATGATCAGTATAGATGGCAAGGAATCCCATTCCACAATGGTCTATAATGCCCCGGTTACTTACCGGTATTCTTCATTACTCCGAGTATAGTCTTCCTAGCCACATGAATAACAAAGTGAGCTTCAGCTCCACACCAGAACCCTCCAAAGCAAAAGTTAGCCTCCAATGCCTCACATCCCTTCCCAACATGGCCGACCCATGTCACCCTTGACCTCTATAAGAGGAGGGCCGGCCCAACCCACACCCTGAGAACTACCAAGCATAAACATGAAGCCGATAGCAACACAGGAAGGGAGGGATGGGAACTCATGTGGCGAGGAAGACTATAGTCGGAGTAATGAAGATCAATGGTAAGTAACCGGGGCATTACCTCCTCGTAAGTCTTCCTTGCCACATGAATAACGAAGTGAGCACATACCCAAGCCAAACGGTTTCATGGAAACTCACAAGAAACCAACGGACCAGGAGGGGATGCCAACGAAGCAGGGCAAACCCAAAAAACACAGACGAGTGGAAGGAACCACCCAAGAGAGAGGCAACCACGAGCAGGAAGAACCAGCCCAGGACAGAGAGACACCGGGAGGGCCGAAAACCCAGACCCCCGAGACCCGTAGGCCAGCCAGAAAGCAAGCCAGAACCAACGACAGAAGGCGGACAAAGAAGGCACGGGCTGAAACTGCACGGAGCCAAAAGCAACAACAAACAGGACCCAGAACAGAAAGCAGTAAGCCGGTCCAAACACACCAAGACCGCCCAACGGACAGCCAACAGCGAGATGGAAGCAAAAGCCCAGACTCACAGAATCGAAGAAACAGAGGGCACCCCCACCACAGTGATACAACAAGAAGCCACAGCAGTAAAGAGACGTAGTCCGACCGAAACACAGCCACACCGCATGGCGGACCACCAACAGCGAGAGAGCCGAACCACCCCAAAACCAACGACCGGAGGGGAAAAAGGAAACAAAACCCACCAGGCCTGGTGGCAACCGAGGACCGAAGCAGAGGCACCAGACTGGCAGGAGCCGCACGAACGGATAGAGGTGCAGAAGGAACCCAGCACCCCAACTGAACAACAAAAAGAAGGTCACCAAAACCCCACCAGCAAGGAGAGAAACAAGCGGGACACGGACCCCAGTTGCACAAAGGACCCCCCGGAAGGGAGCACGACACCAATGACAGAACCCGGGGAGGCCCAAGGCAAAACAGACCCAGGAGGCCGCAGTAAACAACTCCGAAGCGACCCGGCCACCAAGGGAACCCAACCGGCCAACAACGAAAAGCAGAAAGCCCACAAGGCCGCCCACGGAGACCGAAGAGTGGAAGGAACCAGGCTCAAGGCCAAGCCACCAAAAAAGAATGCGAACTCCCACCAGGGGCCACCACGCACAAGAAAGCATAAAGAACCCGGTAGCAAGGGGAACGAAGCACGAATGAGTGAGACAGCCCCGCACAGGGGCCAAGCAAACCGTCCCCGCAACGGTCCACATGTAGCAAAGGAGCCGCCGAAGCGAGCACCCAGGCGGCCATTCACACAACCAACAACCAGGCCCGACCCAGCCGAACAACGGAGAGCCGACAGGCACAGGAGCATACATGGAGGTAAGGCCACAGGCAGAAACACACCAAAGGCGAGAAGGACAGAAGAGCCGGGCGAAACGAGCCCGAGCAATGCCAACACCTCCAGGGAGCAAACCCGAGCCAGCAGGACCCTGTATCCCAAAACCAGGGACAGAGAAGAAGAGGATACAAAATCTTCACAGGAAGCGCAGGGCCCTGCCCGGGGAAGGAGAGCCGGGAAACCCCAGCACCCCGGACAATCAAAAGCCCTGCACAAACAAATACCACCCTGGGATATGTAGAAAACAGCGGCAGGATACAAACCCTTGTCCTGTGCGAGCCTGTGCCCCCAGAAGCACAACACGGACCATTGAGCAACAGCTCCAAGGTCCAACACCCACACCAGCAGAAACCAAGGGAGAAGCACCCAGGCGAGCACCACAAACAGGTCAAACGCCCCATCCAGGTCAAACAAGCCCAGAACCCACGTAAGGAAAGGGACCAGAGGAAAGCGCAAGCCGGCAGCCCGGACGAGAAGGTAGACTGAGCCAACACCAGGGACTCAGACTGAAACTGGAACAAAAGTGACCCAGTCAAGGACAGCACAACCGTGCCAAAAAGCCAAAGGGGCAAACCCCGCAACCCCCCGGAGAACGAGGCAGGCGAAAAACAGCCCAGAAGAGCAACAAGAAGCCCCTGCAGGGCAGGGACAAACCCCCAACAGGCCAAGGAACGGCCAACAGAAGCTAGACGAGAAACCCGCCATCAGGTGAACCAACCGACCCAGCACAGACCGGGAACCCAAGCACGCCCCACAGAACGGCAAAGGCCACCATCACCCGGGAAGGGGATACCAGAACAGAAAGACCACCGGCCACACCGGCAGACAGGGCGGCAAGGGAGCCACCGGGGCAAGAGAAGGGACACCCACGGGAAGCCGGGAAGGAACCGGAACCAAGGAAGGCCCAGAGGCACCGAGACCAACTGGACGGGGAGGACCCCCAACGGACCAACTGGGCAAGCACCGCTTGGCAACAAGGCACAAAGACACCCAAAACACTCCCGGTGGAAGGCCCCTACCAAGGATAGACAACCCCGACATGCACAACCGGGGGGCCACACGAAACCAGCCGAAGGGGGACAGGCACAAGGAGGAAGGCAACCAAAAACCAGAAAACCAGAAAAAGGATGGGGAAAACACCAACACCCCACTGGTAAACCAGAACCGGTCCGCAAGAACAGGCCAAAAAGCACACCCCAGCAGAGGCGTGCGTCGAACCCCTGGCCCGACCAAGCCGCCACCACCCAAAGGCAGTAGAACAACCAAAGAGCCACAGCACACCGGACACGAGCAGGGGAGCCCAACAACCGAAAACCGGTGACAACCGGAGCGGCCCGGCAGTGGGCAGGACCCTCGGAACCAAGACAGAGGCCACCCAGGATGGGAGGAGAGGCAACAGATGTCCCCCAACAGAGCCCCAACCCCCAGGAAGCGAGGAGAAGCATAACCAGGAAGGGGGCGCAGTAGCCGCATGCTGAGCCAGGGAGCCAGAGGAGGAGGGGGCGCCACGGCTGCGGCCCCGGACCGGAAAGGGCAAGCCCACCAGGAGCAGAAGCAAAGGCCCACATGGCGACCACTGAAGCAGCCCAGAGAAGGACGGACAGGCGCCAACAGCCTCCCGCCCCCATCCAACACGCAGCAGCCTACAGCCCCCGGAACCCCCAGATGGACACCCCACCAGGGACCAACCAAGCCAGACCCTGCACAAAAATGGAGAGCAGGCGGGAACAGGAGTATACAGGATGGAAGGACCGCAGGCCCAAAGCCCGGAAGGGAAGAAGGAGTCAGGGACAAACACAGAAAATAAAACGAAGCCATGGCCCCGCGATACACCGCTAAACGCCAGGAAAACACCAGGACAGGAACACACAACCTATAGGGCAAAAGCACACATACCAAATTAGATAGAGATTTGTCCAGAATCACAGGATGTTGAGCGTCGAGAGCCGAGACTCGAACCGGCTACCCCAGCCTCCGGGTCGACCGCTCTAGCCATAAGGCTACATCCCCACTCCTGCCCATATATGCACAGCGAATAGAAGCAGGACCGTTAACACCAGGTACAATGGGGGAAACCAACGCACCCAGAGTGGAAAAAATAACCACAATCCACCAAGGAAAGCAGCAAGGCAAACACAGAGATACCGCTGTAACCGGTGTCCGAAACCGCTCCAGGAACTTTCAAAATATAGACATAACACTCACCCAGAGTACGATGTACCCGCTTCACAGCACTGGGTCACCAGGACCCAAAAAACAATGATTAGTAATGGCCTGAAACACGACAGCAGCAGAAGAGCCGAGCAGACACGAGAGCCCCCAACATCACATGCCCACTCCCACTGTCAGCTGTAAACCAGGGTTTCAGTTACGCTGTGGGAGAACAACGTGGTGCGTATGCGAGTGTGCAAGACACCAGCAACAAACTGGAAATACTGAAGGCTACGTGCAGGAAGGTGACAGTCCCACAATGCACAAGGCACTGAAAAGTCAGAAAGAATCCCACTAAGGACTGGTGACACACCAAGTGCCAATTAATCCACAAGCCGCACGCCGCCGGCCAGAGGAACGGGTGAGGACGCAGCATCGTTCGGGACAGGGACCGTCCAAGGCGACAGCAGCAGCCCACAACAGGAGCCGGGCAAGCAAGAAAAGCCCCCCAGCAGAGCCTGCCCGCATAGGGCCGCAACCTAAGAAAGCCCCGAACCCCAGAGCCCGCTAAAGCAGGGCAGAAATGCCACAAGTCGTAGGGGTGGGGCGGGAACCTCATGATGCCCACCGCAGCCACAGGGAAAGAGACGTGTACGCGAGCCTCTCGCAACACGAATCGGAAAAAGCCGCAGCAGGCCGAGTCGGGCCAAGGCCAGAGTAGGGACCGGCCCGCTAGGGCGGCATGGAGCGGAGCCACGCCGAAAACCCGGCTCCGACCTGCAGTGTCAACAGGGGCCAGGAAGCCAAACGGACATCCCAGAGAAGCAGCCAGCTCGTGTCGCCCCAGACCAGAACGCAAGCAAAATCAGAGGGAAGCCCGCAGCTGCCCCGGGAGCAGGGCCGAAAGTACTCCCCGCCAGAGCCCACCCGTGCCGGGCTTCCAGACAGCAGAGCCCAAACCCCAGAGCCCGCTATAGCAGGGCACAAAGTGACAAGGGAGGGAGGGGCAGAACAAACCCCAAGATCCCGCAACCACCAGAGCCCGCTACAGCAGAGCGGTAAAACCAAAAGGGTAGTGCGAGGGCCAGAAGGTGGGGGAACCAGTACGTGAGCCCGCTAGAGCAGGGCCTCCTCTCCAGGGCCCTGGGACCTGCTGGAGCAGGACCTCGCCCCAACGTACCTGAAACACGCTCTGGAGAATCTGCAGCGCAGAACCAAAAAAACAGGCTGTGGGTTGGGCCGTCCCTCCTCTTATAGAGGTCAAGGGTGACATGGTTCGGCCATGTTGGGAAGGGATGGGAGGCATGGGAGGCTAACTTTTGCTTTGGAGGGTTCTGGTGTGGAGCTGAAGCTCACTTCGTTATTCATGTGGCGAGGAAGGCTTACGAGGAGGTAATCGGTATCTCTCCCCTTCCAAACTACACAGTTACTATCCAAACACGAACACACTATGTTGGTGACACAATAAACAACTCACAATCTGGTGGCAGAGGCACTAGCAATCAGCTGCACATTATCTTAGTAATCACAGGTAACAAGAAGATTATACTAGGTCATTCAAGAGTGCACGAAACCAGGGACCTACCACCACTGTTCCCATACATAAGGCAACAAAGGGTTTTTTGCCTACTTCAAAACTATGACAAATACGGTTCAGCACTCTATGTGAACTAAATCAAGGTCAAAATCTGAATTAAGAACAGCAAAAGACCATATAAGTAAACTTTAGAGGCCTCTTATAATTACACAATGATCCAATGTAGAGTATAAATGTAGTCTTTATTCCATGAGCTTCTTCACATTTATTAAAACAGTATCCAGTTATTTTGCAGTTGCTAATGAATTTCGTTCATAAGAACTTCTTCAGGGATACAAAAACAGCCATAAGAAACACATATCGCATAAACCCATACAAAACATTTATAAAGTCGAACTTACAGGCCTAAAGAAAAGATAACTCCTACTATATACAGACTGCATGTAATAGTCAAAAAATGCACAGATATCCTCTACCTAAGGATGTTTATAAGCTTTTATATTATCACAAATCAACCTCCATTTACATTTCATGTTGGAAGGCTGTTATATTCACATAATGCACCATATTACTTTGAAACCAACATAAATAAAGTGTTTGAGACGAAAGAGGAATCCATTTTTTAAAACAATTACACAAATCTCATAAACTAGATGGTACCTTATGTATCCAGTGTAATTCAGGTTTGGTCAGAAACATGTATCATCACCAATTGTTCATTTCTAGGCTGACAGTCAAATGTACTCCTAAAGAAATATACAAATAATATGTAGTACAACAACTAAGAAAGGTGCACAAACAAAATATCTATATATGTATACTTATAAACCATAATGAGATCAAGGTACATGGGAGAGTAATACCACTGCATCCAAGCATATCACTGTAAATTGAGGTCCTCACCCCATAAATGTCATTCATGCTTCGGTCGGTCCCTGCAAACATCACATGTAAACCTCTCCAAATAATTAACCTATGCCAAATATATCATTGGTAAAAGGCCCTAGAAAATAGCGTACTATAATGAGGCTGCATCTTAATTGATATGGCACATGTTCCATAAATGACCATTAATTGCATTAGAGCTTCAGTTCACAACACCGATGCACTCCAACTCTTAGGGGCAGATTTACAAGCCCCCTGCGCCACCAGTACGTCACTTTTCGTGACGTACTGGTGGCGCAGGGGGCTCCTCGATATTTACAAGGAGAGGAAAAGCCACCATGCGTGACTTTTCCTCTCCTTGTAAATACCGTCCTTCACACGCAGCACTTTGCGTTGAAGGGGCGTTCCATGGGTGTTGCTGTGGGTGTTCCCACGCAACACCCATGGAACAAGACACATCTCCAGAATTACAGAAATCGTAACTCTGGAGATGCGTCTGAAAGCTACGCCACCCTAGAGGTGGCGTAGCGAGGCGCACCGAGGAGAAATGTTTTCATTTCTCCTCGTTTTCTCTTTCAATGCGTGCTGCATTATGCAGCACGCATTGAAAGAGGAAAAGCCTGTACTGATTGTTTTTGTGCAGAAAGGTGCCCCTTCCTGCACAGAAACAATCTCCCCATGGCGCAGGCATCCTTGCACCATGGTGCAAGGGTGCCTGCGCCGGCGCTTGGCAGCTGTTTGTGCGCCAGCGCAGGAGAAGCACAGGAATGCGACATATTCTTGTAAATATGTCGCATTCCTGTGCTCTGAAAGTGCCGCAGCGTGGCGCAGCCAAAGGGCTTGCAGCGCCACGCTGCGGCACTTTCTTGTAGATCTGCCCCTTAATCTTTAAGTCACATCAAGAATGATCGACCAATGGTTTTAACATAACCGCAACCAGGTAAATCAGGTCATATGTTTCCAAACGTCTTCGAAGTGCCATGTACAGACTCTAAAGGGCATGGAAAACCAACAGCAATCAAACAGCTAATGCATTTCCAAATGTCTTCACGACAACATATACCAACTATGTGTAACATGGCAAACCAACACTAAGTAACATAGCGCTGCCCGTTAAAGGCACGGCAAGCCAACAGTAATCAAGCAGATAATATATTTCCAAATGTCTTCAAGAAACCGTATACCAGCTATGTGCGGCACGGTAAACTAACACTAAGCAACATAATAACCTTGCAATGTTAAGATCTACCTATGATATGGCGTACAGTCGATGTATATCAGGTTGCTGGTGTTCACTATGTGTCCCATTTTGGATATCCTTTAAATAGGATCCAAACAATTTACAGTGACGATGGACTATTAACCTCTTGTGACAATTTGCACCATCTTTGACTCCCAAAGCTATCATTAAGTAGTGGTAACCTCCCCTCGTACATCTTTTAAAAGAAATTATCACTTTTTGGACAACAGTTATACTCAACCAAAACACTCTTTATTCTTGGCAACTCATAATTAGTTTTAAATGTGGGGCACCACAAAATGTTTGCCAAACCATACAGTTCAGCGTGCACAGCATTTTTTGGAAGGTTGAGTACAATGTTCTGCCGAACATAGTCGCTCAACAGTTAACAACAGTGAGCTGTAAAAAACTTCCCATTGCCAACACGCATCTTATCTAGGGCACTCAAAGTGTACATCATCCTAGATGGTTGACCCTCAATTACATGGGTAAGGCAATAAGCACTGCAAACCACATAAAAGCAGCCCACATCCAAGGCTCTGTTTTTTCCACATGCATACATCACCTGCCTGCTCTGCGCCTTGCCTTACCATCGGCCAAGCGTCAGCATGCTAAATGTCAGGAGGAAGAAGAACTTTACTAAGGAGGAGATTGAAATGATTGTCAGATTTGTTGTGGGGAACTAAAAAAACTAAATGGTTTCATTCCATTCCTCAGAAGTGAAACACAGAAGGCAGCCCTACGGCAGCAGTTGGCTAATGCTGTCAGTGCATTAGAGGAGGGTGTACGGACCGCCACAGATATCAAAAAGAAGTGGCAGCATGAGAGGAGGCAGGTGAAGGAAAGGTTCACCAGGATAGAGGTGGCCAGAGCTCTCCCTGGTGTGCAAACTGGACCCCGCCTCCATCTCACACCACTTGAGAAGGGACATCCTCTCCACCATGCACCCCCACCTGCTGCATGGGCTGCCTGTGAATGATGACCTTAATGTGGCACCAGGTAATATGTGATGATTAAACAATGACTTTATTTGATAAATGTTTAATATGAACAGCAAATGTGACTATGGAAGTCATTTCAAGTTCATGCAAATCTTCATGGAGAATTGGACTCTCATGTATTTAATTTTTGTCTATCACACTATAAGTCCCAGAATCCAAAGTACTACAAATTTTAAATTCCAATTTCTCCTTCACAAACAGTGGCCCATCTCTTCCTGTGATTTCAATGTAGATTTGTAACTGGCACATGAAATTGTTCATGAATCTGTAAACATTGTAGTTGTATTGTACATGCAATTAAGTAAGAATGTAAAAGGTTGTACATAATCATCATTTGTTGTATTTGTCTGATGACTTCTTCATTTAGTGTTCACATTTAGCCAGAGTAGATCCACCCACTTGAGCAGAGGTTCCTGCACTTACAGGAAGGCAGCATTATGGGGAAGATCAACCACTCCCACCGGCACAACCTAGTACATTATGTATGGACAGAAGTGGCTTCCATGTACCACATTATCATCAGACAACCAATAAATATTTTACCTACACTCCATCATTAGTCTCCCACATGTGATCGTAATTAGTATATGTTGGTTTTAACATGTGTCAACTAGAACAAAAATAATTTACACTCATATCGTTTTAGGCCCCGTGACGTTGCCCAGAAAATCACTAACTACCTCTGCAGCACGTACGTTTGTGGCATATGGTCAGGTATCATACACTGGGTGGATGGTAGAACCTGGTAAGGCTGCTGACAATAAACTTTATTGAAAGCTCATAGTCTATTATATTGGATGACATGTTAGCAGTAAGTAGTGTGTGTCACATATCCCTGTTGTCACCCATCTCCAAATGCTCAGATATGGTTCACAAGAGTATACTGTGACATAACATTTTTGATAATGAAAGGAAACATTTAAATTTATATAATATAGTATGTACAAAATTGCCCGTATTGATACGTCTAAAGAGGAGTAGCACTAATTGTGTTGAAAGTGCATTCTAATGACACATACATGTCAAAACATACAACTCATACTCTGTTTAGAAATATGGATTTGTTTCTGTCATTACAGATTCTCCCAGGAGTACCTCAGTCATCCAATATACCTTATCCAGGACATGGAGGACATTCTGGCTGCAGCAATCAGACCCGCTAGCATCTGTTCGTCAGGTGTTGTAAACCTTTATTTTCCAAATAGTTCACAATAATCAAATCATTTTGAAAATAAATTTGCAGATATTGCCACTTTTTCTAAGCATCTAATGTTGCTGTGTGATGTGTTCCCAACATAATAAGTGATCTTGTGTTCATTTTGCCACTTCACTTATAATTCATGATAGACATTAATTAAGCTGTAACTTCCTTCTGAAGCTGCTGGATCGAGGACCATGTCTTCTGCCATACAATCAAGGGGTCAGGTTCAGCAGCTGACATCACAGGGTATCTCAACACCACACAGAGCTCTGGTTGGAGCTGGTGAGTGTGATTTTGCATTGCACATCTTTATTGAACACCTCAATGCTACAGTGTGAGCAGTCACATGTAGCTATACACAAACTAGATCACATGTGTAACTTCAGAGAGATACAAAGAAAAACTGTTCTAACCCTTGTGTTGTAGCACAATATACTATGGCAAATACTTATCATGTTACAACCTCTGTCTTTCAGGTGCTGAGGACAATGAGTTGCTTGATGAAGCTGAACCATCCACCAGTGGCAGGCAATCTGAGGAGAGAAAGCAATCCTCCTCCAAGCAGCATGTCAGCGGCCAGCACTGCTCAAGAAGAGGAGGATGAGAAGGAACAAGATGAGCAGGTGCTGGTCATGGTGGATGACCTGGATGAGGAGGAGCGCATTGTTGGCCCACTGGCCAAAAGACTGAAGCCTACATCAGGTCTGCAAGCATTGTACCTCCTACTTCCCCTCTGAGGATTGCCTATTCCCAACAGTCAGCCAACCAGCTACACAGTTCACCTTCCCCAACACAACCATCACCTCCTCGCAGCCCTTACATTCAAGGTCGATGTGTTGCTTCTCCTACACACTCCTCCCATAGCAGTACATGCCTGGCCTTCTCTTGAGCATCTGAAGGACCTAACACCCTCAGCACACACCCCCACATAGGCAACCTCCCACCCTGTACAGGCACATCCTTCCTACACAGGCCTTCTCCTACACAGGCATCCTCCACACCTGTACAGGTGTTTGGGTCTTGTATGCTATATCATGCATGCTTTTTGGGTGGTTTGTTTTAATGATGACTATTGTATTTTTGCAAAATGAAGTAAAGGCTGATGTTGTTTAACTGGTCTCACTCAAAATTATACAAGCATATACAAGATGCACTAAATACACACAAAATCTCAACAGTGGCACGTTCGTCATTTCAAATATATAGGTAGCTGTAATAAGTAAGCACATGTGTAAGCACATGTGTTTTGCCAGTGTATAGCACAAACGAAATAGTCTTGCAATGCAAAATGTAGCACTTCACAAGTAGAATGTCTTGATAGAAGGCCTGGGATGTACAGTCATAGGAGGAGTGTGTAGGAGAAGCAACATATTGACCTTGGACATGAGGACTGTGAGGATCTGATGTTTGTGATGGGGAAGTGAATGCTGTGGTTGGTTGGCTGATTGCTGGGGGAAATCCTCAGAGGGGAAGTGGGAGGTACAATTTATTCTGGACCTGATGTAGACTTCAGTCTTTCGGCCAGTGGGCCCACAGTGCAGTCCTTGTCATCCAGTTCCTCCTCCGAAAACAGCACCTGCTCATCTTCTTCCTCCTCATCCTCATCTTGTTGAGCAGTGCAGGCCGATGACATTGCTGCTTGAAGGTGGATCAGGTCCTCTCCTCAGATTGCCTGCAGCCCTCACTGATGGATGGTTTAGCTTCATCAAACGACTCATTGCCCTCAGCACCTGAAAGACAGAGGTTGCAACATGATAAGTATTTGCCATAGTATTTCATGTGATGCAAGTCAAGGGTTGGGACGAAATATATTTGCATCTATCTGATGTTCCAAATGACACCTTAATTAATGTTCAGCATGGATTATAAGTGAACATGGCAAATAAACACAGACATTAGGTTGGGAGCATTATCACACACCAACCTCAGATGCTACAAACATTTTCCAATATCTGCTAATTTCCTTTCACAATGATTTGGTTGTTGTGAACTATTTGGGAAATAATAGTTTGCAACACTATATTGCACACTTACCTGATGGACAGATGCTAGTGGGTCTGACTGCTGCATCCAGAATGTCTCCCAAATCCCTGTGTGAGGTACTTTGGATGACTGAGGTACTCCTAACAGCAGCTGCAATGAACCATGCATTTCCATATTTCAATACAAATGATGATGTGAATCATTTTGCATTTATGTATCATTAGAATACACTTTCAACAAAGTTAGTGCTACTCCTCTTTAGATGAGGTAATACAAGCTATACTTTATTATTTCAATTTGAACGTAGAGTCATCCTTTCATTGGCCAACATGTTATGATGTAGAATACTGCAATGAATCTGAGCATACGGAGATGAGTGACAACAGGGATATGAGACACACACCACATTCTGCTAACATGTCATCCAATATAAAAGACTATGGGCCTTCAATACAGTTATTTGTAAGTGTACTTACCAGGGCCTACCATTCGCCCACTGTTTGGTGCTTGACCATATCTCATATCATGTGTGGAGCAGAGATCGCTGTAGTAGGTGCTTTCCAGGCCATCGTCACAGGGCCTAAAACGATTTGAGTGTAATTTCATTTACATTCTAGTTGACACATGTTATGAACAAGATATCCTAGTTCAATTTACATGAATGACACTATTGTTGAATTCTATGTAATTGATCTATGGGTTGTCTGATCACAATGTAGTACTTGTGCACCACTTCTGGCCATATTTATGTACCAGTTTGTGCCAGTGGTAGTGACTGATCGGCCACAAGAAGTTGCCTTACTCCAAGTGCAGGAACCTCTGCTCCAGTGGGTGGATCTACTCTGGCTATATATGGAAATTACATGCAGAAGTCTAGAGACAATACCAACAAATGATGATTATGTACAACTTTTGACATATTTAATAAATTGCATTTAAAATACAACTGTGTTGGTTACTAATTCATGCACAATTTTACTTGCTTGTACCATAGTAAACTGCAGCCATCAGCAGAGATGGGCTACTGTTTGTGAATAAGGAATTGGAAGTTAAAATTTCCAGTACATAGGATTCTGGGACTTGTAGTGTGATATACCAAATGAGACACATGAGAGACTGAATCATCATGAAGATATGCACAAACTTGAAGTGACTTCCTAGTCATTTTTGCAGTTTATAGTACGCATTGATCAAATTAAGGCATTGTTTAAATCATCACATATTACCTGGCATCACATTTTGGTTGTCATTCACAGGCAGCCTGTGCAGCAGGTGGAGATGCATGGTGAAGAGGACGTCCTTTTCAAGTAGTGTGAGACGGAGACGGGGTCCAGGTTGCGCACCAGGGAGTGATTTGGCCACTTCTATCCGGCTGAACTTCTCCTTCACCAGCCTCTCCACCCGAGTGTGGACATTCAGTCCCGAGCGCAGAGATTCCGCCTTTGTGCGGAACCTCCACCATGAGTGCGAAACCTCCGCAGTCATTAAGATACTGCTCATAAGTCCCTTTGTGAATAGCAAAAAGTAGTAAAGTTAGACTTTTCTTCTAAACTTGGATTTTTGGTCTAACTTTATCTTTGTGAATCAAGCCCTGAGTGTCCAAATTATGAACTTTCAAAGTAGTGTGCCATTTTGAGTAGTTCAATCATCAATAATTTCAAGTTCTTAACAACCATTGTCATAAATGACTGAGATTCAGACATCTTTGAACATAACACATTCATTTACATTTCACAAAGGTTTACTTCCATATCCAAGAGCATTAACGTATCATAGAAAATGATGTAATTCATCCACACTATTGTGACAAAATACTGCAATCCTAAATAAAATGATCCATCCTGCCTTAATCCTCCTAAGAGACAGTTATCTATTACCTCCCCTTTCATGTTGCTTAACATAGTCCAACCAATGGAACCATATGTCTTTTATGCCCACATGGGCTTACTGATAGTGCGCTGCAACAGGGTAATCAGTGTTTTTGTTTCTGATGGCTCTAACATGTTTCTGTATTCTAATCTTCAATGGGCGTATACTACTCCTTCCATAAATCTTATTGCAGAGACACCCAACCACAGGCACTGTGTAAATAGTGTTACAGTTAATAAAGCTGTTTATTCTATATTTCTTCTCGCTGCTATAACTCAATTCCTGTAAACTGTTCTTTCCATATTGACACATGTTGCACAACAATTGGCTTTTCATGTATCCAGTTACTCACATTGACAGTAGGTGTATCCGTTTTCACATAACTGGGACAGAGTTTGTTTTTAATAGTTGCCCCACGCTTTTCTGTAATTTGCGGCTTCTTGGGGAGATGCTCCAGAAGCACTGTGATATATGTAAGGAGGTGCCAATGTCTCTTAAGAATGTTATGGATCTGACCACTTTGGGAATACAATTGGTAATGAAGGCAATCTCTGTGTCAATTTTGTTTGTATGCTGTTGCTTGGTCCTGTTTATCAATGTGTCTTTTCTTTGCAGTTTAAAAACCCTTTTCTCCGCCCTGGTTAAGCAAGCCTTGCTCTAGCCCCTAGCCTTAAAATCCCTTTTTATTTTTCAAATCATTCCTCAGAAAGTATTATCCTGGCTACAGTTACAACTTGCCCTCACTGTGTCATCATATCGGATGGTATTAATGGTAGCTTTGGTATGTGCACTGGACGCAAGCTATCACTTTGTATCCTATTTGACGCAGCATACAATAGCAAATCCATAAACTCAATTTTCCACTTATCATATTTTAGGATTGGATGAACAATAGATTTATTATTGTTCAAGTACATATGGAATGCTAGAAAGTCATCTTTCGACTCATTCCATATGACCAGAATGTCATCTATATATCTACCCCAAAACAATATGTACTGCAGCCACTGATTTGGTTCCTGTCCTCATGCATGTTCCCTCTCAAACTGGCCCATGGAAAGGTTTGCATATGAGGAAGCAAACCAGGAGCCCATGCGGTGCTTTGTTTTTGTAAATACCAAGTGCCATCATGTAAGAACAATTCTTGCCATCTCCAAAAACATTCCTGTGTGCTCATAATGACTTGCACTCTGTTTACAGGGATAATAAGTGAATGCCCCCATACCACATTCAAATTGGATACAAGTGTATAAGCTTGCAATGCCCAATGTCACAAATAGCATACAACCATCATCCCATTTAAAATCTTCCAATTTTTACAGAATGCCCTTAGTATCCTATGTATACCATGGTAGATTACACACTATAGGCTGTGGGAAGGAGGCTGGTGATGAGAGGACCATGTTGAGCATCACATGCATTTGTCACTGTAGCGCGAAGAGCGGGTCATTGCTGCAGTTTCACATTAGTGGATCGTCGCTTCCGGTCGCTGTCAGTGAGGAGTGCAGGTCTCGTGTTGCCGGTAGCCCACAACTTCTTTTTCTTCACCTTTTCTTCAGGAGGAGCCCTCACTGATGCCAGCCAGGGGCAAAGGACCAGTTGGGGCTGTTCAGCTGGGCAGTTGCAGGGAAGCCTCTGGAGGTTTGTTGTGTCCCTGTAGCCTCTCATTGGAGGTCGGTCATCTGACCTTTGGAGTCACTCTGGGTAGTCTGGGATCAATGCAGCAAGCCCACTCTTCCTTCTTAAGAGAGCAAGGCAGTCCTTCCAGCAGGGAAGTCCTTCTGGCAGCATGGAGGTCCTTCTTCAGGCTCTTCCAGGGGCAAGGAGTGTTCTCATGTGTTGTTCGGAAGCTCCAATATTTAACCCTAGTCCCAACCTTTGTGTGGGTGAATTCCCTGACCTACTACAAAAACTGGTGCTGGGCAGTTCTTCCCCTTTCCCTGGGCTTGTCTCCAAACCATCTATGGTGACAAAAGGCAGGGCAGGCCTGGTGTCAAGTTCCTTTGGGTGTGCTGTAGGCAGAACCCTTTGAAATAGAATCAGGGCAGGTACAGCTCCTCCCTAGTCATCCCGTCAGGAAGACCCACTACCCTCATACCTAAGCCTTCTTTGTTCCCATATCTGGAAGCAGTACACAAACAAAACACCCCAGGAGATCCATTCACATTCATGTGAACCTGGACACAGTCAGAAAGGCACATTTGGTTTAGACAGGAAAAAGCCAACTTTCTATGAGGCATTTTAGAATAGTAACTTAAAATTCAACTTTACCATTTAAGAGGATTTTAAATTACAGTTAAACAGAGTGAAGCTCACTCTCAACCCATAATTCTCATCAACTTGCAGTTACAGCCTTCCTCATCTCTATGCTCCTGGAACATTAGTGGCCTTCAACACAAAATGGCCTCATTAGAGACCCAAAACTTTATTTCAAGATATGACCTCCTTGCCTTTCAGGAAACATGGGCCACTCAAAATTACCCCTTAACTGGATACATCGGGCATTGCAACTATGGACGGCCTAAGGGGGGCCTGTCCATTTAAATCTCTTGCAGCCTAAAAGCCTCTATTGAGCCATTACATCTTGACGAGGATTGGCTGCTTGGAGTTAAAATTAACTCGTGGAGACAGCAGCGTCCTCTGCTGCTTCTCAATGTCTACATTGATCCGAGTGCTCGAACAAAAAGGTCTCACTTAAATCGGCTGCTCTCAGTTCTGTGTGATCTGGCTGGGGATTTTCCTCACACAGATTGTCTGCTTACCGGGGATTTTACCACCAACCTCTTTCAGGGAACCCTGGTGGATTTAGAAAGTCTCCTTCCATTTCCTCCGCCGGTATTGAAGGATCAGGATAAACATAATTCCAACCGCACTGTAGCCTAGGGGAACATTATGTGTTGCAACTTTACAGCGCTGGTTTCATTGTAATGAATGGCAGATTTTCACAGGATATTCCACCAAATTGGACGTGGATAAATGGCTGAAAGCATTCTTACTAAGACTATACCATCTGTAATTTAGATTTGCTTCCAAACTTAGAAAATTACAGTATCATTGCACGTTCCGAGAGCGATCACCGCCCACAAGTCATTACTGTCACCCTAAATTTAGTCTATCATGATCCTGCCACAATTACACACAGAGGAGTTCACTCTGAAAACCTAAAATGCTTAAGATGGAACAACGACATCAGTATAAACATCATGAAGGAATGTCTGTCACTCACTTCAGGTCGTTTCCTGCTGAAAGCCTCCCCAACAGCTGATTGGACAAATTTTTGCTCCCAACTTTTAAGACAATTCCAAACACCTCCACGATCCTATAACGATTCTCGTAGTATACAGATCCCCACCTCAAACCAAACTATGGCATTAAAGAAGACCAGAAATACTTCCCTCAGGGCTGCTAGGAAGCATCCTGAATCTGAAGAACTACTGAACGAGTACACAATCGCACAAAAAAACTATAGATGGGCATACCAAAAGGATAAACAACACCACCTTGAACAATTTTGGTGTACGCTCTACTGGGAAAGTAAAAGCCGGAAATCAAGAAAATTCTGGGCGCTAGTAATCAGGCAATCCAACGCAAACACCAGCCAGGGGAGTGCAAACATCTCAGAGGTAGAATGGGTAACATTTCTGACTGGTCACTTCCAGGCCGATGACGAGGTCGAACTTACACCGATCAATAACGCCATACTGATAAAAGATGCCCCTAAGGAGTGCCAGGATTACTCACAAGAGACGCTGCAACATCTAAGCGAGAAAATCTCTATCACCCAAACAAGGCTGGCTAAAATACTAATTAAAGCAAGATCAGATGGAGCACCAGGCTGAAATGGCCTGCCACAGGCCTTGTTTAAATCGAACATCTCTCTCTGGTCAAAACAGCTAGCAATCCTTCTCGATTACTCACTAAGGAGCTCAATTATACCTGACTCTTGGCGAGGGCAATAATCCATCCAATTTATAAGTCTGGCTCCCATTCATCTCCAAACAACTATAGACTGATAGCCTTACTGGACAAAGAGGCGAAGTACTTTGCAAGCATTCTACTTGAAGAACTGAGCTCTTGGGCTGACTCGAAAGGACTGATCCCAAAAAAAAAAAACTGTCTTCACCGCAAACTCGGGCACTACGTCCAATCTATTAGCCCTATCAATACTTATTGATAAAGCGATAGTTTCATCCAAGGTGGTTTATTGCTGTTTTGTTGACTTCAAAGCAGCTTTTGACCGGGTTCCAAGGGAGGCACTCTGGGCCAAGCTAAGGAAATGGGGAATCCCGGTTAAACTCTTGGATGCAATAGTCCAACTACATACCAACACTTGGATACAAGATTGGTGGTGTTCAGTTTAGCAATCTTTTGTATGCTGACGACCTGGTTCTCCTCAGCCTTACGGGAGTTAGGCTGCAACTACTGCTAAATAAATTATACAGTTACACCACCATGAACAACCTGGAGGTAAATTTAAAGAAAACTCAAGTGGTCATATTTGGCAGGAAGCGCTGTGGAGGTGGTGGCTGGTCATATAATAACCCTGAACTCTCAGTAGGAAAATCATATAATTACTTAACATCGACTCTAGGGGCACTTTTGTCAAGTATCGCAGTGACATCGCTATGAAAGCTATGGCTCTTCAAGTTAACCTTTCAAAACTTTCCAAAAAGCTGACTGGTCCGAGCCTAGCTCCAATGTTGGAAGTCATGAGAGCTAAAATAGGCCCCACATTGCCGTGCGGCTTCGAAATTTCCCTAGGTAAACTCAGTACTACACTAAACCAACATGTGACCAAGATCTATAAAAAGGGTCTTCAGCTGCCAAAAACTGCATCTGCAGCTCAGATCCGATTAGAGCTAGGCCTCCTACACTACGAAATGCTAAGTGCAGGTGTTTATTTAAAAATGTTCCATAAGTTAAGGCAGGCCAGAGCTGGTTCCTTAGAGTCTTTGCTATGGTTAGATATTAGCTCCAGCAATCCTGGTGGGTCACACAGTCGGTTCTTTCATGAATGCGTGCAGCAATTATCGGCAAGTGACCTCTGGAACCTTAACCCAAGTAACGCAGCTTTTAAAATAAGTATCAAGAAGCACACCCAATTGTGTTCCCACTCTTCTGACAAGGTGACCCTTGCCAAATGCAAGCATGCATGGGTGGTAATCAATTCTTATCAGTTGGCCTCTCTTCCATCGTACTTAGCTTGTACATACCCCTTGTATTTAAAACAGAGGTTCATGGCACTGAGACTGGGGGAGTGGCACTTTTTGAAACATCTACACCTTTGGCGACGACCATCAGATGAGCTTATGTGCAGGGGTTGAGGGGAATCCGTCGAGTCTTTGGAGCATGTTGTATGTCTCTGCCCAGCATTGTTGTCCTTGCGTAGATCAAAACTTAGGCCTGAGTGGAACAGATTGGGAGTCGGGTCTTGTAGGCAAGGTATCATCGCAGCATTGAACCCGGAGAACACAGCTTTAAACATCAGCTTTACACTCTTCGTTCATCTTACATATCGCAAGCTTAATCAAAAATCCCAGGTCCTGTGTCAACGCTAGGAAACAAACACAGGAGGTCATAACAATGGTACATTGTTGAAGCTGCTTTCCAGTAAAACCAGTGTACCCTAGCCCAGCCTCACAACATGGAACCTGAATCTTTCTTTTATATAGACACCTGTGCTCCCCCGATAACAGCAGAATCTTGTCAAAGGGCCCGTGGAATTTTTAAGTTGTGTGGCTGAGGAAAGGACGTGGCATCAACGATTTGTTACTGATTATTGATTGTTGTAACTATGAATTTTACATTAAATTTGGGAGGCCATAACATGGATCAAGTTAAACTCAACTTAGAGAACTCATTCAGCAAACTATGGCTGAATTGTCGGATAATACATCTCTAAGCCCGTCAGCTGCTTAAGACTCCCTCACTCCTCATTGACCCATGAACATGTTTTTTCCCTTTTGTGCTATGTTGTACTTTCTCCAACTTGGTGGCCCATCTGTTGTTTTTAGAAGTGACCTCTATTTTTATTAACTGTATTTATTGATACTACGCCGCCATGGGGTTGTACTCAAGCAAAGGTTACCCTGTCCTAGAAGAGAACCTTTACATTAATAATTTTATTGTCTTACTTTTATTGAGAATGATGGGAGGAGCCCAGTGAAAAACACTTGAATAATGTTTTTAAGCTTTGTCTCTTTTATGTGGATTGTAATGATTTAATTAATCAAACAATAAAGTGTCACACAATTAATTTGAATGTAAACATCATCTTGATCATCCGTCTAAGTTTTCAGAAGCATACGAGGAAGCATCTACCCAATGAGAAAGGCAACCCCACACTTTTTGTAAGAGCTATGTGAAGGGGACATCTAGCTGGTGGCACCCACTATCCTGCTACTGCTCACAACTGTGCCCACAAGGCCTTGCTTGAGTTTAGAGGACTCTTCCGTGGAAAGATGTGTTTCTTGGATGAGGGCAATATCAACATGTTTTGTGTGGAGATAGTGTAAAATCTTCTTGCATTTAATGTAATGTGACAGACCGTTAACCTTCCAGGTAAGTAGCGATAAGGATTTGGATATTGCCCTACTGCCCTAGTGAGGAAGTACAAAAATCCTAGTGACACCTGGCATAGAGAGGAAGGTAGGGGAAGAGGAGCACCTATGAACCACCGAATGGGGAGAGACATTGTGATCGGCTGGTCAGAGTCCTCAAACTACAAATGGTTTGAACAGTCTAAGGATAGTGTTGCCAAGAGATAGAGAGGGAAGAGGAGAGGAGAGGGGAAGGAAAAGAGAAACTTTTCAAATTAATTCTTGTGACCCATTGGAGCAGCGCTTACCCATGTTCCCGCCCACCAGTAAAAAAGGGGTGTAAACCACCCTAATGATATGAATGGAGGAGTAATGTGTTCTAGGAGGTAATGTTTCAGCTTGGATAAGGCCCATGGCTATTACCAGCCAGAGAGGTGATAGAAAAAGATAAAAGATAAAAAAGAGAGATCGATCCGAAAGTTGAACTGAGGATTACCACGGACAACCACAGCCCAGCAAAGGTCTTTATGTATTTCAAAGTTTAGTTAAGATAGAAAGCATATTGGACACCATCCATGCCAGGGATAAAAAAAACAGGATAATTAACACAAAACATAGGGTACTATGTAATAAGAGGTTGTTTTAATTCGTAGGCAAAACTGTGCAATGCATCTGCTTTTGAAAGAAAACAAGATTAGCAAAGACAAAAGACTTGTCTTTGTTATGATATAGGCCAGGGCGGAATTTCAATTACGCCAGTGTAATCGAGTAATTTAGGTAAATCTGCATTATTCTTTGATGTGATAACTTAGTGTTTACTTCTGCTTGCCTAATTTGGGGAGACTCCCCTATGGCAAGAGCACATTTAGTGAATGGCCCCTCATGCTTGCTATTCATGTTCTGCTGCATTTAGTGATATTTCTTAGCACAAAAATGCATCCTCATGTCCATTTTGGATGTGGGGGTGCATTTTGCTCTAAGAAAATAGTGCTAAATGACAGGAGTAAACTGGGGAAAAATCCTACCTAAGAGCAAATTTAGCAAGAGCGAGCGGCTGTATGTGCTGTCTATTCATGTTCTGTTGCATTTAGCGCTATTTCTTAGCTCAAAATGCATCCTTGCGTCCATTTTAACCGTAAGAGGGCCCTTTTTGTGCCACAAAATAGCAGTAAACACAGAATTGCTCTTTTCTCATAATTCCACGTAATCTCACTGACTGAGGTAATTCCGTGTAATTACACTACATAGAATTACACATAAGTGGGAACATACTTTCAATGCTGCAAAGTCAGCACTCTGAGGACAACCTACATCTGGGCATGAATACACAAAAGGCAACTTACAGGTAAGGACTGTCAATTTCATGAGAGTTAGCCTTAACGTGCTACTACATGTTAGCACAAGCACTTTGTGCTGCGTCTTTTTGCAGCCTACCTCTTTCCGTGCCTTCTATCCCTGTTATTTGTTTTTTATGCCCCAGGCTTACGGAGGTGTGGTGCACCATCATTGCAATCTTAGGGAATAAAAAACATCAGGTCTGAAAACAGACTCCAGGGAATGGTACAGTGGTGGCTCACCTAGTATAGGAACATTTCTTTTTAAAACTAACGACCACCTTCAGGATAGTACTTATGTAGATTGAATGACTTTTCTTAAAGAATTCACTTTCACCTAGGAAGGTTTAGGGACACTAGTAAGACCACGTCAAGTGTTCCTTATTTAAGAATAAATACAGAAACAGAATAAACTTAAAAAAATAAATGCGACTTTAGTGCCTTTCATACATCTATTTGTCTGTTCTCCATTTTTATTTGAAGATCGTTTGGTGAGTATTTATTTCAGGTTGGGAGGTTTTGCTGAATGTACTTTCAATGCGATATAGACTTTTCAAGTATCATGATCATCCATTACATTTTAGCACCACTTTGCTCGCTTAGAGTACCTGTATTTCTTCATGCTACTCTGGATGTCTACCTCTCTGCAAACTGTGGTTGTTTGACCTGGCCCTCTTTGCAGAGTCGCCCCAGTTTTTTGCCTTCGTCTGCCTTTCATTGCTGAACTTGTTTTTGTTGACTTTTAAGACTGTGCACTTTTTCCGTGCTAACCAGTGGTAAAGTGCTTGCGTTATCTTCTTAAGACATGGTAAAATTTGCCTACTTCTGATTGATGCATTTAATGTACTTGTAGGTCCCCTGTAAATGAAACTACATATACCTAGGGTCTGAAAATGCTTTAATGGGCAGCAGCACTCACTGTGCTGCCCTCTGAAATAGCCTTTTAAAGCATTTCTCAGGCATGGCACTGCAGCCTGAAGTGCAATTTTAAACTACCATTTTGATCTGGCAAAACAATCCTTTTTCAGGGCCAAAACAATCCTTTTTAGGTCGAGCCTAAACAGCGCTTGCGCTGTAGGCGATCTGTTGTATCTACTTTGTGGAGTCTGACTCCTCCTTTGCTTAGCATTGGCTTGTGTGTCATTTAAAAATGCGAGTGTGGTAATGGCTGTTGGGTGTTGCATGTCCCACCTTTCCATACAAGTTAACTTCCATGGAGTATTGTCGCGGGGACGAGCAGGGATGCTCACTGCTTAAGTGCTTTTATGTTCTTTTTGTTTTAATTGTTTTTGCTTGAATGCGCTTTGGCTATAAAACTTGTTTACCCGATGTTAAAATAGATGGGTTTTATTTTGTAATGTGCTTGTATTTTGTTTTGCTGGCTTTGTGAGTTTTTTTTCTTTGATTGTGTAAAAGTATATATTGTATATTTTGTTTGTTTGTATGTAATAAATGTTGCTAAGTGTCCATTGGCGCATGTGTGCGCTTGTTTTTTTTCCACTCGGGCGTCCATTGCCTCCACTTTTAACTTTGTCAGTCAGTATTACTGATTCCCTATTTAGGTACTAGGCTGTTTTGAATAAATGTACAGCCACGGTGATAAATGTAAAATTGGGTGCAAACATTGTTTGTGCCCACTTTAACACTTACGGATTTTGAACAAGTTGCGCTCACGTGCAGTCACAATTTCTTCCAGATCTAACATAGAGGAATTGTGTATGTAAAACGGAGGTATGAAGGGGAAAGTGGGGAGCAAAAAGATTGGAAGAACCGCTTTAATGGAATGGAATCAATCACAAAAAAATGACCTCATGGTCTGCACAACTTATATGTGCCTGTGTGGTCTTTGCACATGGCTATAATGCGTCTCTTAAAATGACCACTTAAAATTGAGGTACTACGCAACTCTTTCATGGATCACTAACTTGTTCTAAACTAACTCGTTTTATGTCTCACTATGCCCAAAATATGCCTCAAGTATTTCCCACAGAGTAACAAGTCACGTGGAGGCTACTGAATATTATTAGCGCATTGTAGTGGTAATGACACGGCCCGTCAAGACATCAGATTCTGTACCCGCCTGAAGCTCACCAGCTAATGACGTTCCAGCCAAAGACACCCAAGCCCAGTTACCCACATCAGATTCTCTACCCGCCTGAAGCTCACCAGCTAATGACGTTCCAGCCAACGACACCCAAGCCCAGTTACCCACATCAGATTCTCTACCTGCCTGAAGCTCACCAGCTAATGATGTTCCAGCCAACGACACCTAAGCCCAGTTACCCACATCAGATTCTGTACCCGCCTGAAGCTCACCAGCTAATGACATTCCAGCCAACGACACCTAAGCCCAATTACCCACATCAGATTCTGTACCCGCCTGAAGCGCACCAGCTAATGACGTTCCAGCCAAAGACACCCAAGCCCAGTTACCCACATCAGATTCTCTACCCGCCTGAAGCTCACCAGCTAATGACGTTCCAGCCAACGACACCCAAACCCAGTTACCCACATCAGATTCTCTACCTGCCTGAAGCTCACCAGCTAATGATGTTCCAGCCAACGACACCTAAGCCCAGTTACCCACATCAGATTCTGTACCCGCCTGAAGCTCACCAGCTAATGACATTCCAGCCAACGATATCTAAGCCCAATTACCCACCTCAGATTCTGTACCCGCCTGAAGCGCACCAGTTAATGACGTTCCGGCCAACGACACCTAAGCCCAATTACCCACATCAGATTCTGTACCCACCCGAAGCGCACCAGCTAATGACGTTCCGGCCAACGACACCTAAGCCCATTTACCCACATCAGATTCTGTACCCGCCTGAAGCTCACCAGCTAATGACATTCCAGCCAACGACACATAAGCCCAGTTACCCACATCAGATTCTGTACCCGCCTGAAGCGCACCAGCTAATGACATTCCAGACAACGACTCCTAAGCACAGTTACCCACATCAGATTCTGTACCCGCCTGAAGCGCACCAGCTAATGACGTTCCGGCCAACGACACCTAAGCCCAATTACCCACATCAGATTCTGTACCCACCCGAAGCGCACCAGCTAATGACGTTCCGGCCAACGACACCTAAGCCCATTTACCCACATCAGATTCTGTACCCGCCTGAAGCGCACCAGCTAACGACGGTCCAGCCAATAACACCTAAGCAGACTCACTCACAGCAGACTCTACATCCATTCGATCCTCACCAACTGATGATGTTGATCCAGCAACTGTTCCCTTTTTTTGATAATCAGAACCTGCACAATTAAACACCTAGCTGGCACTGTTTAGGAGTCTGAACCATGCATGTTCTGGGCTCTTCTGTATGGAAGTACCTCCTCTCATTCCGTGACATGAAACAAACTTGAAGACACTTGTTAAGTCAGACATTTCACTTACAGCCGTGACAAACCAATGTGCTCTTCGTACTCTGCCCGCTCCCTTCCCTTTAGTGACAAGCAGGTCCCCCTCACCAGATCACCTGGAAGTGGCCTCCTGGCTGGGTTGCCAGAGCTCAAGTTCTCCTCTTCTATGTATGAATAATTCATCCATTCTAGGGTTTTTTTGCATCGACCTGCTTATAAAGCTGTATATTACTCTTTTGAGACTGGACAAAATGGCAATTAAATCAAGGGGCCACATTGATAGAGTAGTGTGGTGGATACCCACTCACAAGCACAATTTTAATGTGCCTGCTTTGCGTGTGCATTATGGCAGCATAGCACAGACTCCCTGGTGGTCAGCCACAGATGTTATGATTGAATGAGCTGGGCGGTGAATCTGGGAGATTATACTCCACCCAGTCAGCTGATTACACCTTGGTCACAGCTCTCCAGTTTCCTTGATCTATGAGTGAGTAGATCATGCAATATAGGCTTTTTTCTTTGCAATCAGAGATTTGGAGTTATTATGATTCCATTATTAAATGAAGGCTACAAGTCCCAGAATGCAAATATTAAACCTATACTGGGTGATCTACTCATGCAAGAACCTAGGAAACCTAAAAGCTCTGATTGGCAACGGTAGCCACTTTAAAAGGCTGGAATAGTCATGCATCCGCAGCAGGACAGAGCCTGTGTGGATGAGCTGCCAGCAGCTACAGGCTGGCGTATGGGCAAAATGGCAGGCAAACTGTGGTGGAAACTGAAGGGACTGCATTGTGAATATAAGCAGGTGTTGTCCGTATGGTATTATTTATCTAGCCTAGTGTACAACATGGTGTTGGGGTAACCTCAGCCTTCTGTGGTGCTAATCCTGAAGCATTATGAAAAACTTGGATCTGACACACCTGCCACTTAGTGGTGGCAATAGCATGTGTGCAGTCCAGAGGACTACAAACAACAATTTTCAAACATGTTTACTGATTCCTATGGTAACTGTGTAATTCTGTGTCTTGAGGACACGTTTCTAGTACTACTTCCTCAGTGACCATGTCAAAAAATTCTGAGAATTGTAATCTTGGTTCAATTCTCTTCAGCCTGTTGGGATATCAGACTTGAAACTTGAAAGGTTGTGACATGGCGTCGATGGTTACAGCTGTGAAACATAGAAGTGCAGGTACTCACTATTTAGAGTATCTGTTTGCTCCTGAGAAGTGCTGGTATTCTCCTATTAAATGTGTTGCAGCAGTGCTGAAAAGTACAGGTACACTCCCTTTCAAATGAAGGAAGTGCAGGTACTCAGTACCGAACCATTTAAAGCACTGGTTTGTTTACAAAATCATTGTGCACTTTCAAGCTGCAAATGTGCAAACGATTCAAACTTGTTTGCTTGCCCGTCACCTCGTGATGAACCTTCATTTTTAGGTCAAGCCTGGGCAGTGCATGCGCTGTGAGCCATGCTGTTTCGGAGTATATACTTGAAGCCCCGCCCACTCTCTGCCCATATTTGTCATTGGCTTGTGTCATTGTCCTTAGTAAATGCTGGCTTCTGATTCATTATTATGCTTGTTAGTCCCTCCTTAGTACCGCCTTGTCTTCATTTGCAACCTCCCATGAGGACTGGCCCTTTTACTTCGGTGGTTACACGGTACGTCTTCTTTAGTCTGTAAGCACCATTTTCTTTAATGAGTTTCTCCTAGTGCAGGAGGGCAGGAGGGTCTCTCATGCGCAGTTGTGACCACCGGCTTGTTTATTTAACTTGTAGCAAACAGGGAGCTCTTCAGGGGCCATGGGAGACAGAAGGGGGCAACTCAGCAATGCCTTCAAGCATTTGGAATGCAATAGTTCTCGCATTTGCAAGAGTTTAAGCTATTGGCATTGTAAATGACAATGCCTTTTATTTATGTTTTAAAAACCAAAACATAAATAAAAGGCATTGTCATTTACAATGCCAATAGCTCAAACTCGCGCAAATGCGAGACCTATTGCATTGCAGATGCTTGTTATTATATATAAGTCACCCCAATAGTAGGCCCAAAGGCTCATAGGGCAGGGTGCATTGTATTGTAGGAAAAGTGTGTTTAAGATTGATATGTCCTATTTCGACTAATGACGGTGGCCCACACTTGCTGGCATTGCTATGTGCACCTTAAGGGCCCCACCTTAACATATTCTCCCTCAATTCCCATCTGGGATCTGCCCCTATTACGGCAAGAACCGAGGCGAGTTAATGTTATGTTATGTTATGTTATTTAATTTTATAACGCGTGCAGCTACTCCGAAGAGTGTCCCGTTCACTCCCATGGATCGATGCTGCTGTTACCCAAACAGTGGATCCATACAACGAAGGAATGCTCATGCTATTCCCAGAGCTGACAGAGATGTACGGATTGCATGTGGTACTCTTCTTATCCTACCATGTATTACCACGGGTTGTTTAGGAGATGTGGGGTGCCAGGGAGTCCATACCACCTCTGTCCCAAGCTCTGTCCCTATTATTGACATCTGACTCCACACGCCAACTGTCATGCTCTTGTACTTTGCCCTTAACACTACTTTTCTTGCTCACACCATGAAGGCATGCGCCAGATGGCATGCGGTTCTCCACCAACCTCTAACTGACACAGTATGGGCACGCGCCTCAGTAAGGATGTCTCCCATAATCCCAGGATTCGCTTTGCCCAATTTAATTATATACACCACACTTACCTTTCCCTACTCCGCATCCAGCGCATGTTCCCAGCGAGCTCCCCTGAATATACACATGGTATGGACTAGCGCCCCATTATTGCAGACATGGACAGAGGTGACATCGCTGGTGGCAGAACTGTCCACACACCCTCTAACCCCTTCTCCTGCATCTTGCTTATTGGGAATGCGACCGCGTCCGAAAGGGGACAAACACATTGTTTCATCGACCTAGCCTTCATTCTGTATAAATGGCATATTGCCATGACGTGGAAATCCCCCGCACCTCCTGAGGTTCGTAGCTGGCTTCATGTATTGCTGACATGGACTAGGGCTGAGGCACATACTCACAGGTTGACACGCATGAAGGACGATTCCCCTGCGGGAGGTGAGATATGAGAGAAGTTCCTAATAGCGGTTGAAACTAAGAATGAGGAATGCCTACCATGAATCTTCATAAACTGAGCACTCCTACATGAATGTCACCACTGGTCAACGTTCAGTTGGACTCAGCGATGCTCTCCCCCATGCCCGGCACCATCTTCTTTGACACTACATTTGCGCCCAACCTGACACAATTCCCCCACGGTATGCTATTCCCGGCCCCCCCTGCAGTCCCCTGCAAATCCAACCTGCCCGTTCTCCCCTTACCCATGATGCGACCGGTAACCATTACATTTATATCCCTGTTCTAGTTGGTGGGCATCGTCCTTTCTGCAGGTCAAACCACAGTCTACTCCCGCTCTAATAGTGGGATACATGGATACACAGATCCCTAGACCCTTGCTTACAAATATAATGGCCAACAGAGCTCTCACACTGTTATATTGTTGTTCCCCCTCCCCCTCTATCCTCTCTACCTCTCCTACACCTTTTCCCCATCCCTAACTATTTCTGGCTGTCAATGAACCATATACATGAATGGTTGCTCCGCTCATAGCATGTGTCTGATAACTCAAGTTATGTACGCCATGATACTCCTTTGTGTGTACAACCGCCATAATGTGCATTTTACTGATCCTAGATGACCATGTTGTCCCATATTGTTAATAAAAACATATTTTTTTAAAACTGCGACATGTTCTGACAGTAAAAAACACTCCTAAAGTTGTTTGTCATTATTTTAAGGTCTTGCTTTCCCATATTCTAACACTGGGTTACCATATTGCCTTTAATTAGTGTTAACTTCAAAGTGAGAGCATATAGAGGCAGGTGGGTCTTCACCAACCTAGATATTGTGAGCAGGACAGTCATCGTAGGCTCCATCTATGCCCAATATGGACAACACTCACTTCCGTGCCCGCCTCTTCTGATTTCTGACCTCATTTGGATACATGCCCCTACTCATAGGAGGAGATTGGAATTTCTTCCCTGATCTGATTTTAGATTGTACCTGGCACCACTACTGTCACCATTGCCCTTATAGAGCCCTTTTACAGAACTTATTGGCTGGTCATGTCAATAAATCATAGATGTATGGCACCTGCTCTATCCTATGACTAAGGAGTACACCTTCTTCTCTTGCCAGCATGACACTCAGTCATACATTGATTACTTTCTCCTGTAGGGACGACTTCTCTCCTGTTATGCCATCCTGAATACTGGCCACTCGGATCATAGCCTGAAAGATTGGATGTCAAGTGAGGATTACTATCACCTCCCACCCCCCCCCCCCCACCCTGGCTAGATGGGGAATGAGGGAGTTAGAATACAAACAGCCTCAACAATAAATCCAGCTTGGACATCATATTCGCTCCTATCTTACAGATAATGAAGGCTATGTGGGAACCTGCAGAGCCCGCTGGACAGCAGAGAATGCGGTGATGAGGGACATTTTGATATGTGTGGTCTTGGCAAATATACACCATTTGGAGCGGGATATCCAGGAACTCTACACTCGAAATATACTAGCTCCCATGCTGCACTCCAGAAACAGGTTGAACTGGCTAAATCACATCTGAATTCTCACTTTACGGAAGCAGCAGTAAAGGCTCTTGTAAAATTGCTGTGGCGAAGGTGTGATCATGGCCAAAAGAACAGATTGTCTCCTGGCTGCTCAGTTACACCAGTGGGAATCCCAAATGACCATCTCAGCGATCTGAGACACACAGCACTGTTCTCTTGATATTGTGGATTTCTTTGTCTCCTTCTTTTGCTCCCTTTACACCTCATAGTGTCATGCCTCACTTGACCAAATCGCTGACTTCCTGGATCCACTACATCTACCCACCCTCACTGAGGAGGCCCATGAGTATCTTGAATGTAACTACATTGAAGAGGAGGTGGCAGAAGCCATCTCAGCCTTGTCGACTTGTTAATCACCTGGAGAGGATGATTACCCAGTTGAATTCTACAAAACTGGTAAGCCTCTCTAGGTACCACTCTTGATGAAGGCGTTTTAAGAAGCTACAGTGGCTGACTCCTTGGAGAACATATCTAAGAAAACCACCATTGCCCTCTTTCTTAAGTAAAATAGGGATCCCTTAGACTGCACCAGCTACCACCCCATCTCGCTGATCAAAGTTGATCTGAAAATAATGACCAAAATTCTTGTAAATTGGCTGTATAAGGTGATCCCAAGGCTTATCCATGAATCGTAGGTGAGCTTTGTTCCTGGCTGATGTTCCTTCAACCATCTTTGGACATTGGCATACTCGCTCTGGCACATGAAGGATGCAGCGGTTACCAAATTGGCCCTCTCACTGGACGCTGAGAAAACGTTTGACCCTGTAGAATAGCTCTATCTGTAAGATTATCCTACTGCAGAAGTCAATTGTGGAGGTTTCCTATCCCATTTATCAAAAGAGGGGGATTCTAGGAGCTATTCTAAAAGGTCCGGTGACCAGGCCTGGGCGTAGTTCGTGGAGTTTTGCTACGAGGAACTCCGCGAAGTTACAAAAAACTCAGCGAAGTTCCGCGAGTGGCGGAGTGCAGTGCGAACTGCAGTTTGTGCTGGTATTCCTGCCACTCGGGTAGAAATTCTACCCGAACTGCAGCTCGCGATCGCGAACTTACCGTTCGCGATCGCGAGCGGGGGAAAAACTCCACTGCACATCGCGAAGCGTAGTTTTCTGCACTCCGCGAGCTCCGCGGAGTGCGGAGTGCAGAAAACTTCGCAAACTCCGCAAACGGAGCGAAGTTCACCGCCCAGGCCTACCGGTGACCCGTGCTCCCGAAATTAAACTTATACCAAAGGGAGTCACCGTTCCTGAGTGGAGATGGAGAGAAGGGAAGTAGGGGGTACTCTTGTCATGTGCTACTCTGCTTGTGGGAGGCAGGGTGTCCTCATCTTGATGCCCTCACACACCCTGAAGGATGTCATGCTTCATCATTGGGCTTTTGCTCCTCGTCGGGCCGGCGCTGCAATGCCCTACGAGTCCCCCGAAGGGTCTCTTTTTCGGAAATCTTTTGATGAAGCCGTATGGATGCGTGGGTGTAAGTTGCAGTGAAGTCCTGGAAAGTGTATTAAAAAATGGCTGGAGGGAGAGTGATTAATTTTTAATAAAGTGATCCCTCTGTCATTATTAAAACAAAGTGTATGGAGCTGCTTTAAGGGGTATTATGTCCCTTGGTAGCTGGGTGATTATATGTCCCTAGTGGGCATATGTTATGGTCAACATCTTTCGTGCTTCAGTGGTCTCAGGGGGAGATCCAGGGCGCTTCGTCAGGACCGAATAAAAAAGTTATATCTACAGTGGCCCGAAAAGTTCGGTGCCCCCGGTTAAATGAAAGGATTAGAGATTCTGAAACGACAAGAGTCAAAAAACAAAGATACAATTTGCCATTAGGGTATTAATACCAATGGAAGTTATGCTCAGGTCTGGGTTCTCCATTGGAGGGCCAGGTGCTTGTAGTTCATAGCGTGATCATTGCTGTTAATGGTCGCGGTATGTATACGTGAGCTAAAAGGTGCTGTGATCTTTCTAAAAATTGTTAAAAAGGAGGTTATAACTAGGTGACAGACAGACGTATAAGATCAATGATTAGTGCTCAGAGAATGGTGTCAGGGTTGTTCTCTGTATCAGTATATTTATTTTTTATTTGTGAACATACCCTGGTTTTATCGAGTAGGCGTGAATCGTATAAATAGAGTCAAAAATTCTAAAGTGAAAAGGTTCTATTAGCCAGTAAGCTTGTGAACCTTTTAAATCTAGGTAAGTAATACCATTAGGCCCTACCATTGATGGCAAACCTCGAGACGCTGTGTTTTTATGCGTAAGTACTTAGATAATATATCTCACCCCTTAGTAGGTAGGGTAAGATCCCATGAGATCAGTGAGGGTCACTTGAGAGCTATAATGGGAAGGAAGAAAAAAACAGAAAACCACATGTGTCATTTTCACAGGGCTTCCTAAGGCTCTAAGTTATAACTCACAGTTGGTTTTTAGAAATTGAAGGGAGAGGATGCCGCCATGGGCAGGATCTGTCCTGGACTGATCTTGCCTCTTAGTTACTCACGGTTCTCTCGGTGCATCTGGGCTGTGTCACCTGTGTGCCTCTCGCTGTCTCCGCCGGTGGGGAAGTGAAAATTCTGTCTCCTTTTATAGGAGTGGCCTGCTTCCGGGTGTGGCGTTAATTGTTTAATCACTGCATTGATTGGCAAGTTTTGGTTGTTACTATGGGTGCCATTTTGGAGTGGTGTTTTCTATGATAAGTTCATATGGGAAGGTTTTGGTTGTTACTATGGGTGCCATCTTGGAGTGGTATCTACTATGACAAGCTCGTATGAGGACGTTTTGGTTGTTACTATGGGTGCCATCTTGGAGTGATATCTTCTATGAAATGCTCATATGAGAGATATTCACGGGCTGTTGAATCTCTGTGTGCTGATAATTGTTATGTGTCGCTGGTACCGTGATCTTACTTAAAGGGGGGCGATGCATGTCTTGTGTATGAAGTTATATATCTAATGTATTGGTGCGGCGCGCAATAGGCAGAATCTCGGTCGCCATCTTTTAGTGGGTTCTTGTGATAGATGTGATAAATGAAGTATCCCTAGTGGACTGATGAATCACAATAAGGGGTCACCGTATTTGTTGGTGTTATTTGTGGTGCACTAGTGTCCCCTTTGTCAGTTTTTATAGTTGGTGTATCATTTTGCGGTGGGTGGTGCATCTCGGAGGTCTGATGACATAGTCTTCACTATAGTGTTTATGAATGTCACACTGGTGAGATCGATGTCAAGGGTTGAATTCCTATAGTACCTCAATCCAAGGTATTTCATCGTTAAGACCCTGGGTGTTCGTTTGGAGGCGGTGCACCCATCTTTGCTCTTTTTGGAAGAGGGTTTTGTTGTCCAGAGAGGATTGGACTCAATGATGGTCCAATTGACTTGGTCTGGTGTATGTCCCTTTTCGATGTAATGCCTGCTCATTTTGGTGGTGTTCCTACCGCACCGGATGTTGCTCCTGTGCTCATTCACCCTTGTTTTTACAACTCTAGAGGTCATCCCTATATATAGTAGGTTGCAAGGACATTTCACCATGTAGACGCAATTTTTTGTGTTGCAATTGGCGTGTCTCTTTGTGTCCACTCTTGGTTCTTTAATTGGAGCATTTTGGTATGTGCTGTGAGCGGGCAGACATTGCAAGTCCCGCATGGGTAGTGTCCCTTGAGCGTCGGCAGGTCCGATAATGTCCTCTGCCTGTCCCCTTGTTTTTTCTGTGGTCTCATTTGGACAACGATGTCTTTTATGTTTTGTGTACGTCTGAATGCGAATCTTGGGTGTTGTAGTTGCATTTCGCCTGTGTTCAAGATGTTCCAATGTTTTAATAGGACCTTTTTGACTTGATTGGATTGAGGTGTGTAAGTTGTGACACATGAAATTGTTTCATCTTTTCGCTTTTCTTGTGTTTCCAGAAGCGCTCCTCGATGGTTGTTCCATGCGCGTTTCTTGGCAGACTTTATGATTTTTTGTGGGTAGTTTCTTTTTTCCAGATTTTTGCTAAGTTCTGCTGCCTGTATTTCATATTCCTGGGTAGTGCTGCAATTTCTCCTCAGCCTGAGGAATTGGCCGAAGGGGAGATTTTGTCTCAAGGCTTTTGTATGGTGGCTGTCGTAGGGCAATAAGCTGTTGCGATCTGTGGGCTTCCTATATGTCGTGGTCGACAGTTTTCCATCTTTGAAGAGAATTAGTAAGTCCAGGAATGGTATTTCTTCACTTGAGGTTGATAGTGTGAATTTGAGGAAAGGGTCCTGTTGGTTGATCCAGGAGTGGAATTCCTTACATCGATCCTCTGTCCCCGTCCATAGCATAAGTACATTGTCTATGTACCGTTTCCACTCTTTTATTTCCGATTTGAAAGGATTAGTTTCTGGTAGGATATGTTGGGCCTCAAAACGGGACATGTATAGACATGCTAGGCTTGGCGCAAATGTACTGCCCATACAAGTTCCATGGATTTGTTGATAGTGTTGGTCGTGGAACTTGAAGAAGTTGTTCTTCATGGCGAGTTCTGCGCATTCCAGGATGAAGTTAATGCGTTGTTATGTGGGAGGATCACTGTTTCTCAGGGTTTCTTCAACTACTCTTAGTGTGGTTTCTTGTGGAATGTTTGTATATAGTGCCTCCGCGTCGAGTGTTACTAGTAAAGTGATTTCCTCAGGTCCTCTGATGTTTTCAATGAGGTTGATGGTCTCCTTGGTGTCCTTGAGGTATGACGGTGTTGCTTGAACTGGTGGCCGTAGAAAATGATCACCGTATTGACTCAGTGGCTCGAGGATGGAGTTGATCCCTGACACTATTGGTCTGCCGGGTGGGAGCATGATGTTTTTGTGGATCTTTGGTAAGACGTAGAAATATGGCGTTGTTGGTTTAGTGTTCACTAGGTACTCCGCTTCATTCTTGGTGATCCAACCATTCAATAGTGCTTCCGTCACAGAGATGTTGATTCTACTTGTGAAGGAATCCGTAGGGTCTGTGTCTATTTTGTGGTAGTATTTCGTGTCAGCTAGTTGTCTAAGACATTCATTATTATAGTCGTCTGTGTTAAGGATGACAATAGCTCCGCCTTTGTCTGCAGGTTTTATGGTGATTGCCGGATCGTCGTTGAGGTTTTGAAGGGCTTTCCTTTCTTTTGCAGGTAAGTTATCATAGGTTTTCTTGGGTTGTAGTTTGTTAATGTCTTGTAGGACTGCTTTTTCATAGGTCAGTATCTCACTGGCAGTCATCGCTGCGGTGGGCGTGAATCTGGAGGGATTGCGTTGGCCTGTGTCTGTAGTAACCGTGTCCCTCCTACTGGTATCCTGTGTTTGAAAAAATGATTTCAAGCGTAGCTTTCGAAAGAACGCGTGTAGTTCACCAGTGAGGCTGAACGAGTCTTCTTTTGGTGTTGGGACAAAACCCAATCCTCTCTGTAGGACGGATTCTTCTATTGTCGTCAGGGTCCTTGTAGATAGGTTCACCACTAGTTTTTCTTCGTTTGACTCCGTGTCCTGCGTTGGTCCTCGTCCTCCGTCCACTGCACCTGTCTTTGGTTGTTTTTTCGCCTGCCTCTTCCTCTGCCCCTGCCTCTGTTCCAAAAAGGAGGGCGTTGTTGTTGTTATTGATAGAATGGGTGAGTCTGTGGTGGTCCATGGTAGCCCGGATACCATGGTGGTGGTGCTCCTGGATAGCCTGGCATTGGGTAGTTGAACATTTGGGGAGTTGGTAGTAGTCCCGGACCTCCTTGGAAATTCCTCCGACTTCCGTTACTGGAATTACTGCTAGATCTTTTTGATCTTGTTGAGGATGTTGATTCATCGTCGGATGAGGTGTCTTGGTTATTTGTCACATAATCTACCTTAGTGTGAGGGTATACTTTTTCCCTCTCAAAATTTGTTATATCTTTTTGCAATTTGGTGATTTTCCTCTGCAGGAGGTAGTCTTTTATGGTCATTCATCTCGGTATTTATTTCAGCCAAGCGTGTCTTCCAGGTAGAGAATGTAATGGTTGTTTTTAGTGCATTCTCTGCAATGGTTATTTTTATTATTAGAGCATCTGATAGGCGTTTTGCTGTACTAATTATAAGTACAAGCCAGTCGCGAGTGCATCGCCAGGCTATTTGGCTCCAATCCTTCCTGAATATTATGTCTTCTAGGAATATCCGTGGTGCTACTGTCACAATAAGGCCATTTAGAGCTATATTGGCCCGCAGATATTCCGTCATAATCGCTCCATGCATCGCTATTTTGACCTGTTGTTTTTTGAGGGTGGCTAAGTTGTTCCAGTCACCTTGCGCGGTACTCGTTGAGGCTGAGCCTTCCATTCCTAATAGGCTCGGTGTCCTCAAAATTTCTGATACTATGTCATCATCAAAGCTTAGACCTGTCTGTTCTGCCATAGTGGAATTGGATAGTTAAAGGAAAGAGTAAAGAGTAAGTCCCTCGGCTGATCCGCCGTGCTAAATAATCCTATTTATCAAAAGAGGGGGACTTTAGGAGCTATTCTAATAGGTCCGGTGACCCGTGCTCCCGAAATTAAACTTATACCAAAGGGAGTCACCGTTCCTGAGTGGAGATGGAGAGAAGGGAAGTAGGGGGTACTCTTGTCGTGTGCTACTCTGCTTGTGGGAGGCAGGGTGTCCTCATCTTGATGCCCTCACACACCCTGAAGGATGTCATGCTTCATCATTGGGCTTTGCTCCTCGTCGGGACGGCGCTGCAATGCCCAACGGGTCCCCCGAAGGGTCTCTTTTTCAGAGATCTTTTGATGAATCCGTATGGGTGCGTGGGTGTAAGTGGCAGTGAAGTCCTAGAAAGTGTGTTAAAAAATGGCTGGAGGGAGAGTGATTAATTTTTAATAAAGTGATCCTCTGTCATTATTAAAACAAAGTGTATGGAGCTGTTTTAAGGGGTATTATGTCCCTTGGTAGCTGGGTGATTATATGTCCCTAGTGGGCATATGTTATGGTCAACATGTTTCGCGCTTCAGTGGTCTCAGGGGGAGATCCAGGGCGCTTCATCAGGACCGAATAAGAAAGTTATATCTACAGTGGCCCGAAAATTTCGGTGCCCCCGGATAAATGAAAGGAGTAGAGATTCTGAAACGACAAGAGTCAAAAAAAAAGATACAATTTGCCATTAGGGTATTAATACCAATGGAAGTTATGCTCAGGTCTGGGTTCTCCATTGGAGGGCCAGGTGATTGTAGTTCGTAGCGTGATCATTGCTGTTAATGGTCGCGGTATGTATACGTGAGCTAAAAGGTGCTGTGATCTTTCTAAAAATTGTTAAAAAGGAGGTTATAACTAGGTGACAGACAGACAGACATATAAGATCAATGATTAGTGCTCAGAGAATGGTGTCAGGGTTGTTCTCTGTATCAGTATTTTTATTTTTTATTTGTGAACATACCCTGGTTTTATCGAGTATGCGTGAATCGTATAAATAGAGTCAAAAATTCTAAAGTGAAAAGGTTCTATTATCCAGTAAGCTTGTGAACCTTTTAAATCTAGGTAGGTAATACCATTAGGCCCTACCATTGATGGCAAACCTCGAGACGCTGTGTTTTTATGCGTAAGTACTTAGATAATATATCTCACCCCTTAGTAGGTAGGGTAAGATCCCATGAGATCAGTGAGGGTCACTTGAGAGCTATAATGGGAAGGAAGAAAAAAAAACAGAAAACCACATGTGTCATTTTTACAGGGCTTCCTAAGGCTCTAAGTTATAACTCACCGTTGGTTTTTAGAAATTGAAGGGAGAGGATGCCTCCATGTGCAGGATCTGTCCTGGACTGATCTTGCCTCTTAGATACTCACGGTTCTCTTGGTGCATCTGGGCTGTGTCACCTGTGTGCCTCTCACTGTCTCCGCCGGTGGGGAAATGAAAATTCTGTCTCCTTTTATAGGAGTGGCCTGCTTCCGGGTGGGGCGTTAATTGTTTAATCACTGCATTGATTGGCAAGTTTTGGTTGTTACTATGGGTGCCATTTTGGAGTGGTATCTACTATGACAAGCTCGTATGAGGACGTTTTGGTTGTTACTATGGGTGCCATCTTGGAGTGATATCTTCTATGAAATGCTCATATGAGAGATATTCACGGGATGTTGAATCTCTGTGTGCTGATAATTGTTATGTGTCGCTGGTACCGTGATCTTACTTAAAGGGGGCGATGCATGTCTTGTGTATGAAGTTATATATCTAATGTATTGGTGCGGCGCGCAATAGGCAGAATCTCGGTCGCCATCTTGTAGTGGGTTCTTGTGATAGATGTGATAAATGAAATATCCCTAGTGGGCTGATGAATCACAATAAGGGGTCACCGTTTTTGTTGGTGTTATTTGCGGTGCACTAGTGTCCTCTTTGTCGGTTTTTATAGTTGGTGTATCATTTTGCGGTGGGTGGTGCATCTCAGAGGTCTGCTGACATAGTCTTCACTATAGTGTTTATGAATGTCACACTGGTGAGATCGATGTCAAGGGTTGAATTCCTATAGTACCTCAATCCAAGGTATTTCATCGTTAAGACCCAGGGTGTTCATTTGGAGGCGGTGCACCCATCTTTGCTCTTTTTGGAAGAGGGTTTTTGTTGTCCAGAGAGGATTGGACTCAATGATGGTCCAATTGACTTGGTCTAGTGTATGTCCCTTTTCGATGTAATGCCTGCTCATTTTGGTGGTGTTCCTACCGCACCGGATGTTGCTCCTGTGCTCATTCACCCTTGTTTTTACAACTCTAGAGGTCATCCCTATGTATAGTAGGTTGCAAGGACATTTCACCATGTAGACGCAATTTTTTGTGTTGCAATTGGTGTGTCTCTTTTGTGTCCACTCTTGGTTCTTTAATTGGAGCGTTTTGGTATGTGCTGTGAGCGGGCAGACATTGCAAGTCCCGCATGGGTAGTGTCCCTTGAGCGTCGGCAGGTCCCCTTATGTCCTCTGGCTGTCCCCTTGTTTTTTCTGTGGTCTCGTGTGGACAACGATGTCTTTTATGTTTTGTGTACATCTGAATGCGAATCTTGGGTGTTGTAGTTGCATTTCGCCTGTGTTCAAGATGTTCCAATGTTTTAATAGGACCTTTTTGACTTGATTGGATTGAGGTGTGTAAGTTGTGACACATGTAATTGCTTCATCTTTTTGCTTTTCTTGTGTTTCCAGAAGCGCTCCTCGATGGTTGTTCCGTGCGCGTTTCTTGGCAGACTTTATGATTTTTTGTGGGTAGTTTCCTTTTTCCAGATTTTTGCTAAGTTCTGCTGCCTGTATTTCATAATCCTGGGTAGTGCTGCAATTTCTCCTCAGCCTGAGGAATTGGCCGAAGGGGAGATTTTGTCTCAAGGCTTTTGTATGGTGGCTGTCGTAGGGCAATAAACTGTTGCGATCTGTGGGCTTCCTATATGTCGTGGTCGACAGTTTTCCATCTTTGAAGAGAATTAGTAAGTCCAGGAATGGTATTTCTTCACTTGAGGTTGATAGTGTGAATTTGAGGAAGGGGTCATGTTGGTTGATCCAGGAGTGGAATTCTTTACATCGATCCTCTGTCCCCGTCCATAGCATAAGTACATCGTCTATGTACCGTTTCCACTCTTTTATTTCTGATTTGAAAGGATTAGTTTCTGGTAGGATATGTTGGGCCTCAAAATGGCAATTAAACAACAAGAGAGAGAGGGAAAGGAGCGGGTATAAAACACTCTTAGCCCCCCAAAGTCAGTAATCTAAACAACAAAAGAGTGTATCCCCTAAATAGGAGAGCAGGGAAAAAGAATCAGAATTTGATTCTATAAAAAGCCCTCACTCACCAACCTGGTTGATGACATGCTTCATCATAGGGCCCCACCCGGAAGGTCGAATACCTCCCAGGTGTGCTTCAACGCCAGAGTTACTGCGGAGCTGGTAAAAACGTGATAGTGAAAGTGAATGTTAAAAAATGCCTTGGTTGTAACCAATAACTTTATTCGCCGGTCAACCAGGCACAGATAAAAACCGAGTAAGTGGTGAAAAAGCTGAAATAGTATGCTCAGCTGAATCACACTACTAGTGAATGGTCAACATGTTTCTGCCTCTATCAAGCAAGTAGCTGGGCATTCGTCAGGGCAGGGTGCGTGGACCCCGGTGGTATGAGCGCGCTAAGGCTCACTCAACCGTGAGTCAAATGTGAAAACAGGGTGTATAATTACGACCTGCTGTCAAATGGGGATCCAATCTTGTTTTCAGAGGACCCCGCCTATATACACTGGGTGAAAACTCATCACACCATGGGTCTCGGGAGGGGGGTGGTGGCTAGTAGGCACACCGCCAGCAAAGCCAAGCACCCGCTTGGTACCTGCACAACCCTCTTATCACCGGACCCCGTCGTAGCATAAGTACATCGTCTATGTACCGTTTCCACTCTTTTATTTCCGATTTGAAAGGATTAGTTTCTGGTAGGATATGTTGGGCCTCAAAATGGGCCATGTATAGACATGCTAGGCTTGGCGCAAATGTACTGCCCATACAAATTCCATGGATTTGTTGATAGTGTTGGTCGTGGAACTTGAAGAAGTTGTTCTTCATGGCGAGTTCTGCGCATTCCAGGATTAATTTAATGGGTTGTTTTGTGGGGGGATCACTGTTTCTCAGGGTTTCTTCAACTACTCTTAGTGTGGCTTCTTGTGGAATGTTTGTATATAGTGCCTCCACGTTGAGTGTTACTAGTACAGTGATTTCCTCAGGTCCTCTGATGTTTTCGATGAGGTTGATGGTCTCCTTGGTGTCTTTGAGGTATGACGGTGTTGCTTGAACTAGTGGCCGTAGAAAATGATCACAGTATTGACTCAGTGGCTCGAGGATGGAGTTGATCCCTGACACTATTGGTCTGCCGGGTGGGGGCATGATGTTTTTGTGGATCTTTGGTAAGACGTAGAAATATGGCGTCGTTGGTTTAGAGTTCACTAGTTACTCCGCTTCGTTCTTGTTCACAAATAAAAAATAAAAATACTGATACAGAGAACAACCCTGACACCATTCTCTGAGCACTAATCATTGATCTTATACGTCTGTCTGTCTGTCACCTAGTTATAACCTCCTTTTTAACAATTTTTAGAAAGATCACAGCACCTTTTAGCTCACGTATACATACCGCGACCATTAACAGCAATGATCACGCTACGAACTACAAGCACCTGGCCCTCCAATGGAGAACCCAGACCTGAGCATAACTTCCATTGGTATTAATACCCTAATGGCAAATTATATCTTTTTTTTTTTACTCTTGTCGTTTCAGAATCTCTACTCCTTTCATTTATCCGGGGGCACCGAAATTTTCGGGCCACTGTAGATATAACTTTCTTATTCGGTCCTGACGAAGCGCCCTGGATCTCCCCTGAGACCACTGAAGCGCGAAACATGTTGACTATAACATATGCCCACTAGGGACATATAATCACCCAGCTACCAAGGGACATAATATCCCTTAAAGCAGCTCCATACACTTTGTTTTAATAATGACAGAGGGATCACTTTATTAAAAATTAATCACTCTCCCTCCAGCCATTTTTTAATACACTTTCTAGGACTTCACTGCCACTTACACACACGCACCCATACGGATTCATCAAAAGATCTCCGAAAAAGAGACCCTTCGGGGGACCCGTAGGGCATTGCAGCGCCGGCCCGACGAGGAGCAAAAGCCAAATGATGAAGCATGACATCCTTCGGGGTGTGTGAGGGCATCAAGATGAGGACACCCTGCCTCCCACAAGCAGAGTAGCACATGACAAGAGTACCCCCTACCTCCCTTCTCTCCATCTCCACTCAGGAACGGTGACTCCCTTTGGTATAGGTTTCCTATCCCATACATTCAACATTCATTGGGTCACGAGGCAGGGAGGCCTGCCCTTCCCACTCCTCTTCTTATTGCCTCTAGAGCCTCTATCAATGGCAATACACCTTTCCCCAGCAGTAGAGGGTATCTGGCTGAGTGTCAGTTAGATTAATGTATTGTTGTATGCTGATAACATCCCATTCCTTAATCTAATCCGGAGTCCTGAATATCGGCTGTGATGTCAGTCACTGATCACTTCTCACATCTATCCGGAGATAAGATCATCTGGCCTATATGTGAAGCACTTCCTATTTCTAAGAGCACTAACAATGCATACCTACAGGCCAAACAATATGTGAAGGGCCCCTATGGGTCTTAAACATCTGGGTATTCACATCAACAGAGAGCTCTCTGGAATGGTGAAGGACAACCTCCACCTTCTGGTGGGGAGGTCTTGGCATGGCTTCCTTCACTAGGGACATCTGAGCCTCTCACTGTGAGGAAGGATGCAAACAGTTAAGATGATGTTGGCAATTTGTTTTAACTATGTATTACTTATGCTACCCCTTCGCATACCATGCTCTCTTCTTTTGGGGATAGAGGTTAATATCAGATCATACATTTTGAGCATCAAAGTTATGGGCAGGTACTGCGGTAGGAAGCCTTCACCTTCTGCACACCACATCGTATAGTTTGGCCCTCCATCTATCACAGCTGTCCTCCTAAGAGTGCGCTATTAAACATGCTCCGATGTGAGTGTACATTGAAGGCCACATAGAGGGATGCCCCAACATATTTTTCTCAGTATACCTGTCTACTACACACTGCTCTACAGCAGAAAATCCAATCCTTAATGAGACTGAAACAGCATGGTGCGCTGAACATAGGCTTCTAGGTGTAGCATCATTCCTCCTTCTAGGTGTTACCCCATTCCATCACAGAAGTGCACCACTTTGGCAAAATACTTCCCTTTGTATAGCTGGCAACCCAATGTATTGGGCTTCTTGTCATGCTAAAGTGGTACGATACGTAGATCAACTATAACAGGAAGGCTGCATTAAATCTTATCAGGTCCTAAGGGAGCAATTTAGTCTCCCCGTTGCAGAAATATTGAGGACTGCCCCACTGACTTCGGTCTGTACTGGAGTGGAATTACTGGTATCTCCAAACCAGCAGTACCTGAAGATCTGGAGTAACTTCAAAGGCGTTGTCTCGGGGCTCCAAGGGGCTCCAATAAAATCTCCGCTCTCTGGTCCCTCCCTTATGGCAACCCGGTTGCATTGTCAGGCACTTTTGGGAAAGGAATACTCGTCCTAAGATTAGTCGGCACTGCTGCTCGATCATGAGAGGGTCCTTAAAGAATTCATGCTGATGTTCCATTACTTTAAGGTCCTCCATGACTGGTATTGAACACTGCAGACGTTTCATCAGGCACAATAGCTACTACATGCTGAGTGCTGGAGCTGAGGGGAGGATAATTGTGACATTTCTTTGTCATATCCTATGGTGCTGCCCGCCTCTACAATCCTACTGGACAGCGGTGTTGGCCCTCCTACACCTCTGTAGTCCTCTAGCATTTGTCCCCTTCTCCCACCTAGCACTTCTCCATGACACATCAGATATTGGCGACTGATGACATTTCAAAGTGGTGAGGAGTAAAAGTTTGTGATGAGTGCCCGATGGCGAGTGAGCATAGCAATTGAGCCCCACCGCCATAAGGGGGTTCGGGAGGGTTCTCCCCAAGAAAATTTTGAAAAAAGAGTGGGCAAATGTTGCGTTTTCAAGCATATTTGAGAAAGCAAGAAGGTTACTAAAGCAGTTGTGGAAGTGTAGTTATGACATCAATAAAAACGATTTCATATGATAATGACGTAGTTAGCTGCTTATTCAATATAACCACAGAACTTCATAACAGACTTTGAGAAAAGAATGCTGAGTACCGTACGTGCAATGAGCATCTGAGGGTTTATAGTACTCCCCCCCTCTTCAACATCTGTTGTAAGCACTGGTTAATAAATCTACTTATCCGCAGCAACAAGAATATTCATTCTAATCACTTCATACTCTCTTTTACTTTGAGGACAAAATGTGCTTCTTATTCATAGGGAAATATGCTTTGTTTACACTCAAGTCCTTAATGCGAATAAACCCCATGTTCCCGAAGACATAGCTATTTTATTTTCTCTCTGCAACTAGCTCGAGACTTGCATTGAAGCAAGTGGATGAGAGTTGAGCGAGTGAGGAGGAGAGGATCTACCCCGGCAAACAAGAGGACTCAGTGTATGTCTGGAGAGTGGATAGGGATAGTCATTGAAACCTATCCAGGCCTGTGCCTGGCAGCTCAGACTCCTTCCTTACTCATGTGTGAACTGCACACCCTGCCCTGCCTCCTAGGGGCGTTCGGCTAATCAGTTAGTGTGGTGCTTACTATTTGCATGATGCATCTGAGATGCTGAGGAGGTGGGAGGCCGTACTGCACAGCCTGGGAAGCCCGTCTGCCAAGACAAAACAAGCATTTGCAATGCAAATTGGTCTTGCATTTGTGAGAGTTAGATGTATTGGTGCTATAAATGAGAATGTGTTTTACTCTTGTGTTTTGGATTGGAGTGTATGTATGTGATGTGCAGTGGAATTATTTGGTTTGGAATTGTTAGTTGTGGAATTCTGTATGGTGGATTTAAGGTTAACGTAGCACTACGTATAAACTCAAGCCTGGTGCGTTTTCATGACTAGCAGTTGCCTTTCATGAGTCATAGCCCCTCCCCACACAGTACTAATAGCATGTTACACTGAACATCACAACAAATACGATACACGTGAAGGTGAAAATACGGCTCAGGAAACTATTCTTTGGTACATGGGCACTATTAAATTCATGCTTTTATTACTACAGCTCAAAAGCTGAAAGACTGCTATAGAACCATATCACAGCCAAAGTTGAGAATCTCCTGTGTCAATGTGCCACAGACTGCACGTTTCAATGTTTTTTTGCAACAGAAAATATTAGCCTATTTAATGAGATGAATTACATACTTGCCACTGTTCTGTGGTTCTGATTACATATCTGTTTTTCACATCTTGACTTCAGTGACCACTCACTGCAGAGAGACACCACAGAAGTATGAATCTGAGTGTACAGATATTAAAAAGGCCTGCTTGACTTCAGTGCTACAAACACAAACTCAGGGCAATACTATAATGTAAAGGTAGCAGTTCTTAGGACAAGCATCTCTCAGAGATGTTCAGCAGCCGTGTCTGGTATGAAGCAAGCCTTTTTAGATACAATTGAGCACTTCAGGTCCCATTCACAAAGGTTAGGATAGATACCTGGAATTTCCACAGGTGGCAAACTGCGGAAACAGGACATTTTTTTGTTTGTGGAACGACCCCTTCCCTTAAACTTCCACTGGATACGGGGCTGTTTCCTCCCCTTTATTATGATGGAAAGCCATCGACATGACACAATTTACATGTGCTTCCTTCCTGTTTGCCGAATTCCTGCAAAGAAGTATGCGAATACCGATTAACCTTTAAAAGTGTTCGCCTTTTTCTGGTGTCACAACCAGAAGTTGCACAGTCCCGCCTCAAACTTGTGAATGTGACAACCCTATCATCGTGGCCAAGTTTATGCTTTTACACGTCCATTTTACACGTGTAAAGTTCCACCAGTCCTTTTTCTTTGAATCAAGATGTTGCATTTATGTTGTTCTTCCAATATAGTTTTATTTGCATTCTATATTTTACCCATTGGATTTGAATGGGTAAAAAACAAGAAGTTCTGGTATGCAAACACTGGACGGTATGATCGTCTCACACCTGACGCTCCTCTGCGTTGCTGCCGTCAACCCTGTCTATCTAATTAGATACACACATTACTATGCAATGTTACTTTACTGCATTATGCAGGGCTGGCACTAGGCATGGGCAGTATGGACAGCTGCCCAGGGCCTCTCCCTCAGCCCACCAGCATGGGGCCCCGCACCAGTGCAACACACCACCAAACCTCTTGTGCCCCTGCCGATCCCATTGAAGAAAGGTGTCTGTTTGCAATTGGGCTTACAGGAGGGGGCCTCCTCCCTGGGCCTGTCAGGAATCGTGTGGGGAGGCCTAGGGGAGGGGGACACTTCATCTTGTGCCAGTTGCAAGGAGACGCATTTTGCAGGTGTATCCAGCAATTAGGCCTCCTGCGTGGCTGCCCCTTGAGAGACACTGCGGGACACCCATTGTCAGCACTTAACCGTCTGCAGTTTTAACTCTCAGCCCCCAAGCTATTCTCACACCTTCAGCCCGATATGAGCTGTGAAAGAGGTGCTTGTAGGTGGCAGAGAGGGGAGCTGGGGCCCAGGAGGAGTCTGCACAAAGCAGCTTTCGGAGCCCTAAATGTTTCACTTATGTAAATTAGAGGGGCCTCGCACATTCCCCTTCGCCCGGGGACCCAAAAATCCTACAACCGACCCTGACATTATGTTAGCCGCAACATAGAAGAAAAAAAAAGAAGTGGCCAAAGTAGCGCACGCCTGGAACCTGCCCGGGAGTAGCGGCTCACACCCACAACTTGCGAACAAGCACACCGGCTAGCGCTTTGAAGCGATTTCAAAGAGCTGCCCACAGGAGGGCTCTTCCCCAGCCACAGTTTGTGTGTTTAGAGAATAGAAGGATAACAACACTCCCTTGAACTACCAGATGTAATTGGGTGTTAATGTCACGCTCACTGCCTAGGACATGGGTCCATGGGGGAATAACGTACAGGTACACCTAGCAAGAGAGCTGCCATGCATTGGTGCTCGGTGCTGCAGTAGGCACAAGGTGCGCGTGGTCAGAAAGCAGCCATTCCTTTGTGCTCGGTACTGCAGCTGGCAAAGGGTACTGATGATCAGAGAGCAGCCTTGGATTGGTGCTCAGTGCTGCAGTAGGCAGAGTGTACACATGGTCAGACAGCAGCCTTTGAATGGTGATCGGTGCTGCAGTAGGCACAGGGAACGCGTGGTCAGAGAGCAGCCTTTGATTGGTGCTCGGTACTGCATCTGGCAAAGGGTACAGATGGTCAGAAAGAAGCTTTGGATTGGTGCTCGGTACTAGCACACCAGAAAGCAAATGGTACCCATGGCGAAGGTAGCCTCACCTTGGTACTCGGGTCTGCAGTAGGCAGAGTGTACACCATGGTCCGAGGTTGGTGCTCGGTACTGCAGCAGGTGATGATGGCGAAACGAAATAAAACCAGTCACGAGTGTCGGGGTGACCTCTTAACTCTCCTGTAAGCCAAGCCTCCCAGGAGGCAGGACGCCATGTTTATTTACATGAAAAACTATGTGGGGAAAATAGTCGACGCGGGCGCCGTGATCATGCACGGCTCCTGTGAATATTAAATTAAGTGGTTGCCATGATCAAGAGCGGCGCCCGAGCATAACAAGCGGTCACGATTGTCCAGGCAGCTTCGAAAGTGAAAGCGCGCACAGCGTGCAGAATGTAAACAAAGCACGTCGTCGTGCTTCAAGCAGGACAAACTCAATAAAGAATATAGTGCTTACCGTGTAAGAACCGAAGTAAAGTGGCCAGTAGCTATGGGAGGATACAAATGACGACATGGCCGTACTAAGGAGGGACTAACAAGCCTATTAAGGAATCAGATGCCAGCATTTACGAAGGAAAAAGACACAAGTCAATGAAAAATATGGGTGGGTAGTGGACGGAGCTTCTCCTCCGTACTCTACCTACAACAGATCGCCAGAGCAGCACTTGCATGCTGGCTCAGGCTCGACCTAAAAATGACAGTTAATTCCTATTGTTAAAATGCAGTAATCCATTCCTTCACTAGGATACCATGCTTTTACTAACAACACTTTGTTAAAGGTGATAATAATTTTAAAAGTGAAACCAAAAATAGATCTCCTGTTTTTGATACATCACAGAGCTTGTCCTCAATATAATAATTAGTATGCTTTTTTTTTTTTTTTAAATCGGAGTGAGTATATTGCAGATTCTACCCCAGCCCTCTCTGCCTTGCTCCTTTGGGACCTGTAAAAAGAAGGCTCCCGCACCAGAAGACTTATGCAACCGCGTGCTCGGGGGTGAACCAGGCACTCTTGGAGTGTTGTTGTCTCTGATGCTGAGACAGCCTTCGATTGTATGAAATGTTCAATTTTATGGGAAGCTGTGACGTGCCATGGTATAAGAAACATCTAAATGAATTCAAAATTTGCGATATTGATTTATTGCCTTTTATTGGAGAACCTGTTGGGTCCCTTACAATGATGCTTAACCTTGTTGTCCATGGGCCAAGTCTCAGCATGTACATAACATCTCTACATATGAGCAGTCAACGCATTTACTTATTCATATAGTTGTTTGCAGTTTTATGTGGTGCAAACTCGAGCCAAAGGTATTGGAGCACTGGTTAAATTACACAAGGACCCATTTGTTTTGTTGTTGGGCGCGGGGAGAGTAAGTGATTTGCCCAGAATCAAAAAACTTAGTAAATCAAGGCCTACCGAGACCCAAGGCAGCAGAATGAACCTTTCATTTATCTAAGAATTAAAATTACCACTTTATTAGATGACATTTTTAAACTTTTGCATTTTGGAATTTTTATTAGCGGATAAATACTTATTTGTTTAGTATTCACATCTAATATCAATTTGAAGTTGTGGTTTGGATGTTAATAAATGTGTTTTTCATTCAATTGAAGTACCCTATTTTCATGCTACCAATATCATTTTCAAAAAAAGCCTTCAGTTTGGCCACTATGTTATGCGGAGGAAAAACTAGAATTTCGTTGCTCAAAATAATACTATTGCATTCCTACATAATATTAAAGTTACTTGAGGAATTCAGCTTCCTGAAACAATAAACACCAAAATGTCTTTGATTTTCACGGGTCACAAATATAGTCACGGTTGGTGCTATCAGAGTGCGAAGATGTGATAATTTCCCCCTGAAAACTCTGGGATTTCTTTTTCAGAACTTTGAAAGCTTCTCAAAGTTCACCAAGGTAGAAACGTTTAAAAAAAAAAAAAAAAAAATGAAGAAAAAATATTACATAATTAGTTTGACTATGGCCGAGTCTGTGATCTGGCTATATTCATATGAAATCAATCCAGGTTTCCACATTTAAACTTTGCCTACATAGTTATGCAAATCTGGTAAACTTTGAACTTCTTGAAGTTTGAGAACGTCGTCAGTTTTGCACAGTTTTTCCAATTCGGCAAAATCCTTGCAAAAACGTTTTCAGAAAAATAGTTCTCGATTAAACCATATTTTCAAATATTCCCTCATTTTTAAAACTGTTTCCTTGGCCGGTGTCCAATCTGTCTAAACCTCCCTGTTTTATGTGAAGTGAGCGGCAGAGGAGCGCTCGTTTGTCCTCTTGCAAGCACCGTATAATTAAGTGCCACTGTATTTGGTGGTATTAACTAGCAGTGGCATTGGTTTTCTTCATAATGCTTTTCAAAAGTTGTATTTTTTTAAAAAATAATGCCTTTCTATATGTACATATGTGAAATAAAATGTGTTAGAAATGGAAATATACTTGTTAATTACATGTCGAAGTGCAACTCTGTTCTCTGTTCAAACGCGTTCACGAGAAGACTCATATGTCAGAGCACAATGGAACCAGATATTGCAAACTACACCTTATATCGCCATAAAATATCCACACTTTAAAATGATTCACCTTTAGCAGAGTTTAATTCAAGGTGAAAATGCATCTCTAGGTAGCGCCCCAATTACAGTGCTGCTTCCGGATGCAGGTCCAACAAGCATTTGCAATGCAATAGGACTCGCATTTACGAAAGACCTATTGCATTGCAAACGGGCGGGCGGGGGGCAGGGAACCTTATTAAAGAAAAATAGTGCTCACAATCTAAATAACACATACCGTGCAACACTCGTAGTAAAGTGGCCAGTAGCCATGGAAGGATACAAATGACAACATGGCCCTAATAAGGAGGGACTGCCTCATAATCAATCAGACGGCAGCATTTACGAAAGACAATGACACGAGCCAATTAAAAACATGGGCGGAGAGTGGGCGGAGCTTCCACTCCAGACTCCATTACTGCATGCCTCGCAAAGCGAGCAGCGCATGCGCGCTGCCGCTATAGGCTCGACCTAAAAAGGGCAGACTGCACCAGATTGTCCAAATGCTATCAACAAGGTCATATTTTCTTTCAGCTCCCACAATTTGTCGTGGGTCACAGGAGGAGCCGGTTTCTCACTTTCTTTGCATGTGTATGTAATGTTGAGGTTGGGGCGGGGTCTGCTATGTGTTTCTGATTTGGGTCTTGTGTGGCGGCGGTGCCTTCGAATTAGAATAAGACTATAAGCCAAAGAAGTAGTCAGAAATGTGTCAAAACGTATTCGTTTTTATTTTTACTGGCTGAAATTCAGTACTTTTTATGGTTTTGAGTTAGGTTGCTTGTTGAGGCATATCTTGTAGTGCTGCCATCATGATTACAGGGGCTAGAGATGCAGGTAAACTCAGGAAAGAGTTTGTCCAGTACCACATTACAGAACAAAAAACCCCTTCGCTATTGTGGTTCCTGCTCCTATGGTGAGTGGGTAAGTTCGAAAAACGCAAAGTGATTGACAGGGGTCCCCAACTGCACTTGATCTTTAGATCCAGTGCAATACTGTTGGCAATGTGCGATATTGGCATCACTGTTCTTAACTACCATGAGTGGCGTAGCTGGGGGGGCGATGGGGGCGGACCGCCCCAGGCGGCACGAGTTTTCGGGCGGCAGCCGGCCCCCCTTCCCCCCGCTCTTACCTGCGGCCGCAAGAATCGGCCGCGGCCGTAACACCACCACCACCACCCCCTCCCCCCCCCCCTGCTCTTCTATCATTTTTGCCGAGGGCGGCAAATGCAGGGGCCGCCACGGGCAGCCTAAGGCCTAGCTACGCCCATGATGACCATCACCACGTCAGTTTGGCCCACCTCTCCATCCACCATGCCCTGCTCCATGACGTCCATGGGAGTGACGTCGTTATCTTTAAAATGACGCACGGAATTACGTAATCCTTGTCCTTAACTATAAATGCATTAATAAAGGTTCGCGCACAACTACTTTTGCTGATAACATTGTATGAATTAGGCAATGAAATCCTACCTCCCAAATTTCTTCAGAACTGATGAGTACACAAAACAAGCATTGGAAAATCCAATGGGATTGCCTGCCGGATGAGAGATCGGACAACACATCTGCTGCAATCCCCGGTGAGACCAGAAAGGGCTGCTGCGTCTCCCTCCAGCCACGTCATGCTGTGCTGACAACAAAGCGGCATCCTTCAGCTACTGAGGATACTACACTGTGCTTTAACTCTGAGTACGCCTTGGCAGTGCTGCTTTATTTAATAAACATTTTAAAAAACTGATTTTGGCAGGCAGCAAGGGTCAAAGCATGGGCACCCTGTGCTTCTAAAAGTGCACCAGAGCAACAACCCGCACCTGCCCCCTCCAGCTCGGCCACTGCTTGTGCACCTGTGGCACCAAAGATGGGCACACGCACACACTCACACACAACACTCAGACCCCACTTACAGCAGCATTCATCATTTTCTAAAGCATGTGGGTAGGGTCTCGCTCCTATCTGCTGTGCCTCAACTCATGCTGCAGTTACCTCACAGCATCCTGGCTAAGCCTCGCTACCATCATGCACATTTGGATTTTGTGCACCTCGTGACCAAGACATGGCAGGCGGCAGTCTCTATGTCCTGTGTGCGTTGCCTGACTGACACCTATGCTACCCCTGAACCCAGTCTGCTATTACACATTACAGAGGGTGGATGTGGAAAGCCTGTAGCACTCTCAGACTATGAGTGTTAGAAATGGCGATTCTGGTTGGCTAAGGTATACACCCAGGATAGGCAGAACGCACTACTCTAATCAGGGTAAGCTAGAACACAACGAAGATAACCTATGCTCACCCCGTACTCTGGTAGCTTGGCACAGAGCAGGCAGGCTCACCAACAGAGGCAATGTGTAAAGTATTTTTGCAACACACGCACAGTAATCCAATGAATACACCACAAAAAGACTCCAACCGGTTTATAAAAATAGTTCTTTGTATTGTCAAGGAAACAAGAGCAAAATTAAATATATATACAATCAATACTTTTGAGGATATGTGCATTCAAAATATGCAGGTTTAAAATAAAAATACAGTGCGATAATAGGCTCCGCTCCTGTGAGCTACATTATGGAAACATTAGCAAGGAAGGCACAGGAGCATTCTCTGTGTTAGGACCACCAGCATCGTACTCCCTTCCAGCTCTCGTACAGAAAGCCTCTAGAGACGTCCCCTCGAGACCAGAATGTGGAAAATTCACCTTCCGCCACCCGCAGTGTTGTGCACTCCAGCTGCAAAGACCTCACGGATCACAGTACCTTTGTCATCAAGAAAAGCAGCCGAGCAGTCAGTCGCACTGTGGCTCCCTTTGCAGCTGGAGGCGGGGCGCGACGTCGTCAGGCATGCTTGGTCCCAGGAAGCAGGCATGTCCTGAGGTTGTCAGGGCAACGCAGGTTGTGAGGCGCACTGGAGCATCCGTTTGGAGTGCTGTAGCATTTGTTGTTGGAGCGGAGCCAGGTGCGTAACACAGGCCCCCGCAGCCCCCGCGGTGCAGGGGGGCCCCAAGCTCAAGGGGGCCCCCTCAGCACAGCACTTCGGCAGGAGAGCTCCTGATAGACTCCGGAGAGGGGCCCTCCATGTACCTTGCAGGGGGGCCTCCTCAAGTTTTGTTACGCCACTGAGCGGAGCGCTCAGGTGGGCACGGACTGCAGCGCTTGGTCACGGTCCCTGATGCAAGCGGGGTCTCACACAGCAAGTTCCTTCCTGGAGTAGGAGCTTCAAAAAGGGGAAAACACAAAGTACTCAATCTCTTCTGATCGATGGAGGGGTGCAGCGCTTCGGTGTAGACCATGAGCAGGGAAACACAAAGCGCTCAATCAGCTTGTCGTCAAAGGCCCACTGCCAGATGCACAGATTACGAAGTCCAATGGCAGGGGTTAGCAGGCAAAGTTTTTGATGTCCCTGAGACTTTGGAACAGGGGGCAAGCCAACTAGTCCTTGGAGAACACAGTTAGTGACAAATGCAGAGGTGGTAGGCAGCAGGCCAGCACAGCAAGGCAGGTAGTAAAGTGGCAGTCCCTCCTGCAGCTCAATGAGCAGCAGTCCAACACAGCAGAGCAGTTAGCAAAGTGGCAGTCAGTCCCTCCTGGCAGCACAGCAGTCCTCCTGGCAATGTGCAGATGTAGAGCCAGCGAGGTCTGGTTACAGGTCCAAAAGTGTCTGATTAGATGGGGTCAGAGACCCATACTGATACCCAAAGTGCCTTTGATGTAGGGGGTGACTTCAAAAGAACTCTCTGTAGAGCACAGGTCCCCTTTCAGCCCACTCCTGTCTGCCAGCCTAGCTATGAGGGTAAGTCAGCCCTTTGTATGGAGACAAGGCACTACCTATTCAAGTGAAGTATTACCTCCTCTCCTCCCTCCTGCCCAGGATGACCCATCAGTATGCAGATGAAGTTGAGTATCCTGTGTTGTGGCAGTCTAGAGGGACTGCACAAATGTAGCTGTCACCCAGCCCAGACCTGTATTGAAGACAGGTTTTCAGGCACACATTGCAGTAATCGCTGAGAAATGTCCACTTTCTAAAATGAGCATTTATAAAATAGTAAAGTTAAATCCAATCACCCGAGTAGGTAGGATTTATCAATACCAATCCAAACATATGAAACATCACAAAGCTACTCCTCTCTGATCAGGAATTACAACTTAAAAAGGTGTAAGGGAATTCCAATGCTAACCTATGAGAGGGGTAGGCCTCACAGTAGTGAAAAATGAAATCGGCTGTATGTCACTAGCAGGACATGCAAAACATAACAGTACATGCCTTACTTTTTACTGGTGCATAACACCCTGCCCTTAGGGCTACCTAGGGCCTACCTTAGGGGTGACTTACATGTAATAAAAGGGGGAGTTTAAGGCTTGGCAAGTAGTTTTAAATGACAAGTCAAAGTGGCAGTACACTGCACACACAGGCACTTCAGTGGCAGGTCTGAGACAGGTTTAAAAGCCTACTTCAATGGGTGGCACAATCAGTGCTGCAACCCACTAGTAGCATTTGACTTACAGGCCCTGGGTATATGCTATATCACTTTGAAAGGGACTTACAAGAAAATTAAATATGTCAATCAGGTATACACCAATTACACACATGTTTAGGAAAGAAACACATGCACTTTAACACTGATTAGCAGTGGTAAAGTGCTCAGAGTCCTAAGGCCAACAAAGAGATACAGCAAAACTTGGAGGTAAAAAGCAAACATTTTAGGGGAAGACCACCCTAAGGATGCCAGGTTTAACAATGAGTGCGTGTGCACTAACTGTCAAAGCAGTGAAGCATGAGAACGTAAGACGAAGACAGCCTAGGGCATGGGCCCAGTGTAGAGTAAATGTTACAGACCAGACTGTTACCGGTGGGAGAGCAGTAGGGCCAGGGCATTGTCAGCTTTGCATTTGATTGATTTAGTCCCAGCTCTGCTGTAACCAGCTGGCCAAAGAAACAATTTTTGATCATCGCATGTATTGTATTTTCAGATTTTATTTTACTCATTTTTTTATGCCCTTAACTAGTTTTATTCACAACACTTTTGTTGACCAGTGAATGGGACACATCACCTCCCAGCTTGTTCTACTCGACAATAACAACAGCTTTGTCGGGGATTTTAACCTTCAATGGGGCAACCTAAAAGATACATGTTACAAGCTTTTCTCGTCCTTCACAAGAACAAAATGAATTGTACGTAATGCTGAGGTTAAGGTAGAGGCTGCCATTTTTTTTTATTTGGGCCTTGCACAGCTGTGGTACCTTCGAAATAGAATAACAATCTCTGGTGTGAGCTGTATGGGCTGCTGCTGGGAACGGCATCTCCCTCCAGCCATGTCATGCTGTGCTATCAAGGATACTGCACACAGCCAACATCAAAATTATATTTCTGATAAAAAATAACAAATATCCATGGATGCTCTCAGGGCTGGATGCTTTGTCTCTTCAATTAATCAAATATGACTGAACAGTTGTATTTTGTAGATTTTCAGTCAAGTCACACAACAATTTGCGATGATACCCTTGATGTAAACATACTTCCATCTGATTGTTGTTCACAGACTAAACCACAATAAGGCCGAATCACTGTAAAGCAGAAATTGAGAAGTACATTTGCAAGTCATTATATAGCACTGTGCCGTGATGCACATCCACCGCTGAAGCCAACAGACCTCAAGCCAAAGTACAACTACACAGCACTTAAGTTTTTTGCAGGCCTGGGCGTAGTTTGCAGAGTTTTGCTACGCGGAACTCCGCGAAGTTACAAAAAACTCCACGGAGATCCGCAAGTGGCGGAGTGCAGTGCGAACTGCCGTTCGCGCTGGTCTTCCTGCCGCTCGGGTAGAAATTCTACCCGAGTGGCAGCTAGCGCTCGCGAACTTACCATTCGCGATCGCGAGCAGGGAAAAAACTCTGCTGCACTACGCGAAGCGGAGTTTTTTGCACTCCGCGAGCTCCGCGGAGCGTGGAGTGCAGAAAACTCCGCAAAGTCCACGAACGGAGCAAAGTTCACTGCCCAGGCCTAGTTTTTTGTAGGAAAGTGCCTCTTTTTGCATGGTTAGTGCCCACTTTTTGCCTGATGTGATTTCAAAGTGTAAGTGCACTGGGTCTCTGCTAACCAGGTCCCCAGTGCCAGATCTCTTTCCCAAAACACTGTACCACAATTGGCACAACTTCAGCTACCATGTAAGTTCCCAGTAAACAGTACCCCTGGTACCTAGGGCATGGATACTGAAGAGGGGCCTCTGGGGCTGCAGCACTGGTTGTGCCACCCCAGGGCCCCCTCACCAAGGCTATGCACTCTGCCATTGCAGGCTGCATGTCGTGATGCAGGAAAATCTGTTGAGTCAACATGGTACAGTGCCATGCCACCCATACGCTGCATAAGATATAGGTAATTCACCCCTACCGCAGGCCTTTAGCCCTAAGGCATGGTGCACTATGTCCTATGTGTGAGCATATCAGCATGAACAGATATGCCCCTACAATGTCCAGTCCATTCTGTGATGTTGTAAGTGAACAGAGAAGCCATATAGAGTACATGGGCTGGATACTTGTCAACCCGAGCTTCCTAGCTCCATGATGACTTCACTGATTTCTAAGATGTTTGTCTTAATAAATCCTCATTGATGCCAGTGTTGGATTTATTAATAAATTCACACAGAAGACCCTTTTAGAGGGACCCCTGAAACCTAACCAAACACTAATGTGGTCTCTGGCTGGTTTTCACCAGCCTGCCACCACCAGGCATAATTCTGACCTCATGGGGTAAGAGCCAGCACTCTCAGAGGGCTGAAACAATACCTGCTCTGGGCAGGGGTGTTTCACACCTCCTCCAGGACAGGATGGCGTTTCTGGGCGGGAAGCTTCAAAGGCAATGGCCCCTTTGAAATCCAAACCAGGAACCTCCAGATAGTGGGGGAGGCCAAGCCCCCTTTCCTGCTCCACGTTTGGCAGGTGGAAATACGGGAAAATTAGTTAGATGAGAAGGAGGGTCACCTCTCAGCCTACACCACCCCTAGGGTGGGGCAGGTGAGGACAAACGCCTCTCCTGATATTCCACCATTGTGAGATGGTGGGAAAACCTCCAATCAGGGCTAGGGTAGTGCTACGTCCCATAGGAAGTGGTCACTAGAGGGTATAGACACCTTAACGGAAAGTAGCCTATTGGCAAATACCTGTCTTAACTTGTTACACCACTAAATTCAGTATTTTGGTGGCTCCCGAGACCTGAACCTCAGACTCATTAGACCAAAGAAGACCAGGACTAAAAATGACCTGCTACGCAAGAACAGAAGCCCTTCTGCAGAAAGAAAAGGCACCAAACCCTGCCAGCTGCAAGAAGGACTCAACATTTGCTGCTGCTGTGTCGTCATGAACCCTGAAAGGACTCTAAGAACCCCAGAGCACCTCAAGCCTTTGAAAAATTGCAAAGAAGCTCGCTTGGAATGAAGGTATTACTCTCTGCACACCACAGGCACCGATCCCATAAAGTCCAGTTTATCGGCTTGCTGCTCCTTGATGACTTTGGCACAACACCAAAGCAAGAAAAGGCACAACAGCACTGAAGGGTCAGATCTGCCTCTCCACCAAGTTTGGAGGCACCAGGACCTACCGGACCTGCAGTGCACCAATACACGGGGTACAAGACCCCCAACATTAAAACCAAGAAGAGTCCACTCCGGACTCTCAAAGCACCAGAAGCAAGCACCCATTGAGGGACGTCAAGACACCTGAGACCCACTTCCTGAGTGGCCCAGCTGTACTAAGATCACCTCTCCAAGTTGCCTGCTTCTGACTGCGAGGACCCTAAAAATGCACAATGCCCATCTGACCTGTGCACTCTGCACCCGGCCCCACCAGCAACAGCACTTACTAACCAGCTCTGCTCCCATGGTCCCCAGGCACTTGTAACCTCCTCCCTCCAAGGAGATCCACCGGACTTACCTGTAAGTCCTCCTGTGCAGTGCATTTTCAAGTGGCCCCCTTCGTCTTTATGCACCAGTTTCCAACAGCCTCAGCACTCTGCTCCTGCCCTATCAAGGACAATCCCGAACCTCTCCTGCTGGAATGTAGGACCTGGTCCTGACATCAACCTAAAATTAGAAGGTGGTCTTCGTGAAAGCATTGCCTGATTTTATATGCATTTTTCCTCGTTTTCCCAATTGATTCCTATGGTGCGTAATTGCGCTCAAAAGTGATATTGTTTCAGAACGTTGAAAAATCAATAACTCTGACAGTACTTACCTTAGAACTGTGTTCTTGGTCGTAACAAATACATAAAAATCAACTTTATTTTTACAAATTGGTCTAGGATTTATTCTTGAGTGTGTGTCTCATTTATTGCCTCTGTGAGTAACGACAAATGCTTGGCACTACCCTCTGATAAGCCTAACTGCTCGCCCACACTACCACAAAAAGAGCATTAGAATTTTCTGCTTTTACCTCTATGTACCATTTGGGGATTCTCTGAAATCTCTGCCCATTGTACTTCTTTTTATTACACTATATAGAGAGCCAGCTTCCTACATTCTTGCTTCTGGTTTGATAGCACATTTCAGGGAAGGTGGTAGGCAGAGTGGTGCTGATATATTTTCCACGATCACCAAACTTACCTGTTAGGAACTTGAAGAATGACGGAACTTGGAAGGTAGTCTTTTAAAATCCATGCGTGCATGCAGCCTGACTCTCTTTGGGCTTCACGAAAAAGAGAGAGAGAGAAACAGCCTCCTTCCACCCCTGTGTTGCATCAGGTGATGTGCACACACTGCAAGAGGCTCCTAGCAACTACTGTATACAGCGTCTAAGACAATCCAGATGATACACCTGCTGTTACAGCAGCGCCTGGATTGGCTGGGGCGGACAACCTCACCACTCATTACTGAGCCAGGGGGATGTGGCTTTGAGTCACCCCTGGCTCCAGTATGCCCTAGTGTGGACAGACTCTGAGTGGCCTCTAGTGCGCATGTCCAGCTGGCCGGAGAGAGGCAGCAGCCCAACCCAATTTGCTGCCGCAGGCTAACTCTGACAGTGTCAGAGTCTGTCAATATTGTTATGCCCCACCCCTCCTCAGGCCGAACTGGCATCTCCAAGAGTGAGGATCTACCACAATCCTCAATACCGTAACCGGAAGGGCTGCGGCAGAGACATTAAACATTTTTACTATTACTCAACCCGCGTTTAATTGGGGAGCCATTATATCATTGGGGCAACGCCCCTACGCCCTAAGGCGGCTAACCACCTCTTTGATAGCTGCCATTGACAAAGTATCAAACAAACAATCAAACAGTATTTCTAGAGCAAGGCTTATCACCCGTGAGGGTATCCAGGTGCTATGTTGCAGGTCTTAGTTGAAGTCTTGAGTCCCTTCCTGAAGTCCATCAGCTACAGTGATGTATAAAGTTGGAGGGAAAGTGTATTCCAGGATTTGGCAGCGGGGTGGGAGTAGGAGCATCCTCCGATGTGGCAGTGGCTGATACATAGTATCTGTGTGAGGGCGAGGTGTGAGGAGCAGTGGTTCCTGGATGGTAGGTGAAAGTTCAGGTGGGGGTTCATGTAGGCAGGTCCTTGGCCATGGATGGCTTTGTAAGAGTGGGTCAGTAGTGTGAATTGGCATCTTTTCTGGATGGGGAGCCAGTGGAGGTCTCTCAGGTGCTAGGTGATGTGGGTTCTTTTGGACAGGTTGAGGATCAGTGTGCCTGCTGCGTTCTGGATCGCCTGGCGTCTTCTCAAGAGTTTGGTGGTGGTGCCTGCATAGAGTGCATTGCAGTAGTCAAGCTGGCTGGTGATGAGGGCCTGAGTCACCATTTTCCTGGTGTTGTGGTGTAGCCACTTGAAAATTCAGCGGAGCATGCGTAGAGTGTGGAAACAGGCTGAGGAGACAGCTTTGACCTGATGTTTCATGGAGAGTTCGCTTTGTAGGATGATGCCGAGGTTGTGGGCTTAGTCTTTTGGAGTGGGGATAGGTACGAGTTCCGATGGCCACCAGGAGTCATTCAAGAGGGAGGTGTGTCTGCCGAAGATCAGGACTTCTGTTTTGTCCGTGTTGAGCTTCAGGCAGTTGTTCTTCATCCAGGCCAATAAGTTTTTCATACAGTTGTGGAAATTGGTCTTTGTTGTAGTGGGGTTCACTAAGAGCGAGAGGACGAGTTGGGTGTCATCAGCATAGGAAATGATGTTGATGTTGTGGGTTCTGATGATGTCTGAGAGTGGAGACATGTAAATGTTGAAGAGGGTTGGGCTGAGGAATGAGCCTTGAAGGACGCTGCAGGGGGTGTGCTTGGGTTGAGATGTGAAGGGGGGAGACAAATTCTCTGGGTGCGCCCCATGAGGAAAGATGATATCCATCTAAGCACGTTGTCTCTGATTCCGATCTGGCACAGTCGATCGATGAGTGTGGGATGGGAGACGTGTCGAAGGCTGTGGAGAGGTATTGTAGGATCAGGGCAGCTGATACTCGCTGATTCTCCTCTGTCGAGTAGGGTGTGGATGTCATCTGTTGCGCCAATCAGGACTGTCTCTGGGCTGTGATTGGCTCTGAATCCTGATTGGGAGGGGTTCAGGAGGTTTTTTCTCTCCGGGTGTCCAGTGAGTTGGAGATTGATGGCCTTCTCCAGGACTTTGGTGGGGAACGGGAGCAGCGAGATGGGGCAGTAGTTCTGGAGCTCGCTGGAGTCTTCAGAGGGTTTATTTAAAAGGGGGTCTGACCTCTGTGTGTTTCCAGGCATTGGGAAAGGCAGCTGTGGTGTTGGAGGCGCTGAGGATGGTGGTGAGCTGGGGGCTGATCTTGTCTCTTCCAAGGTTAAAAAGTCTGTGGAGCACGGGTTGGTTGGTGCCCCAAAGTGGATGGAGTTCATTAGAGTAGATGTGTTCGGTGTGCTGAGTTGTTGCCATGTGGTGAGCTGGTGGTTAGTGGCAGTACTCATGGGTGATGGGATGCTGAGTTCGGTGCACTGGGGATCGAAGTTGCAGTATATGGAGGCTATCTTGATGTGGAAGTGGTCGGCGAAGGCGTCGCAGAGTAGGTGGGAATCGAGTTTTCAGTGGCTGACAGACAGGCAAACTCTCTGACGATGGTGAAAAGTTCCTTGGTCTGGTTGGCACTGGCCTCAATGCGGTGTGTCAGGGCCTCCTTTTTTGCAGGTTTGAGCTGGCTTTGGTAGTTGGTAAACTTGAAGATAGTTTGGTCAGTGTTGTTTCTGCTGGTGTGCCATCTTCTTTCTAGTTACTTGCATCCGTGTTTGGATGTGCTCAGTTCCAGGGTGTACCAACTGGCATGTTTGATGGGTCTTTGTGTGTTGGCTGGTTTGGTGGGAGCGACTTGATTGGCGGCACTAGTGATCCAGTCGTTGAAGCTCTCAACTGCCTGGTTCAGGTTGGTTGTGGCATTGGGCTGGGTTATGTTGAGGGCGTCGGTCCACTGTTGCTGGGTGACCTTGGTCGAGCTGTGGAAGGGACCGTTGTGGTAGTTGGGGGTGGTGCGGGCGGTCTGACGATGGTGAAGTGTACGATGGAGTGGTCGGACCAGGTGAGTTCTGTGGCGTGGCTGTATCTAACTCTGTTGCTGGATGTGACGATATGGTTCAATGTGTGTCTTGCTTTGTGCGTTGAGTCAATGACCAGTTATTTGAGGCCGATGTTGTCCATTTGTTCCAGGAAGTCGATGGAGTTGGTGTTGTTGGGGTCATCCAGGTAGAAGCTGAGGTCTTCCAGGAAGATATAGTGATTGGAATCGATGGCGAGCGAGGTGATGAATTATGTGATGGCATTGCTGAGGGCGGTTCGTGGTCCTGGGGTTCTGTAAGTGAGGGTGCATTTGATGGTGGCTGTGTCAGCGGTGCAGAGTTGGAAGTTCATGTGTTCCATGATCAGCATGGTTTCGTTGTCGGTGATGGGGCTGATGATCGATTCTTTGTGTATGATGACAATGCCACCTCTGTGTCTGTTGGCGCTGTTGGGGTGCTTCATCTTGTAGCTGGTGGGTGTTGCGGTGGCGATGTCGGGGGCCAATGCGGGGGTGAGTTAGGTCTCTGTAATGAAGGTTACGTCAGGGCATGGGTGGAGATTGTGTCCCAGACTTCATTTGGGTGTTTGAAGAGTGATATGGTATTGATGAGGAGGCAGCTTAGTTTTTCCGGGGGGTCACAGCCAGTGGGAATGCCGAGGTGCTGGTGTGTGCAATGGTGGTCGGTACTGGGGTGGAGGTGAACCAGCAGCGGATGCAGATAAAAGGTTACACTGTGGAGCGAGGTGATGCGAGGCAGCAGTGGTTGTTGCATCCAGTGCACAGAGATCTGTGGTGGAGTATCTGTGGGAGAGCGGATGGGCCAGGGTTCCTGGTACTGGACGTGGTCCAGGTGCAGTCGGGCGCAGGCGGGTGCAGACGAGCTTGCCTTTGGCACGCGTGCGCCGCACCGCAGCCTCCATAATTAGTCCTCTGAGGTGGGAGGGACGGCAGGGACGGGGGAGAGTGGCAAGCAGGAGACAGAAATTGTAGGAACCGGCGGGACCTGGGCCAGCAAAAGAGAGAATCAAGCAGAGGGAAAACAAAATGCAAAAAGTACAAAATACAAAATGCAGCAAACACAATATAGAATACAAAATACAACAAAAATTTGACAGCAAAATAGCAACTAAAGTGCCTCTCGCCTGTTGGACAGAGGGATTGAACTGGCGGCTTCGAGTGCTGTGAGCTAGGCAGCAGTCATGAGGAGCTGGGCAACGGCAGCGGGGGAGTGGCGCAGTGACCAGTGGTCAGCCGCTGCTGCGCGGCCTCCATAGTAGTCCTGGGAGGTGAGAGGGGCTGGCAGGGAGGCGGGAGGGCAGCAAGCAGGAGACAGAAATGGCAAGAATCAGTGGGAGTGGGCACTGCACCAGCAAAAAAAGAGAATCAAGAGGGCAAGCAGAGGAAAAACAGAATGCAAAAAGTACAAAATACAAAAATCAGCAAACACAATACAGAATACAAAAACTAAATACAACAAAAATGTGAGAGCAAAATACCAACTACAGTGCCTCTTGCCTGGTGGACAGCAGGACTGAACTGGGGGCCTTGAGTGCTGCGAGCTAGGCAGCAGTCAAAAGGAGCTGGGCAGCGACAGCGGGTGAGTGGCACAGTGACTCTTGCCACTGGCGCCAGTCTGCAACCCCTACAATTCAGAAGTGCCTCATTGAACTACATAGGGTGGCCCTACATGAGCGCACCACCCCTACAAACGTAACAACAAATTAGGGACTTATGACAGGATATGGGGCATATTTCTTTCCTTTATTGAGGGAGACAACCTTCACTCTTATATCTTAATATCCTACTATCCGAATACTCCCTAGCCCTATTACGGCTCTTCTTCCCTGTGTACCCCAACCTCGGAAAAGCATATAGTTTTCATGACTCTCCTTTATTTGCCTCCTCCGTGCAAGTTCTATTCTCGACTTATTTTCCACTGTGAAGGGCCTTGCTGATGATGCTGTGCCCTGTTGTTCATTTGGCTCCCTCTGTAGGGTGTAAAAGTAGACCTGCCACATTTCTGACTCTTTGTAGAGATGATGGTAGTTCCAGCTTGGAAGAGACACCAGCACCCTTGTATCCATATCCATGCTTCATTGTCTCCTCGGCCCGCATCCATTCTAGGTGAAGAATGGCTCTTTCATCTTCTGCTATTCTGTTGAGCTGCAGCTCATTTGTGACTACATCATGTTGAAATGATGATAACATGCTATTATATTGTTGTATTATTACATTGCCCTATTGAAGTGCCCGTATGATATGAAGTGAGGTAATATGATATGATTAATATGATGCATTTAGAAATGATGGCGACCGGCTACTGACCCTGTCCTACCATCCAAATTTGATTCCCTTCTCCCTGCCTTACTCTCCTTTCAGCCACCTTAATCTCCTCTACCCCCTCCCCTCGCTGTTATTATCAAGACATTTGGAACCTTTTGGTAGTATTATATCTTCAACAAGTCTCTTTGTATGGATCACTGGCATATTATCTAAATCATAATTATTGTGATGCCAAAATATCTTGTCAAACATATCGATCACAAAAATATTGTTTTTCTATACATATAATGGTAAGTTCAAAAATATGGAAACCAATATATTGTTTCACACTAATATCAAAAGATCTAAACAAAAATATTGTTTTTAACTATATATGTAGTTTAAATAAGTAAAACTTAAATATTTTAACATATAACATTAATATAATGTAAATTAAATATGCTTAAATGATATTTATAAATATATAAATGTTTACTACATTAAACAAACACACAAATATATAAAAAGAGTGTATGTTTATATACACATATATAATATAAAACTATTTAAACAACTATTTATTTGAACTCATATTTTTTGTAATGATTTTTAAATTTATCAATATAACAACTATATATATATATATTATCTACTGGCCGTCGCCAGTAGATAGTTATAGTTAGGACCTATTTTCCATAGGAAATCCGCAACATTCTATTTGAAATAACGTTGGCGCCGGTTGACGAATCTTCGCGAAAGTTTCCAACTTGTTGGGGCGCTCCGGTCCGCTCCTATTCTGAAAGTCTCGGGGTGATTCGTCAAGCGGGGACCGAGAAAAAGGGGGTCCCAAAACGCGTTTTCCCCATTCATTTTTCCATAGGAACCTTTAGTCGCAGCTACAGCCCGAACTGCTGAACGGAATTACACCAAATTTGGCAAAGAGGTAGCCCTTGGTTCAGTGTCGTGCCTTTTGCTTAAATGGTGTAAATCCGTTCAGTAGTTCCTGAGAAAATCAAAAGTAAAGTCACATATATATCTATGGCCGAGTAAGGTCCGCGTACCCTCCCGATCACGAGCTGCATGCTAATTGGCTGTCAAGTGGCTGTCAACACTCCAAATCATGAAGTGTTGGCAGCCATTTTGTCCCTCGGTAGAACTGAGGGACAGAAACAAGTGCGCAAAGCGCAAAAGGGGGCAGGGTAGAAACACCCTGACCCCCTAGGTCTGCTCAGGGGTCCCACAAGGACCCCTGGGCAGGAAAGCATTTTTTTTTTAAACGGCGGGATGCACTTAGGGTGCGCGGATCCCGCCGAATAAAAAAAAAACCACAAGAAACAAGTGCGCAAAACGCACAAAGGGGGCAGGGTAGAAACACCCTGACCCCTAGGTCTGCTCAGGGGTCCCACAAGGACCCCTGGGCAGAAAAAAGCATTTTAAAAAAAAAAATAGGCGGATGCGCTCAGGGTGCGCGGATCCCGCCGATAAAAAAAAATCAAAGTGCGGTCTCCGCGCTTCGACAGTATTTGCCCCGGGTGGCCCAAGTCCCGGGGGCATGCGGAGGTGGGTTTATGTTTTATATGGGGGCCTCTAAGGCCTCCAAGCCCCGGGACCGCCACCCCCAGGGGCTTTATAAAAATGGTGCGGGAGGGCTCTCCGCCCTCCCGCAGCCCCGGGAACGCCACCCCCGGGGCTTCTTTTTAAAAATTTTCATAACCTGTGTGGGGGCTCCAGCCCCCACACGCCCGGGGACCACCACCTCCCGGGGCACTTAGAAAATAAATGTGGGGGTCCGTTACGGACCCCAGAGCCCCGGGGACCACCACCTCCCGGGGCTGTGCATTTGAAGGGAGTGGGGCCGCGCGGCCCCCTCCTGGAGCCCTTGATGGCCCTGGGGACCGCCACCCCCCAGGGCTGGCTCCTGCAGTGTCCCGGGGTGCCTACCCCCGGGACACTGTAGTATGCTATGGCCTCGCGGCTCCCGTCCTGTCATAGCAAACTGCTTTGGATTTTGGAAGAGAGAGCAGGGGGATCCGACTTCAGATTCACCACGCAGTCGGGTACCCAGAACCCCTACTCCGACAACATCAAGGGCCTAATGACTGCAGGCCAAGTAATAAGGGTAATTTTGGATCTACTAACTCTGTGCTTAAAGGGGCACGCAGTACCTCCATTGAGGCCACGGAGAGCAGCGGAGCAACCATCCGGAACGTACAGGACAAAAGAGGAAAGGACGTACCAAATGATTGGTCATGGATATCAAAAACCATAAACTGCAGACCCGAGAATCAATGACAGAGAGCAGAAAAGGCAAAAAACACTTCAAATCTAAAATTCTGCTCCTGGAATATAAATGGGCTTGGTGCTAAAACCTTTGACAAAGTCTTACTGATGTACCTCCAACAATTCGATTTAATTCTTCTACAAGAAACATGGCTGGAAGATCCGTATCATCTACAAGGTTTCAAATCATACCATCTCCCGGGAACCCGAAGTTCGAAATTTGGTCATTTGAAAGGTGGCCTTACGACTTATGCCTCAATTAAAACTATAACGTCTGTGAAGGAATTAACAAGCAGAAACACTCCAACAAATGGAATAAAAACAATACAGATAGAAATATCAGGCCCCAGAGCCAAACAACAGTTAATACTTGTTAATACCTACATACACCCCCATAATAAAAAAATAGGCACAAAACTTCTGGTAGCCGAACTGACCAAGCTAGTCACTGAAGAGGCGTCTTCAAACTTCATCGTTTCAGGCGACTTCAATATGTGCCTCACAGGGGGTGCCGACTCGGACAGGCCGGCAGCAGACCGACATGTAGCATGGGGGATCCCATGCCAGGATGAGTGCAGGTGGGGTGAGCAATCTAAGATCTTGAAAGACCTTTTGAACGAACTGGAGAACCTGTCCTTGGTAGCATTAAACGGCCGATCCGCGGGCGACCGCCCACAAGCCGCAACTTTTCATAATGTACTCACAAATACTGCAATAGACTACACTTTCACTTCTTTATCGCTGTTTACTTCAATAAAAGGCTTTAGGATTGGAACGCTGGATCACAGCGACCACCAACCTCAAGAGTTCATACTCGACGCTCATGGAACGGCAACTACTCACCCAATTGAAAATTTAAGTTTAAAGGTCACATCGAATCACCGGCGAATTAAATGCAATACAAGCGATCCAGAAAAACTTCAGGCCCTATCGAAAAAAAGATGGGAGGAAAGTAAACAGCTGAGCGAGAACAGTTTTACAGCTTGGGAGAACTTCATCAAAAGCTTCGACTCTGCCAAGTCCAAAAATGAGTCAACAAAAGAAAAAGCAAGGCCAAAAAACGAATGGGGGGCTTCATGCAACCTGGCAAGCAACCAAAGAATTTATCTCTCAAGACCCCAGAACGCCGAACTAAGGCAAATAAAGAGCGAAATTAACAGAGCTCTGCGCAGTCTCCACCTACACGGCCCATTCGATAACATACAGTTCGAACTAAGGAGGCTAAAGGCACGCAGAAACAAAATCATATGGCTTGCTAAAAAGGAAAATGCTGACACAACATGGGCAAAACTGCTATATGATGCAAAAAATAACAACAGCACCAGGTTTTGGCAGACAGTCAACGGCTTAGAGAATCCAACAGCTCCGGGAATAAATTCACACATAACGGAGGATATTTGGGTAAAGTACCTACAGCGCCACTTCAACTCGGAAGCTGGCGAAATAAAACAAGACACTTCGCTGTACCAATGCGATCGGCAGTTCCTCAAACTCCAAGGACCGGAACTCATCCCCTTCTTTTCAATCAAACAGCTTGTGAATAGAATCTCAAAACGCCGGAAGGATGGAGCGCCTGGGCCCAACGGCCTACCACCAATCATATACAAGCAAGATCCGAATTATTGGGCTGAAGTGCTACTACCCCTTTACAACAATATTATGGAACTCGAAAGAATTCCCGAATCTTGGAAGGGGTCAATTATTTCACCGATCCATAAAAAAGGCAGTATGACCGAGCCAAAAAACTACAGGCTCATTGCATTAATAGATATTGAAGCCAAACACTACGCAGGCCTCCTATTGAATGAACTTACGGATTGGGCACAGGAAAAAGCTTTAATTCCCATCAACCAAACTGGCTTCCAAAAAGCATGGGGACTACAACAAATATTCTTGCTCTTTCGCTCTTGATAGATGCTACTAAAAACATCAATAAGCCACTATTTGTTTGCTTCATTGACTATAAAGCCGCTTTCGATAGTGTAGACAGGGGGATACTCTGGGCGAAACTCTCGAGGTGGGGAATAGCCACAAACCTCCTGAACCAGTTAATTTTACTTCACTCCGAAACATGGGTCCAAATTAAAGTGGGAGCAGGGGATTGCTTGTCAAGGAGAATCACAACTACCAAAGGGCTGAAGCAGGGCTGTGTCCTGGCCCCGACCCTGTTCAACCTCTTCATCTCCGATCTCACCATTAAGATGGACAACTGTAACCATCACGCCCCGAATCTGGGGGGCTTAACTCTTTCAAACCTACTGTATGCCGACGACCTAATACTTATCAGTCGTACTCAAGTCGGCTTGCAGCATTTGATAAATACCACAAGTGATTTTGCAGAGATGAACGGGTTAAGTATAAACCTTGAAAAATCCAAAGTTATGGTATTAAACAGACGGAACAACAAACACCAACCCCGTTGGACGATGGGGGGTAGGTTGCTGGAGACGGCCGAGGAATATAAGTATTTGGGAGTAATATTTGATAGGAACGGCTCGTTCATTAAACAGAAAGCAGCCATCAAAGGCAGAGGGACTACACTGGCAGTTGCACTAAAAAATATCAAGCACAAAATAACCGGCCCAATCTTCTTCCTCTACTAGAAGTGCTCCAAGCAAGACTTTTACCTACGATCACTTACGGTAGTGAATCAATGAGATGGAGAGACGAGGTTACCTTGGACAATGCGGTCACCAAGGCTGTGAGAATAATATTCAATCTCCCGCAGTTTACATCGCCGGCTCAAATAAGGCTAGAGTTCGGGCTCCAAAAGCAACAAACATCACGGAAGGGCGCTTATGCCAAGTGCTGGTATAAAATAAAGGGAGCTGAACCAGGTACAATGAACTCACATTTGTAGAAGGAAATTACAAGGAAAAAAGACAGCCCGGCCATGGGTTACCTTCAATCGGCAATTAGGCTGCTTGCTTTACAGGACCTATGGGAAACTAGCATGTCCCAAAAAAGTTTCAAGGACCTGGTAAATAAATCAGTAAAGATTGTATCCCACGAAGAAGACAAAGCAGCACTTAGCAGGAGGTCCCATGGTTGGTTTGTAATTCAGAGCTATGCGAGGGCTAAGCCACAACCATACCTAGGAACAGGCTTCTCGAGAATCACCAAAGAAAGATTCTTGCACCTGAGGTTGGGAATTTTACCCGCAAAGTGTCACCTTCCACCATGGAAACGGACAGACGCAACAAACCACTGCAGATTATGCGGAGACATCAATGAGGATGTTTTACATCTATTATGTATCTGCAAAGGCTTGGGAGCGGAACGAAGACAGCTATTAAAGCCGCGCCTGATCGAAAGCCAGGTACGAACGTGCAGGCAGGCGGTAAAAGCTTGCTTTGAGGGCAGCAACGTCCGGTTGGCCTGTAGCCTTGTTCGGTTTATGAGTGCAGCAAAAGCAAAGCTTTCCCTGGAAGTCCTTTAATAAACTGGACATCAATTTGGGCCCACCGTCTTCCGAGCAGTGTACAACAATCCTGTTTTAAAGAGATTGTCCCTGGCAATTATGTTTATCACTACGGATCCTTCGTGCTCCTTAGCAGCCACTTTTGGGCTGTGGGCCAGCAACGGTGACATAAAATTCTTTATTCTATCAAGTCACCCCAGGCTCAGCAACACGGGCTAAGGTATAAGCCTATCACAGACATGGGAATTACTTGGTAAGGGGTGCTACAAACTGGGCGAACAAATGACACGATGTACTGCAAATTGGAACTGTCAACAATGAACTTTTCGTTGCCCGCTCACAGATTTTAATTTTATTTATATCGAAATCCCTAACACTAATTTTAAAGGAACTGGCATTGCAAAGGAACCCTCAGGAAATAATACTCCAAAAAATGTTGCACTTTTCATGCTACTTTATGCACCTCATTGGCTGTATTGCACGTCAGCTTTTATTCTTCTTGTAATTTTATGGAATCATTGCTACTTTTTAATGCATTTAACTAATTTTAGTATTATACGACGTTGTTTTGTTTTTACACACATGTTTTTACTGATTGCAAAGGTTTTAATTAATCACGCAATAAAGAGATTACTTACTTACTTCTCTCTCTTCCAAAATTCAAAGCAGATTGCTTTTCCACACGGGGAGGTGCATCTTAGCAGCTCCCCATGTGGAAAAGCAATGCCGGCTCCCGAGGGACGCGGGGAGCCGGCGGGACTGTGGGGGGATTGGGGACACCCCCCACAGTCCCCAACGGAGAGGGCCAGCCCCGGGAGATGGGGTCCCCGGGGCAAGTAGTGGCCCGGGAGTGGGGCCACGCGGCCCCCCTCCCCAAAAATTTAAAAAAAAACGGAAAGGCCGGCCCCGGGGGATGGGGTAACCGGGGCCCTAAATGGCCTGAGGAGGGGGGCCACGCAGCCCCCCTCCAAATATTTAAAATTTATAAAAAAGAGGGCATGCCCCGGGGGATGGGGTCCCGGGGCCAATATAGGCCCAGGGAAGGGGGCCACGCGGCCCCCTTCCCGTTTTATTTTAATTAAAAAAAAAATGAAAATCCTCATGCCCCGGGGGATGGGGTCCCCGGGGCCAAAAGAGGCCAAGGGAAGGGGGGCCACGCAGCCGCCCTCCCATGCAAAAAAAAAAAAAAAAAAGACCGGTATCGTGCCGGAGGCCCCGCCCCACCCTGCAGCAGTCTGCAAACGCGTCCCC
>CAWUFW010000334.1:4540000-4754036 GCA_963921515.1 Calotriton arnoldi
CAGGCATAGCCACAGGAGGAACCCAGCGCCGCAAGGTGCGTTCGAAGTGTCGATGATCAATGTGTCCTGCAATTCACACTAATTTTCGCAGCTAGCTGCGTTCTTCATCGACGCGCGAGCCGAGTGATCCACCGCCAAGAGTCACAGGCAACTTTTCGAAAATGTTCACCCACCTGCAGGCGCAGGAGAGGCGGGAGGAAGGCGACGCCATCCGTCCACAGCCCGCGTGGCAAGACGGCCCAGGCGCCCCGTTCAAGGCTTCCCCTCTGGGAATCAGACTGCACTGTTGGGAGGAAAAAAATATTACCAGGCGCTCGGCCCAGGAGTCCCCCCCACCCACACAGGGGCAAGGAAGGGGGCTCCCAGAGCAACGGGAGCAAGCAGCAGCCCCACCGCCACCAGTCCCTCCCGGGGTAACTGGGAGGGACCACACGAGTCTTCAAACCCCTCGGCCCAGCCCCACGGGACCGGGTCAAACCGGGTACCTGGCAACGAGGGAGAGTTGCCCCACCTGCACATCAGCCATCTGTCACCAGGCAGCTCCGAACAGTGCCAGTGGTTTGGTCGGAAGCCCACCCCACCCTTGCCCGGGTCGGAGGCGCTAGAAGGGGAGGCCAGGTGGCTCCCCATCCCACACGCCTCCCACCGAGTGCAGCCGGGGATCTCCTCGCAGGCCCTCGGCTCCTTCTCTTCCAGGCCGCCCTGCCGCGCGAGAATGGCCGCTACTCGTTTGCCCGAAGCCCGGACAGGCCGGGACTCAGGCACAGGAGGGCCCAGGGCAGCAGGTCCTTTATAGGGTGTGGGGTGATCCCAGCCCGGGGAGGCACTGCCATTCTGTTTCCCCCCACCACGGGGGTCGTGCTGGGTGAGCATGGGTTCTGTCTCGGGAGGGCCCTCCGCTGTGCCCCTCCCAGAGAAAGGGCCAGGGGCCAGGGTCCGCCGCCCATCCCCTGTCCCTCAGTTGGTCGGGTCCTTCCCCGGCAGAGGAGGAAGACCCGCCTATGCCCGGTCCTCACCCAAGCACCCCATGTGGCCATAGACCGCTCCGCCAGCTGGGGCGCGCCAGGGCAGTGCCGGGCCCTGTGCCTACGGTGTGCTTGCAGGAGGCTGCCGAGGGCTTCAGGCTGGCACCATCAGTCACTTGGGCCGCTCTGCCATTAATGATCCTTCCGCAGGTTCACCTACGGAAACCTTGTTACAACTTTTACTTCCTCTAGATAGTCAAGTTTGATCGTCTTCTCGGCGCCCCGCCAGGGCCGTTGCCGACCCCAGCGGGGCCATTCCGAGGACCTCACTAAACCATCCAATCGGTAGTAGCGACGGGAGGTGTGTACAAAGAGCAGGGACTTAATCAACGCAAGCTTATGACCCGCACTTACTGAGAATTCCTCGTTCATGGGAAATAATTGCAATCCCCAATCCCTATCACGAACGGGGTTCAGCAGGTTACCCGCACCTGTCAGCGAAGGGTAGACACACACTGATCCATTCAGTGTAGCACGCGTGCAGCCCTGGACATCTAAGGGCATCACAAACCTGTTATTGCTCGATCTCGTGTGGCTGAACGCCACTTGTCCCTCTAAGAAGTTGGACGCCGACCGCTGGGGGTCGCGTAAATAGTTAGCATGGAGGAGTCTTGTTCGTTATCGGAATTAACCAGACAAATCGTTCCACCAACTAAGAACGGCCATGCACCACCACCCTCAGAATCGAGAAAAAGCTATCAATCTGTCAATCCTTTCCGTGTCCGGGCCGAGTGAGGTTTCCCCTGTTGAGTCAAATTAAGCCGCAGGCTCCACTCCTGGTGGTGCCCTTCCGACAATTCCTTTAATTTTCAGCTTTGCAACCATACTCCCCCCGGAACCCAAAGACTTTGGTTTCCCGGAAGCTGCTCGGCGGGTCATGGGAATAACGCTACCGGATCGCTAGTCCTGGGCCCTTGGCAGAGCGGCAGGCCGGGGGACAAGGCCCAGGGCCAAGGCACCCGACCCGGGGACCGGCGGGGCCCCTGGACCCAGCCGGGGATCCCGGGCACGGAGGCGCAGGGGAAGCCTCCCCGGGTCCGCGGGACCCCATCCCGGGCACCCTGCCACACGGCAGGACCGAGGACGGAGCCCGGGGTGGGGAGGCCAACCTCCCCGGCCCCCTGGGAGCCCCTGAACCCAGCCGAGCAGGGGGAGGCTCCCCGGGCAGGACAGAACCCCGTCCCGGGCCTTTGGGGGGGCAGCAGGCCGGGGGACGGGGCCCAGGGCTGGAGCACCTGACCCAGGGCCTGGCGGGGCCCCTGGACCCAGTTGGGGCTCCCGGGCCCGGAGGCAAAGGGGAAGCCTCCCCGGGCCCGCGGGACCCCGTCCCATGCACCATGCCACACAGCAGGACCAAGGACACAGCCCGGGGTGGGGAGGCCGCCCTCCCCGGGGCCTTCAGGAGCCCTGGCCGGAGCTCCTGAACCCAGCCAAGCAAGGTGAGGCTCCCCGGGCACAACGGAACCCCATCCTGGGCCTTTGGCAGAGCGGCAGGTTGGGGGATGGGGCCCAGGGCCGGAGCATCCGTCCCGGGGCCCGGTGGGGCCCCTGGACCCAGCTGGGGCTCCCAGACCCAGAGGCGCAGGGGAATCCTCCCTGGGCCCGCCGGACACCATCCCAGGCACCCTGCCACGTGGCAGGACCAAGGACGGAGCCCAGGGTGGGAAGGCCACCCTCCTCGTGGCCCCTGGGAGCCCCTGAAACCAGCCGAGCAGGGGGAGGCTCCCCGGGCGTGACGGAACCCCGTCCCGGGCCTTTGGCGGGGCGGCAGGCCGGGGGATGAGGCCCAGGGCTGGAGCACCCGACCCGGGGCCCGGCGGGTCCCCTGGACCCAGACGGGGCTCCCGAGCCCGGAGGCGAAGGGGAAGCCTCCCTGGGCCCACAGGACCCCGTCCCGGGCACCCTGCCACACGGCAGGACCAAGGACAGAGCCCGGGGTGGGGAGGCCGCCCTCCCCAGGGCCCTCAGGGGCCCCAGCCGGAGCTCCTGAACCCAGCCAAGCAAGGGGAGGCTCCCCGGGCACAACGGAACCCCGTCCCAGGCCTTTGGCAGAGCGGCAGGCCGGGGGACGGGCCCAAGGCTGGAGCACCCGACACGGGGCCCAGCGGGGCCTCTGGACCCAGCCAGGGCTCCCAGTCCCAGAGGCACAGGGGAAGCCTCCCCGGGCCCGTGGGACCCCGTCCCATGCACCATGCCACACAGCAGGACCAAGGACACAGCCCGAGGTGGGGAGGCCGCCCTCCCCGGGGCCTTCAGGAGCCCTGGCCGAGCTCCTGAACCCAGCCAAGCAAGGTGAGGCTCCCCGGGCACAACGGAACCCTGTCCTGGGCCTTTGGCAGAGCGGCAGGTTGGGGGATGGGGCCCAGGGCTGGAGCATCCGTCCCGGGGCCCGGTGGGGCCCCTGGACCCAGCTGGGGCTCCCAGACCCAGAGGCGCAGGGGAAGCCTCCCTGGGCCTGCCGGACACCATCCCAGGCACCCTGCCATGCGGCAGGACCAAGGACGGAGCCCAGGGTGGGAAGGCCACCCTCCCCGTGGCCCCTGGGAGCCCCTGAAACCAGCCGAGCAGGGGGAGGCTCCCCGGGCGTGATGGAACCCCGTCCCGGGCCTTTGGCGGGGCGGCAGGCCGGGGGATGAGGCCCAGGGCTGGAGCACCCGACCCGGGGCCCGGCGGGTCCCTGGACCCAGACGGGGCTCCCGAGCCCGGAGGCGAAGGGGAAGCCTCCCTGGGCCCACGGGACCCTGTCCCGGGCACCCTGCCACACGGCAGGACCAAGGACAGAGCCCGGGGTGGGGAGGCCGCCCTCCCCAGGGCCCTCAAGGGCCCCAGCCGGAGCTCCTGAACCCAGCCAAGCAAGGGGAGGCTCCCCGGGCACAACGGAACCCCGTCCCAGGCCTTTGGCAGAGCGGCAGGCCGGGGGATGGGCCCAGGGCTGGAGCACCCGACACGGGGCCCGGCGGGGCCTCTGGACCCAGCCAGGGCTCCCAGTCCCAGAGGCACAGGGGAAGCCTCCCCGGGCCCGCCGGACCCCGTCCCGGGCACCCTGCCACATGGCAGGGCCGAGGATGGAGCCCGGGTTGGGGAGACTGCCCTCCCCAGGGCCCCTGGGAGCCCCTGACACCAGCCAAGCAGGGGGAGGCTCCCCGGGCATGACAGAACCCCGTCCCAGGTCTTTGGTGGGGCGGCAGGCCGGGGGATGAGGCTCAGGGCTGGAGCACCCGACCCAGGGCCCGGCGGGGCCCCTGGACCCAGCCGGGGCTCCCGGGCCCAGAGGTGAAGGGGAAGCCTCTCTGGGCCCATGGGAACCCTTCCCGGGCACCCTGCCATGCGGCAGGACCGAGGACGGAGCCCGGGGTGGGGAGGCCGCCCTCCCTGGGGCCCCTGAAACCAGCCGAGCAGGGGAAGGCTTCCTGGGCCCCAGGGACCCTATCCGGGGCAGCCTGCCACGCGGCAGGCCCAGGGACAGACCCCGGGCTGGGGCGACGTCCTGGCCCGTCCAGCTGCCGGCTGAGGACCGCTAGGCTGAGAGGGTTTCCGGAGTACCCTGTCCCTAGTAATCCGGAGGAAGGCTACCTCCCTTTCTGGTAACCCATGCGCACCACGAGACTGAGGGGACCCTAGGCACAGACACGCCCGACCTCCTGGGGCCCTGGCTGGGATCGGGGAAGCAATGAGCCCTCATCGGGACTTCAAGGGCAGCCCGGCCATCTGGTCGCCCCATTGGAAAGCATTGCGCATGACCAGATGGCTGAGGGGAAAGGCGTGACCAGATGGCTGGGACTGAAAGGACGCCAATCTACCCGCCCGAGCCTTCGTGGTAGGGTCCCGCTTGCCCTTGCAGGGCTCGGGGGCTCCGCGTCCCGGAGGCTTGGAGACCCCAGCTGGGCCTCAGGCACGGGGAGCCCACAGGAGCTCTCGGGCCCGGACGCCAAGGGAGTATAGGCCGGGGCCCGATAGAACCCGTCCCAGGCACTTTGCCATGCGGCGGGCGTGAGGAGGGACCCCGGACGGTGGGGAGGTGTTGTCTGGGCCCAGCCCATCTGGTCCCCGGCTGAGAACCGCCAGCCCGGGAGGGGTGTCCCGGCATACCCTGCCCCTAGTAATCCAGAGGAAAGCTACCCCTCTTTCTGGGAACCTGTGCGCACCGCGAGACTGAGGGGACCCAGGGTGCGGAGGCGCCCGACCTCCTGGAGCCCTGGCTGGGATCGGGGAGGCAAATGAGCCCTCATCGGGACTTCCAGGGCAGCCCAGCCATCTGGTCGCCCCATTGGAAAGCATTGCGCGCGACCAGATGGCCGAGGGGAAAGGCGCGACCAGATGGTGGGACCGAAAGTGCGCCCATCTGCCCATCCCAAGCCTTCACGGTAGGGCTCCCGCCTGCTCTTGCAGGGCTCGGGGGCTCTGCTTCCCAGGGGCTCGGGGACCCCGGCTGCGCCTTAGGCACAGGGAGGACCGCAGGAGCTCTCGGGCCCAGACGCCCGGGGGAGGACTGCCCAGGACCTAAGGAGCCCGTCCCGGGCACTTTGCCACGGCGCAGGCCGGAGGAGGGAGCCCCCGGACAGAGGGGAGGTGTTGTCCGGGCATAGCCCATCTGGCCCCTGGCTTAGAACCGCCAGCCCGGGAGGGGTGTTCCGGCATACCCTGCCCCTAGTAATCCAAAGGAAAGCTACCCCTCTTTCTGGTAGCCTGTGCGCACCAAGTGATAGAGGGGACCCAGGGCGCAAAGGCGCCTGACCTCCTGGAGCCCTGGCTGGGATCGGGGAGGCAGAGGAGCCCTCATCAGGACTTCCAGGCCGGCCCAGCCATCTGGTTGCCCCATTGGAAAGCATTGTGCGTGACCAGATGGCCAAGGGGAAAAGTCGCGACCAGATGGCCGGGACCGAAAGAACGCCCATCTGCCCACGCCGGGCCTTCGCGGTAGGGCTCCCGCCTGCCCTTGCAGGACTCGGAGGCTCCGCTTCCCGGGGGCTCAGGGACCCCTCCTGGGCCTTATGCACGGGGAGGACCGCCGGAGCTCTCTGGCCCCTGACGCCCAGGGGAGGACTGCCCAGGACCCATGGAGCCCATCCCGGGCACTTTGCCATGCCGTGGGCCGGAGGAGGGAGCCCCCGGATGGAGGGGAGGTGTTGTCCGGGCATAGCCCATCTGGTCCCCGCCATCGCCCCATTGGAAAGCATTTCGCACGACCAGATGGTTGAGGGGAAAAGGCACGACCAAATGGCCGGGACCGAAAGGACGCCCATCTGTCCGCACCAAGCCTCCGCGGTAGGGCTCCCGCCTGCCCTTTCAGGGCTCGGGGGCTCTGCACCAGGGACCCTTGTCCCGGGCAGACGGACCCTTGGCAGGCCGCAGGACCGGGTCTCCCACACCCCAGGCCCTGCCCGAAACCCAGGCCCCAGGGCCGGTCCCTGCTTCTCAACCCAGCCAGGCCGGGGAGATCGGGGAGCCTGCCCGGGCACGAGGGACCCCTGTCCCTGGCACACGGAACCTTGGCTGGCCGCAGGACGTGGGCTCGTGTTCCACACATTTTTTCCGTAACTCCGCGTAGTGGCGCTACGCCAACTCTGTCCACCCCTAAAGAAGAGGAGGGTGTTGGTTGGAGAAATAATGGAAGGCTGTGTATAGGATTGTTAGTAACAAAAATGGGTCTGTTAGGTATAATTAGAGCAGGGATTGTGTGTCTGGTTGGGATATAGTTCAATGTGGAATTGGGTTGTGTTAGTCATGAGTGGATTGGCTAGTGGTATAGGATAGAGTTGTTGTATAGTGTCTGTAGGTGATGATGCAAATGTGTGGTAGCTGGGATAGAAGGGTGTGTGAAAATGTGTGAAATAATGCTTTATGGCATTATAAAGGCAAATGTTCACGCCACTTTTGGTAGACTGAATAGATTGGCTGATAGGAATATTTAAAAGGAGACTAAGGAGGCAGAGCATTCATGTATGGTGAGAGACCAGAAAGCAATTTTGGAAGAATTGGACAACTAAGTGCTCAATATTCTTCTGGACAAACACATTTTAATGTTCTTTCGAAATGAGAGGCCGCAATTCTGTAAAGAGGGTGATAAACCCAACAGGTTCCTCTTCCTATATTAATGGTGAACGCAAACATGACATTTGCCGTTGAATTAAGTCTCAAAAGAACGCCGATATTATACAGAACTGCAAATTTCTATCAATGATTTCATTCTAAAGTTCCTGAAAACAGATTGGAACATCAACCAGCCTGGTCCCTGCAAAAAATTCTGACCCCCTCAGACTTACAAAAATACACCATAGGAAAACGAATTCATTTGGTTGAGGTAAAAAAAAAACTATATAGTTGCGTACAATTATTAAAACCTTTGCCTCTAATGACTTTCTGGCTTGTTCTAACAGGCATTCTAACATACTCTTTCTTTGCTGTTAACGATTATCTTGAATTCATTTCTAGAATTATGGAAAGTTCCAAGTCAGGAGAAGAACCAAACATTTGCATTTCATACTGTCCAATAGCCTTGACTTTTGCTGATGTGAGCATTTTCAAAACGGTTCTGGCTCACAGGATAGACAAACTGCTTCCAGAAGATATGTACCTGCACGCATATGCATTTACAAAAACTCAGAAACATTTTATAGGTTTGTAGAATAACACATATGACTGACAAGGTATATAAACAAGATCCCTATGACCTTGATCTCCGCAGATGCAAAAAAGCCATTTGATACTGACAGTTGGTCTTGTTGAAATTTTGAATTTATGGAAAACATGATTATATTAATACTAACCTCCTACCAGAAGCTACAATGTACGAAAAATATCCTATGTGTCTTTCTCTCATCATAAATATCTTTATTTGATTTGCATAAGCAATCATAAAAGCACATCATTAAAAATAAATATATAGATAAAATAGCACTACAACACAGAATTGAATGTCTTTCTCTCAATATCTGACTAGATGGTACCCTTCAGCGTAATGGTGCAAGGGGAAAATTGGTCAAAGAGATTCCATTTGAACGCACAAATCATAGTTTATCAATGTACTATGATAATGAATTGGTGACAGTGAATTCATAATGGAATCAGTACCTTTCTGGTTGGAAGAGTTCCATTACTATGGTCTAGTGTACAGATTCAAAGTAAATAGGAACGAGTCTAAAATATTAAATCTATCTTTAAGCCTGAATGAAATGGTGGAAAGGGGTGATAATATTGCATTTAGGTGAGCCTAGAAATCAATCCATGACTGGGGCACACAAATAAAAACATACGTTGATCAGTTATATTTACAGTAGGTAATAGGTAATACACTAATCGCTTTGAAGATAGGTTTAAAGAGGAGAATTGTGTAATTCAGTGAGTGCTGGCTCTCAAGATGAATATGATGCGCTGGCTCTCAAAACCTGTTTCAAGCCTTGCTGAATAGTGTGCAAAGCTAGCTAAGAGAACCTTGGTATCACATGAGTGACTGTTTGTTATCAGGCATCTCAGGCGTTCCTTAGTATGTGAATGGTTGAAGGCACAATCTAAAAAAACACTGGGTCTATATGGACAAGGCAGTTTCAGGAACCGCATATTGATATATGTCTCCCTTGAAAAGATGATCCAAGCAATCTATGTAATCACCGAGCAACTTGGGGAGATAGGGGTAGACACATGAAAAACACTGATGCAAAAATAGAGCTTTTTTTGTTCTCTTGGTGCGTACTTGATATCACCTTACAACCAATACTTGAGTGGTTTTAACAAACATTTTCACATTGGGAGCAGGGAGTCTGTTAAGTGGCATTCAGTTTAATTATTACCTGATTTCAACTTTTGAACAAAGCAAAGAGGAATCTGTGGTGACAGAACATGATATAGAAAAATGCCTACAGATCCAGGATTATATATTGAATAAAGGATAAGGATATCAGGTGAGCATTCACCAGGGACCTCATAGTCTTTGATCAAGTGTTTCCATCATGGTCCTGATCCTATGGGTTAGTTTCAAACCTTTATAGTGCACTTCATGTCAGGGATCAGGCTGACACTCACATTATATCCCCAGACTGGCTTAAAATGGAGTTTTGGTTGTGATGCAGCCTGTTCTTCACACATTTTGCCTAACCAATTTGTTCAGTGCTTACCAAAAGGTAAACCCTCATCCAACAACTTTGAATCAGCATCACATGAAATGGCACTGCCACAATGTCTAATCAAGATATGGAAAGAGAGAAGTAACACCAAACAAAAACATGGGAAGTTGATAAACAGCAGTACCTCAATCAGTGCTATATTTAGTGCAAGAACACGAAACAATATTCAAAGACTGCCAAAGAAAAGAATGCACATATCATGGCTAATGTGTTTTTTGTCTATAGAACCATGCTGTGCAAAAATCTCTTCCAAGAGTTTGGTTACATATTGTGGAAGTGTATCTTCTCTCTGGAATTAGTAGTCATCATGTAGCATAGGTGGAGTAGCAACCTTGGCCATTATGCATGACCTTTCTAAAGGTTAGACCTTTTTGTATACGGCCTTTGGGTAGTGTTATGATTCTGTAACACTGCTAGTCAGTATCACACTGCATGTGCTCTTTCCCTTCAAACAGAATATATAAGTGTTTACATTTAATTGACTATTTTTAATTTTCTAGGAAAGTTGGTAATAAGTATAGTAAATTGGTTAGGAATTGCAACAGAGTCATGGAAGTTAAATATCACAATTTACAATTCCCATTTGCATGGATAAAAGTATGACTTTAATCAAAATAATTGTGTCATGACTAACTGAAGTTTAAAACCACTGCAACAACATAGAGCAAATAAAAGGGCTCTTTCATAGAGAACATATTACTTGCATACATTGACTATGTGACTCCTAAGTGTACCTTGTAAGCCCACCGAGTTGCGTGTTCAGTCGATAAATGTGGGACATATTAAATGAAAAATAAATGTATGTCTCCACAGTGAAAAATTACTAAAAGGTGTTTGTGACTTCGTCAGCGAAGCCTGTTAATAAAAAAATCTGTTTTTCCTATTTCGCCTTCGAAAATAGTAAAAATTTGCATAAAGGACTTTTTACTAATTTAGCAGAAATCTAGGCAGTTGTGAAAGCTGATTATTAAATCTGTAATATAAAGTTAATGTTTAAAAAGTTCAGTTTGAGTTGCCTGAAATGCAAGAACAATTAAATAAAATCTGCTGCTGTTCCCTTACCTAATTGCTGTAACTAGCATGTATAAATCCAGGAAGACTGTTGTGGTGCAAAAAGACCATTTAGCTTGCTTCACCATTTGAGAAGGGACAGAAACAGATGGCATCACGAAGGGAAAAAAGAGAAAGTTTACCTGTTTGCATGAAAATGCAGAAGGAGGTTCAAGTGACAACTTTAATCCAGAGTATTTCTCAAATATTAAACTCTGCCAACAGAAGAAACGAAATACATTTCTAGATCAGAAACAGAGAGTGTGGTTCCTCGTTTTCATAACTCTGGGTCTGGAAGTGGACTTAGAGCTCATGGGAGAAGGGTCTGACAACTACCATCTTGAAAAGAAGCCTCTGGAAATGATTACAGCTAATTGAAACAGTGGGTATTTAAAAGGAGAGGTTGGGATGGACAAGGCTCTCTCATGATGATAGGCATGCAACTCTGCTTGAGTGCCCCAACTGTAGTGATGTCTGAATCCCTAAAGCTGATTTTTGTTGTCATGGGCAAATGCAGATCATGTGTGTGTGCCATGATATAGCCCTATCTCATGGATTGTGGTCTTTTTCCGCTGAGAGGGGAACCCACAGAGCTACCCTCAGTGGTGAAAGCCTACCACCTTTAATGGGAGTTAAGCAGCATGATCATGGTGGTGGCAGCATACTGCGTAGTGATCAGTAGGAGTGAACAGGTGATTTTTACCTGTGTCACTGGAGTGAAGTCTACAGGCTCATTCTTTGAAAATTCCACTTCTGAGTGCATAGCTTACCTTTGATAAACAAGAAAGACAGTGCCTCTCCACTTACATCTTCATAGGTATAACTCAATTTCCTAAAATGTATCTATTTCATGAGTCAGATATATTCACCAAGATATTTTATTAAATCCTAAGGGACAGATTTACAAGCCCCTTGCGTGACTATTGTGCTGCCGTTGCATCACTTTTGTGACGCAGCTGCGGCGTAAATGTTGCGGCCCATTTACAACGTGCCGCATCTAGGGAGATGCGTCACGTTGTAAAGCCCTGCGTCAGGTATAATGTATTCAGGGTGGGCGTTCCCACGCAAAAAGCCATGTAGAACTGATGCAGTGAAATCTACAAGATTTCACTCCGTCACTCTACGCCTTCACTGCGTCAAAATCCCTACCCCTGCTCAGACCAGGCGTAAGGAATGACGCAGGGCTTTTTGAATGGGACTCACCCAGCTCATTGCTGGAGTTGCGTCACTTTCGTGAGCAACTCCAGCAATGCGTCACTTTTGCGCCAACAGATGCGTCAGAATTTCTGACGCATCTGTTAATCCTTGCGCCATGGAGCACTGTATTGTAAATACAGAGCATCCATAGTGGCGCAAGGACATTCGGCGCTGACGCAAGGAAACTGACGCATCTATGCAGATGCGTCAGTTCCTTGTAAATCTGCCCCTAAGTTTGTTTTATAATCTTCTTTTTATAAATGTCAAACAAGATTCAAACACATAGTCATCAGTGTATGCAATTAAAAATATACATATTCAGTGAGATGTATCAACATACATTTGTATCAGGCTCCTTAATCATGCCACAAAAATCTAAAAACAAACCCATACACAAATACAACCAACCACATTTATTCAAAGCCATTCAATCTGCTCTCTAAAAAAAATACTCAGAATCCTATTTTGACATTTTATCCATTCACTTCTCATCAATATGTACATCAATGTTGATTTACATTAGATTCAAAATAAATAAAATTTATTAATTTGTTATAGTGTCTTCTTATCAACAGAAAGATGCGAATCTCACTGAATATATACATTTTCAATTGGATACACTGATGACTATGTGTTTGAACCTTGTCTGTCTGACTCATTAAATAGATATATTGTAGGAAATTAAGTTATACCTATGAAGAAGTAATTAGAGAGGCACTGTCTTTCTTGTTTTTTGAACTGATTTTTCCCCTGGTTTGCCTTCTCCAATTATTAGTTTCCAGAAGCCCTCTTTTGTCCAGTACTTAGCTCACCTTTGGCCTACATCAGTTTGGTGAGGAGTGCTACGCAGTGCATGTATGGAGCACACACGCAGGGTGTATGTGTGCCTGTGAATCGTACAATACAGGGATAATGCAGTGCTGTGCAGTGTGTGTATATTATATGCATGTGCTTGGTTATGTATGCCTGTGAATGGTACAATACTGGAAGGATATAGTGCAGTGGAGTGCATGTTTGCTATATGCATGTGCTGGGTGTATGTGTGCCTTTCAAGGGCAAAATACATGGAAAAAACTCTGGGATACATTTTGGGAGACCCAGGGCTGACTAGAGGAACATGAGGAGAGGAGGTAGAGGACTCCTCCCAGACAGATATTTGTATTGCTGCATTTCTGTAAGCTGCGTGGGGCACACTGGGAGAAGGGAGAGCCAGGCTCTCCACTACACTTCAAAGGGTGCTCTTTGATTCAGTGAGAGGTTACTGGAAAGGAGCCTCGGCACCTCTCAGGAAGGAGATGGGTCTGTTTAGAGAATCATAAAGATTAGGGCTGAGACCCTGGGGTAACCTTCTGATACACATATCATTGTGGCTGACATGCAGGTGTGAACCTCTAGCTACTCCCATGACTGTGTTGTGGGGCTATCAGATTAGGAGTTGCTTTGACAGACTGCTTTCTGGAGGAAGGGCAGAGCAGAGGAGAGTGCACTTCTAAAGGAAGCAGACCCCCAACATTAACTTCAAAGACTCGGGGACCTGCCTATAGAAGTTTAGAGCCCTGACCTCAGAGGGCTGTGTGTATTGCGGGTGAATGTTGTGTGTTACTTTGTGTTTGTATATAAGCACTCCTTTTTTCATAAAAGCAATTATTTGACTGGAAAATCATTTACTGCTGAACATATTTTGGGTAGTAAGCATCTATTTACCCCCCGTGTCTACCCCCCAAGAAGCCTTGGACTGCTCGACCCATGATACCATTGAGAGTCAAGCGTTGAAGGGGTACTTGACACACTTGCTCAGGTTCCTTAGTAGGCCAGCCACCGGAACATCAGTAGTAATAGGCCTCAACCCCTACTGCTGGGCCCAGTAGCTCCTGCTCACCCCATGGCCCTAAGCACTTAATAAAAATCCAAATTAATAAGCCACTTTTTGACAGGAAACCAAATTTGCTGATCACTGTGCCCCTAGTTTTCCAAAGAGTATTAATTGAGAAGGAACTGAAATGTAAATACCTAACTAAGACTTTGATGGGGCTCATCAACATGGCAGTGGTTTTGCAGCTATGCATGGGCATATCACAGTCGCACATCATAGGAAGACCATTTTGTCTTCCCAAAAAGATATGCAATATATATACTTAACAGAACATGCTTATGTTTTTTAAACACTGTTGATATATGCATAGATGGAGGCATAACATTTTAACCAAATGCAAGATACTATTAGACATTATTATTGGCATCAAAGGTTGGACATCCCTCTGCATTGCACTACAGGGCATGTTCATCTGTGCATGTGATTTACCTTATTAGTGAAGTTGGTTTGTTTTTATCCAGAGCCCACTAAGCTCAACAGTCGTGAAGGCTCACAGTTAGGCCTGTTACGTACATGGACTGAGACACTAGAGTGGTGCTCTGAGGTCAATGATTGCACCGGATGTCCCCTCTCCATAAAATAGTGGTGACTTCCCTGTCTGCTATGACTTTGAGGAACTGCAAGCGGTGGTAGCATCTTTTTTAGTTGGCCTTTTGCCAGTCTCCTTCAGTGAAGATGCATACTGGCCTCCCCTGCCAGTCTCCCTTTACTGGAGTCTTTAACTTTCACATACATGTAAGTCTTAAATGAGAGGCTATGCTAGGACACTGTGTGCATGGTATAGGATGAGTATGGAGCTTGTGTGCAGCCTGACATGGTGCATGAGTAATCCATTTTGGCTTCCCTCTGTGTTTGGTAGCCTAAGGTGGTAGACAGTTTGTGTGCAAGGTGGAATAAGCCTGCTGATGTGAGAGACTACCCCTTGAATGGCTCTTTCCCTAAGTGCCCTACTGTACACAGCGTCCTGTAGGATGGGAATCAGATTTGTGTCTTTGTAGTTGCCTATAGTTGTCTATAGTTCCTCTGCCTGAACCCTGCTAGCCTTACTGCCTATTCCTGCCTTGTATGCTTTTCAAAGTAATTGACCTACTGTCTGGTCCCTAATAAACAAATATTTATAGACTATTTGGAACTCACTCACCAAAGGCTACTATTGCTATGAGTTAATCATGCATTGGCCATGAAGTATTTGATTGGATGGAATTTCTAAAAATGGAGTATGTCAGAGTCCTGACTGGTCAGCTCTGGCAATACATGCTGGTCAACTTGATTAATACTGCGGCGTTCCAGGGCCATAGTCTGATAACAGCTGTCCTCGTACCAGGCTAGGGACTGTGACTTGGTCAAAAACCCTGCTTGAATTGCCTGGAGAAAAAGAGGGGCTCTACCTGCTGGGAAAGCAGTTTGTTGATTGCACCCTAGAGGAGACCCTGCCTGGAAGGAAGGAGTTTATCAGCCCAGCTGTCTCAGAACATTTGGGAGCTGTGGTGAAGATAGTATGCTGAGCAGGAGAAACAAGCATCATGATCTGTCTGCAATAAGCCAGGGTCCAGGGTAAGAGTTGTCACCCGCGGACTGTCTAGGGAGCCACTTTTGCTCCTGACCTCACTACAGCCTTGGAAACCCCTGTGTGCCTTCTTGTTGCCTCCACAGAAATGTCTGGAAACCCTTTGCTCCTTATTCTGGCCTGGAGACAGTCATAGAGGTAGTCAGGTAGGCTTTGTGGATCCAAATGCTGCAGTTTTAAAATATGTTGCACAGTTGTTGAAATGCTAGCATTTGAAATCCTGTTTTGTAATCTATGTCTGTCCCATGAGGCAACCATATGTGACACTGGAATTGTGTGCTCTTCCAGGACAGAAACAAACCAACTGTATCTGGGGGTTTCTGGGTTATAGAGCCTTTCAGAATAGTCAAGTGCAGGCCTTCTAGCAGATAGTCATTGGTATCCGCTTCAGTTTCCTAACATCATGGACTCCCCTGGACTGTGCCACATGAATTCATGGATACTGGAGTGTGTCTTCTAAACCTCTGTTTATCATTTGATCAGCACTGCCAAGTCTAAGTGAGATTTCCTCACCATTTTAGTTTGTGGCTTTTGGTATTGGTCAAACCAACTACTTTTAAAAGGTTCATAAGCATTGCAAGATCTGACTACTGTGAGAACATACTTTAAATGTGTTTGTATTATGTGTACACAGAAAGAAAAATGCTATTAACCATATATGTAATCACAAATGTATCCATTATTAATCAAATATAAATATTGCTTTCTATTTATTTGAAGCTTCCCATGGCATTGTAATAATCACAAACCTTGTTATGGCCTTAGTAGGCCCAGAAGCCATAATTCTCCATGTCATATATTACACATTTTTCAGTAGTAACATCTCATTTTCAACCCAGGCAAGAGAACCAGGATTTTGTAAGAAGAATAGAGCTAATCTTGTGTACATGAAATATATCTTCCCTTCAAGGCTGTCCTGCGCTTCCATGAGTGGAAGTAGATATTTTTTTGCTGAGAAAAAAAAGTTTCTCTCATGTGGTCTTATTACATTGTCTTGTATTAAGAGAAACTGTATATATGCTGGGTCAATTTTGCAGATATTTTTTGTTTAGCTCTTTGCGCCAACTGACCGTTTTCTAGTGAGAGCCCTGGTCAGTTGAACTTAAAATTATGTTTTATTCTTTTGATTTTCAGCCTGCTATTTTACATTAAACAGTGGTTGGACTTCCTCGGTTACCCGAGCATCTCTGGGGCAGGCATCTTTCGTACAGACTATCTGAGTTTTCGTTGGGTTTAATTTATACCCCGATACCTCCCCAAATAAGTAGGCCAAGCTTTCTATCTCTAAAACCGCTTGCTCTGGGTCTGCGGTCGCCACCGCAATGTCATCTGCATAGGCTAAAACCCGCACCTGGTATTGCCCACAGGTCATAGAGGTGATCTTATTACTCTTGTCCAGCATTACCAGAAACGGGTTAATATACAGGGCAAATAACAACGGGGAGCAGGGACACCCCTGTCTTGTCCCCCTACTTATATACACCGGCTCCGATTCTTTGCCCATTACACAAATCCTAGCAAATGGTGACTTGTACATAATTTGGATAGCCCTGATATAGCCTGGGCCGAACTCCATTTTACTCATAACAGCCCATAAAAAAGTCCAGGAGACACGGTCAAACGCTTTTTCAGCATCAAGAAAGATCAAACCTAGCCTACTATGTTGTATATTAGCATAATCTATCAAAGTGACTACTTTATTTATATGGTTGACCGTGCTCCTGCCAGGTATGAATCCATGCTGATAAGTAGAAACCAGGGGCGTAATCACTCGTGCCAGCCTAGTTGCTAAGATTTTTGCATATACTTTGCCATCCGCATTTAACAAAGAGATTGGTCTACAGGACCCTGGCAAATTCGAGGGTTTATCTTTCTTTTTAAAAACTACTATATTAGCCTCATCCTATGATGGTGGCGGGTTCCCAGACTGAGCCTCTTGGAATGTAACTAGCATGTCCTCCTTAAGCACTTGGAAAAACATTCGATAGACCTCGAGTGGCAATTTGTCTGGTCCTGCTGCTTTTCCCCTAGCTAACGACCCTATTGCGTCCTCAAGCTCCTCCATAGTTATCGGTGCATCGAGCACTTCCTGCTCCTCTTGACTTAAGCCTAATAATTCTAATTGTGGAAGAAATGCATTAATGGCTTGGTCGTTATATTCACTCTGTGTATACAACTCTATAAAAGGCATGAAATACTCCCAAAATGCCCTCCATAGTTTCTACTATATTCCCAGCAAGATCGACCAATGCTGTTATTTTCTGTAGAGATTGTTTGGCTCGTAACCTCTGTGCCAGGCAGCGCCCTGTAGCTTCACCATATTCGTACCTTTCCTCCTTATGGACCTTATATTGACTAGCAATTTCCTTGCTCCAAAGGCTGTTAATTTTAGCTTTACAGCAGGCTATTTTGGTTTGTATTTCCTTAGCTTCTACTACTCTCCTTATACCCTGTATGAGTTCCTGCTCCGCTACCCTTAGATCCCCCAAGAGTCCCTGTATCATAGTCTGTTGCTGCTTCTGCTTACCCAATCCATAACTAAGCGTCTCGCCACTCAATCCTGCCTTCAGAGCATCCCATACCATGGGACTTGAGGTGGATCCTCTATTGACATCAAGAAATTGTGTAACCCAGATTTTCATGTGGTCAATAAACAAGCTATCCAATAGAAGTTTCCTATTAAAAGTAAAGGCCCTACCCACCTTCTTTTGAGTAATCATATGAACATCCAATAACAGTGGACCATGATCCGCCATGATCCTGGGCCATACCTGCATTTTTGCCCCCACGATGAGTAGCCTAGACATAAAGACATAATCAAGCCTAACTAATTTATGGTGAGGATATGAGTAAAAAGTATACCCAGGGTCCGGATAATTTAAGGTTGACCACACGTCTACCAATCCGTGATCACCTATAAGCTGTTGTAATGCTTTAAAGACCCTGGGTTTTCGGCCCTCATATTTATTATTATTAGACTCCCACATCTGACCTTCTACATGAATGTTGAAATCCCCACATAGTATCAATGGGGTATCCCACAAAGCCAACTCAACATTTAATCCTTCTAATATTGCTGCTTCATCGAAATTTGATCCATATACTGTGCATACTACCACCTTGGGGCCCCCTACTAAACATTCCGCGATAGCCCACCTACCAAAATTGTCTGCCAATTTCCTCCCAATCCCACAGATTCCTTGTCGGGCCAAAATCGCCACACCCCTATTTGCAGTGGTCTGTCGGGAGGCCGCAATTAATGTAAATCCAAGTTCTTTTAACACCATGCGTTTGCCCCAGGGTATATGTGTCTCCTGTACACACAAGATATCAGGTTTCATTAATCATAAGTCAGCCGCTACCCGTTGCCTTTTACTGATATTGTTCAAGCCACAAACATTAAACGAGCAGATACGTAACCCACAAGTTGTCATTTTACCCGCCATACCTTGAAAACCAATCTAACCACATACATGTCATTTCTTCAAAAAATTTGTAGTAGTCTTAATAACCATATTTCCCTAGTTATGGATTGAATTTTTTAATACCCCCTCCCCATTCCCCAGCCAACCCCATCCCCCATAGAACCCACACACCCCCCACACCACAAACACCCCAAACCCTGTGCAACCCCCTCCCTCTTCCCTTCCCCAAAGATTCGGGCAATAGGGCCAATGGCCCTTGCGATGGGGAGCTGGCTTTCTACCCAATGCAACCTCCCCCTCTCAAACAAAATTCTTATCTTCTTCATCCAGAAGGTCAACAACAGTCAGAAAAATTGAATACATTATTATGAACATAACAGATTCCTCAGCCAAATGTCCCCCTTATATCTCCCTCAGAAGAAGAAATAGGGATAAACACTCTCAAAATGCACCAACACACCATGATTTAACTAGCCCATCCATCGTCATTCCCATTATAAAACACACATAAGCAGATCAGGCTAGTCAAGCCTATAGGAACCCTACTAACATTTAAGCTTAAATGGACAGAAGGTATTCCTTAGCTTGTCCCTCTGATGTGAAAAACCGCGTTTGCCCCTTGCACATTATTTTCATTGTGGACGGATTCAACAAAAAGGCTTGCGCCCCCTTGGCTTGGAATGGAGAAATTAATTGGCGTAATTGCCACCTTCTTTCCACCGTATGGTGGCAAAAATCAGGCCTGACAAAAAATTGTGTGCCCTTCCCTGCCCTCTTCCGATCGGGCCGTGCAAGATCATATACCGCCTGGCGCGCTAGGAAGTTATTCAAACAAATCAAGATCGCCCTTTTCCTAAGGGCAGGCTGTCCCACTTTGGCTGTCTGTTGCTTAAATGGAAACCTATGTGCCCTTTGTACTTCACTGGCCCAATTCCACATTGAAAGCTCGGGGAAGGCCTCTGAAAACAGTTCCAACACAAATTTACGAACATCCTGACCCTCAATTCCCTCAGGGATCCCTAATATTCTCAGATTATTACGCCGTAATCGGTTCTCTAAATCGACAAGCTTTAGTTGCATATCCTCCTTTTGTGAACTCATAGCTTCCATAGTAGCCTTTTGGGCCACCATTTCATCCTCAAGCGTCGAAATCCGCGCCTCTGCTTCATTAATTCTATCCGTAAACTTGTTGCAGGCTTTAGCGATCCTCCGAACGGTATTCTGTAGTTTCCGACAGGCAGTGTGCGTTTTTAGATTCTCTGTTCGAGTCTCAACACTATGGTCTAAGATACTTTGATAGATCGATCCCAGTGAAATTTCTTCATCCTGTTTTTCTAATACCTCTCCTGTGGTATGACTGGCTCTTTCTCCTTCAAGTGACAGCTCTAATGAAGAAGAGAAATCCCACAAAGCACTATTCCTTTCGCCTATTTGCTGCCCCTTTTCCTTGATTAAACTTTTTTCGCGCACCGTCAGTAGCTCAGTTTTTTCAGTTTTTTCATAATCCAGATTTACACTGTTCTGGTCGCTGCCAGTACTCAATATTGAACCATCGTAAGATCTCAATTTAGAGCCTAGCATGCCTTCTTCATCTGAAGTGTCTGAGGGATCTGACATAGAAAAAAAATTCCCTCCTCAATCAATCTCTTTAGCGGACCCCCCATAGGCTCCTCCATGCTCAACCGTATCCGAGACTTCATCTGCCATAGATCCCATAACAGCAACACTTCCTGCAGCTTTTTCTTTCTCCGCGCTCTCGTTTATACCCATCAGGATTAGATTATGTTCTGCTGCTGCCCCCATCTCCCTAGCATCGTCCCCACTTTCTACAATGTCCTGTGCAGCTTTTGCATTACTCTTGGAGTGATCCTCCGACCAAAGCTGCCCCTGGAGTGTATTATCTGCCAGAGCCCTGCCCACATTTCCTAATGTTCCTTCTGGCATTTTCCCAGCACCCGCTTTAGGCCATGTGGGGCAGTCACCTTCTTTTTACCCAAAAATATCTGGGGAACTTTTTTATTGTCCATTCCCTGCTCACCTATTGAGACACATTTTCCATACTGCACGATAATCCATCCAATGTCGTGCGCTGGATAGTGCGCCCAGTAGCAGCACTTCTGTTCACCGACGCCGCATCCACCATAACGCGTGTCTTCCCTCCTCTTGCCGACTTGGGAGGCATACTGCTTCACCTGAGCCGAGACGGCCCCGCCTCTCGCCGCCACCGGGATCACCGCCTCTGATACAATCCAAGTGCTGCACCACTGTCAAGCCCTTCTATGGAGCCGCCGCCGCTAAGAACAGAGCCTTAATACAAACGCCCCATCGCTTTCTCAGACGCCTTCTCGGGCGCCACCAGTAAGTTTGTCCTACTCTCCTACACTATTCTGCTATCTTCTCTGCCGTTTTGCCAAACGTTTTTTCGATGCAGACCGGGGGGGGGGGCTGGGGGAGTAGACCGGGAGTTCGCTGCTCAATCGCCCGACCCAACGGACGCCATCTTGCCTCTTCAGGAAGCTATGTATCTGGGTATTAAAATTAGGATGCCACTGCAGGAATTAATAGAGGTTAATTGGGGAGGTATAGTTTCAGGTATTCAACAACAACTGGATCGGTTGGAGTGCTTGCATCTCTCACTGGTGGGGAGGTGCAATGTACTCAAGATGAGTATCCTCCCCAAAGTTATGTATTATTTTAGGGCAGTACCATTAGAGCTGACTCGAATACAATTACAGAAACTACAATCTATAGGCGATAGGTTCTTGTGGGGGCAAAGGAAAGCTTGTGATGCTACCACGTGACTGGGGAGGATGGGCAGTACCCAATCTCACATTTTACTATTATGCGTGTCTTCTTCAAAATATGAGGATATTGTTAACAGGCGAGGAAGTGGGCACATTGGCGGAAACACCATTGATATATCAAATGCTGTTGGGGTCAGATGCTAGAAATTGCTTATTTAAATTTTTGGAGCCAAGCTACTTTAAAAAAACATGCTTTAAGGTTGTGCTAGCAGCATATAAGGTATGGAAGTCAGTTCGGAAGATTTTAGATATTTCGGGGATATGTTTTTATACTCCTATAAATTCCATGTTAATGCTACCTGCTATATTCTGGGATCTAAGAATGGAGAAATGGAGGGCTAATGGGATAAGGCAATTAGGAGACTTCTTTGAGGGAGAAGAACTTGGTTCATTTTCAGCCCTAGCTGACAGATTTATTTTGCAAAAAAATGATTTCTTTAAGCACTAACAAATTCGAGATTATATAGTGAAACATCAGAAGCAGAGGGGGATGGAAACTAACCCTCTAGTGGAGGCAATTAAACGAGGGGCTAAAATAGGGGTACTGTATGGGATGTTAATGGATACACAACAGGATGATTTGGAAGTCCAAGATAGGAAATAGTGTGCTCGGTTAGGACAGGAAGGCGTGTATATGCAGCAATCAATTGATATTGCGGGGAAAATTTGGGTGTCAGCCAATTTGAAAGCCCAACATTTCAAGACATTATTTAATTTGTATCATACACCGGTAAGGATGATGAAATGGGGGGATCAAATGATGGGAAATGTTTTAGATGTGCGACTGAGAGGGCTGATATCACGCATATTTTTTATGACTGTACATATTTAACACAATAAAGGGGAAATATTGAGGGGTTCTTGTCTGAAATCACAGGGGTTGACGTTCATATAACAATGGATGTAATGTTAACAGGAGTTGGTGATGCCCTCAAGCAGGGTCAATCAGGCTATCCATTTAGATATCTCATATTTACAGCCGTGGCGGTAGCACGGCTGTGTGTTGTGTCATAGTGGCACGTTTTAAGTTGGGGGATTAAGTCCCCTTGAATCCTACGGGTCCCTAGGGGCCAACTAGCCCACCAGGTACCTCCAGTAAGCACCACAGGGCTGTGTTGTAGAGAGGTGGTCCGAGGCCATGCTCCTTTTTATACCTCTCTGCAACGCAGCTCTGTGTTGCTTACTGGAGGTACCTGGTGGGCTAGTTGGCCCCAGGGACCCTCAGGATTCAAAGGGACTTAATCCCCCAACTTAAAATGCACCACGGGGCGCGTTTACACAGTGGTGGAGGGAGGGGGCGGGCCTGATGTGACAAGTGTGCAAACGCGCCCCGTGGTGCGTTTTAAGTTGGGGGATTAAGTCCCCTTGAATCCTGTGGTCCCTGGGGTCCAACTAGCCCACCAGGTACCTCCAGTAAGCGCCACAGAGCTGCATTGCAGAGAGCTGTAAAAAGGGGCATGGCCTAGGACCACCTCTCTGCAACGCAGCCCTGTGGCACATACTGGAGGTGCCTGGTGGGCTAGTTGGCCCCCAGGGACCCTCAGGATTGAAGGGGAATTAATTCGCCAACTGAAAACGCGCCATGGGGCGTGTTTGCAGAGTGTTGCTGGGAGGGGGTGGGGCCTCTGGCACGATGCCGGCTATTTTTTTTATTTCTTATTTAGAAGGGGGGCTGTGTGGCCCCCCTTCCTTTCCTATTTTTTTGGGCCCTGGGGACCCCCTCCCCCAGGGCCTGACCCCTATTTTCTCTTTTTTTTTTTTTTTTTAAACGGAAGTGGGCCGCACGGCCTCCCCTCCCGAGGCCATTTTCGGCCCTGGGGACCCCATCCCCCAGGGCATGGCCAGTATTTATTTACTTTTTATTTATATTTGGAGGGGGGCTGCGTGGCCCCCCTCCTCAGGCCATTTATGGCCCGGGGACCCCATCCCCCGGGGCCGGCCTATCCTTTTTTATTTTTATTTTTTATTTTTTTGGGGGGAAGGGGGCCACGTGGCCCCCCTCCCAGGCCACTTCTGGCCCCAGGGACCCCATCCCCCAGGGCCTGGCCTCTCCGTTGGGGACCGTGGGGGGAGCCCCAATTCCCCCACAGTCCCTGCTGGCTCCCCGCCTCCTGTGGGAGCCGGCATTGCTTTTCCACATGGGGAGCTGCTGACATGCAGCTCCCCGTGTGGAAAAGCAATGTGCTTTGGATTTTGGAAGCGAGAGCAGGAAACCTGCTCTTGCTTCCAAAATCCAAAGCAGAGTTTGCTATGACAGGGCGGGAGCCGCACCGCTCCCGCCCTGTCATTGCAAACAGCAGTGTCCCGGGGGTGGGCACCCTGGGACACTGCAGGAGCCGGCTCTGGGGGGTGGCGGTCCCCAGGGCCATGGAGGGCTCCAGGAAGGGAGCCGCGCGGCTCCCCTGCCTTTGTTAAAATAGACCCGGGGAGGTGGTGGTCCCCGGGGCTCGGGGGTCCATAACGGACCCCCCATTAAAAGTTTTTAGTGCCCCGGGGAGGTGGCGGTCCCTGGGGCATGTGGGGGGGCTCGAACCCCCCACACAGGTTTAATGATTTATAAAAATAGAAGCCCCGGGGGTGGCGGTCCCTGGGGCAGCGCGGGGGCCTTGTGCCCCACGAATATTTAAGAAAAGCCCCGGGGAGGCCCCCTCACACATTAATAAAAAAGATGCCCCTGGGAGGTGGCGGTCCACGGGGCTGCGGGAGGGCCGCGTGCCCTCCCGTATATTATTAACATAGCCCCGGGGAGGTGGCGGTCCCCGGGGCTGTGGGGGCCCCTGCGGGCCCCCGCAATTTTAAATTATATATTGTGCAATGCCCCCGGGACTTGGCCTACCCGGGGGCCTCATTTAAATGAAGCGCGGGAGCCCGCGCTTCATTTTTTAAAATAATTTGGGCGGGATTCGCGACCCCAGCGCGAATTCTGCCGAAATTATTTTTTTAACAATGCTTTTTTTGGCCCTGAGCAGGCCTAGGGGGTCAGGTCTACCCTGCCCCCTTTTCTTGTTTTTTCACGTTTTTTCTACTGTTTTCTTGTGACTCGGTTCTACCGAGTCACAAGATGGCTGCCAACACTTCCTGGTTCGGAGTGTTGGCAGCCAATCACAGTGAAGCTCGTGGTCGGGAGGATTCGCGAATCCACCGCTGCCCTAGATATCGAAACTTTTATTTTTTGAATTTCTCAGCAACTACTGAACGGATTTAAACAAATACAAGAAAAAGGTAGTCGTGTTCCCAAAAGGGAGAAACCGCACATCAAATAATGCCTAGGTATATAGGTCTTATAGTCTAAAGCGTGTGATGTAATTTTCAAAAATTAGAGCGGGGTGCCAGGACAGCTTATGACATCTACTACCTAAAGATGTTATCAGCACATTAACAATAACATGCACATACATCAATTTATAAAAGCTTAATCAGCACACCCTTATATGTATTGATCAGTCCAACTCTAGTACAGGATGAAGTCAAAGTCCAAGGAAAATACACTAATTGGTACGATACATTTTGGCAAGCAAAGAACAATCAATATTGTACGTATCCAACAGACAGTCCAAGAACAATTTAGTCACTTTTCAGATCCTTGTCTTTATTGATTCTTTTTTATAAAAAGATTCCCAGCACACGATCTGGCCGACACGTGTTTCGTCTATACTTAGACTTTTTCAAGGCGGTATGGGAATATAGTAAAAGTCAATTCCAACAGCGAGAAGACACAACGGTGCCTCGGACTGCGATTGAAATATCCTTCCGAATGTCAAATGGAATGTTCTTGGACTGTCTGTTGGATACGTACAATATTGATTGTTCTTTGCTTGCCAGAATGTATTGTACCAATTAGTGTATTTTCCTTGGACTTTGACTTCATCCTGTACTAGAGTTGGACTGATCAATACATATAAGGGTGTGCTGATTAAGCTTTTATAAATTACTGAACGGATTTACACCATTTAAAAAAAAGGTCGCTTTCTGAACCAAGCACTCCTTTTTGCCAAATTTGGTGTAATTCTGTTCAGCAGTTCGGGCTGTAGCCTTGGCTAAAATTTCCTATGGAAAATTGATTATCCACCTTTATTTTTTGAATTTCTCAGGAACTACTGAACGGATTTACACCATTTAACAAAAATGACTCTTTCTGAACCAAGGGCTACCTTTTTGCCCAATTTGGTGTAATTCCGTTCAGCAGTTCGGGCTGTAGCCGTGTCTAAAGTTTCCTACAGAAAATAACATGGGGAAAACGCGTTTTGGGACCCCCCTTTTTTCTCGGCCCCCGCTTGACGAATCACCCCGAAAGTTTCAAGACAGGAGCTGACTGGAGCGCCCCACTAGTTTTGAACATTTCGCGAAGATTCGTCAACCAGCGCCAAAGTTATTGGGAAAAGAAAAAACGCTTTTCCTATGGAAACTAGGTCCTAACTATAACTACCTACTGGCGACCGCCAGTAGGTAATATATATATATATCCAAACGCGTCAGGCATCCATGGCAAATTGGACTGCTTAAAGTTATCGTTGTGCCGGTGGTTTGTATACCATAAAGGCTCTTCATGAGCATGTTGCCGTTCGAGTGCTCCTTGTATGTTGGGTACTTTGGAGCTTGGATATATATATATATTTATATATATATATATGTATATATAGGACTGAAGCTCAGTAAGTTCCTCACCCACAATTGCTTTTATTGATACTGACTGCGAATACCAATAGATTAGATATACATGCAAATGCAGGGTCTGTGGAGCTGATCTCTATGGTGATGTTATAAAAGTGACTCAAAATCAACACTCACAGTGGACAAGAAACACCACCTAGCTTGTCAGCTGAGCCCATGGATTCTGGCAATCGAAAAGGAACATGAAAGGCAGTAGCAGCAAGGATTTAGAACTAAACACACAGCCACAATAGACAAGGAGCTAGCAAGGAGGAGTGCTTAACAGGAAAGAAGGGAAAAGAAAGGGCACACTTTGCAGAAAGCAGGTAATAAAGGTACAAGGAAACTAGAAGCAAGAAAGTAGGAATAGGAAGACAGCAAACTAGGAACTGGAACAAAGATAATGGGAGGACAAGCAGGGTCTGAGAAAATGAAAAAACCAGAAGGAGGGAGGTTTAAGGGAGCACTAGAATAATACTGGATCAGGAAATAAAGTAGCACTGCAGGCAGTGCTAGTTCAGAAACAAGGAATTAGCTAAGCTCAGGAATCAAGATAGCAGTGAAGGCAGTGCTAGTTCAGGAACAAAGAATGGCAATAGCTCTGGAATCAAGGAATCTAGGTAGCGCTGCAAGCCGTGCTAATTAAGGAATAAGGAATAGCTATAGCTCTGGAATCTGACTAGCACTGAAAGGCAGTGCTAGTTCTGGAAACAGGAAATAGCTACAGCTCAGGAATCAAGGAATTTCTTAAGCTCGAGAATCACAAGAGCTCGCATTAATCACATGCATATGGTGTTAGCAGGCTAGCAGCAGCCAGCCACAGGTGTACTGAATTCCTTCGCTTATCCTTGGCCTGCAGGGGTGGAGATGAAGCAGTGAGCAGGGGATTATAGGTATTGGAGTTTCAAGAATGAGTAGACTGGCTTCCACAAAACCCAGCATGGATTGGAAATGGATGGCAATTTCCAAATAGTGTCCAAAGGGCTGGAAGTCGGGATATGCATTTAGGGGAGTGTCCAGAAGCTTATTAGAACAGTGAAAAGTCCCTCAATTCGGCCCCCTGGTGGAGGGCACGAGAGCACAGGGAGCGAATCGTGACAGACCAGGCAAACGTTCGAATGCATTTCCTGAGCATGATAGTTCCCAGCACCTCGGAAGACTCTACAATATGTGGGTAGGGGTTACATATTTTAATTTCGTCCCCTTTGTTATCCTTTTTAGATGAGTGCAGTGTACTAGCGTCGGTTTGGACTGACCACAATCCTGTGGTTTTATCCTTAAGATGCCTTCCCCAAAAAAGACTACCTTTAGCCCCTGCCACCTCTCTCCTTGTTTCTAAGGCTCAAGGGAGATTTTTATTTATTTAAAAAGTTTTATATAGCGCGAACAAGACCCATGAGGGTATCAGAGCGCTTTACAGGTGAGCGAAAAAGAGAGAGGAGACCTAACAATCAAACAACAGGGTGGTCAGGAGTGCGAGGGCAGGGAAACTCTATATCGGCATGGCATACATAAACAGTCTAAGGTATGTAGAATAAAGGAACAAGACTAAACAAAACATGTTACAAGGTCCGGAAGGAGTGGCAGGGGGAAAACTGAGCATAAAATAAGTACAAAAGTGCATCCAAACAATACAATAAAAGTACAATAAAAGTAAAGACAGGTAAAAACCAGAGAGGGGACGAAGTCTTTGAGTGTGTATAAGGCACGGAATTCAAGGCAAAAATTTGTTCATCAGAAGTTAATAGTAGAAGGGATCATCCTGATTTCCGGAGGCAGGGAGTTCCAAATTCTCGGGGCGATACCTGAGAAGGCTCGATCATAAGTTTTTGATTTATGGAATTTCTGCGGCTTCAGCAGAAGAGTGCTGGTACTTCTGGAGGACCTGGAGCCTCCCGAGAGTACAACGTTTTGTGCAAGGTATAGTGGGGTGTTGTAGTGTAAGGCTTTATGAGTCATGCAAGCAATTTTTAGTTGTGTCCTTGCTTCATAAGGGAGCCAATTTAGGGTTTTAAGCTCCGGTGTAATATGATGGTATCTTTTTGAACCGGTTATGGTTGAAGTGTAATCCCCGAAGAATTTCTTGGAGACTAATTTCATCATAGTGGTTACGAGTTAGAATGTTGTTCAAGCCTGGCCTTCGAGTCTAAGGCTGTTTTGAGTGCTTTTATTGTACTATGTACAGATATTAAGGCCGCTCTCATCATCCCAAGCAGAGCCCAGAGTGACAACAGGGAAGAGTGTTAGTTCGACTTGTCGTGCTCTAAAGCCCATCGGGACCCAAGGAAGTCCCTCAACCAAGCCCATGGGTGTGTGGCTGAGGTATGCTCATTACTCAGATTGAACAAGCTACCTATAAAAAAAAAGGAATGAGTTCCTCAAGGACGAGGCCTAGGACAAATAATTTTTTGCTTGCGATCCCTGTGATAGTTCTGCCTTCTGGCCAATTGTTAAAAGCCTATTTTTTGGGTCTGAAGCTGGATCTCCAATTGCCTCTATGATCACTGAGGACAAATGGTTTGATCACTTTTCGCAAATATATTAATTGGAATCTAGGTCAGGCACCCTGCTCCCTCCAACTGTAAGAAAGTCAACCTTATCCTCTTCTGTTCCTGAAATAACAAAGGCATTTTCAATACTACCCGGAAACAAGGCTCCAGGCACTGACGGGTCTGCCAGCTGACCTTTTTAGGACTGACAACCTTATCTGGGTTCCTTTGTTAACTAGGATTTTAAATGCTGCTGTGACATATGGCCCGCATAGCTCGCGGTCACTGTCCATCATTGTTCCTGTGTTTAAAAAGGGTGACCGGGGCAACCTGAAATGCTATAGGCCCATCTCACTGATCGATTCAACGGTCAAGGTCTTGGGCCAGGCAATTTTGGAGAGACTATCTAGATGGGATAAGGAGAAGAGTGTCATTTCTGAACTGCAGTACTGGTTTAGGCCCGGTCTCAGTTCTGTGGACCAATCATGAAATCTTTATCTCCCAACCCAGCAAAACATAGTGGCTAAGAAAGGTACTCTGATCCTTAATTTCATGGATCTTACCTCAGCATTTGACTGGGTAAACCGTATGGAGCTATGGGCCATGATGTTGTCCCTAGTGGTTGACCCAGCCTTGGTGTCTTTTTTGGGGATTTGCATATGGATATGTCTGCTTCAATTAGATTTGGTGTGGTCAGAGTACACAACCAATCTCAGTAACCCATAGTGTTAGGCACGACAATGGCAAAATCGAGCAGGTACCTTCGTTTTATTATTTAGGTATCCTGCTCGACAATAAGAACAAATGGGGCCCCCGCATTAATTCCAAAAGAGCTACTCTGGCCCATACGTGGGGGGCAACCATGGATTTTGGGGCCAGGGTGGGAGGAAAACCAACTAAGCCTCTCATTGAGGTCTATCGTGCTAAATGCGTGCTGGCCACCACATATGGTAGCGATATCTGGGGGTACAAGGATTTTTACTCAGTTCAGGTCGAGGAAAGTAGATTTGCAAGATATCTTTTGGGGGTTCCTCAGCCCTCTCCTACTTTTGCTGTACATGAGGAATTGGGCCTTAAATGCATCTAAATATTATTGTACTTAGGCCCCTATTGCGATGGATTTCTATATGGCATAAATCTGAAGTATCTTCGCACCAATTTATTATTAGAGACTGTCTTTCCCTATATAATGTGAAAACTATACCATGACTAGGCTATGTTAAACTAAAGTTTATCAGCATAGGTTGCCCAGATTTGTTTTCTTAAGATCATTAAAGCAGAAAAGGTTGGGTTAAATACAGCTGTTCAACACATATTTTAACCTCCAGAGAAAGTTGTGAACTAATGAAACCTGCTTCTGTGCCCTTTGCATAGTAAAAACTGTTCCATCTATTGAAGGCTATCTATCCTGGGTAACCAATGTTTACCCCCAGGAGCTTCTAACAAGATTCAGGTTTAATTTCTTTGTTCACTATATTAGACTCCCTAAGGGCTAGTCTATCCCAGGCATTCTGGGCCCCTGTACCTGTGAAAACTGGGCCCCTTAAACAATGGAGCACTTTGTCATGTTTTGCCCCCATTTTGCTCAGCATAGAAAGTGTTTTTAATACCATTTCTTAAAAAAGATACCCATGGGAACACTTGTTTTCAAGGAGGACCACGCTTGGCAGTTTGGGCTGGACTGTTCCCATGAGGAGCAGGGTCAAGATTGATTTGCATATGGCTGGGTCCAAACTGGGGTGGCATAGTGAGCAAAAGAACAATGGATTTAACCTAGATCTCTTCACTGGGGGAGAATGTTTGATTCATTCAGCATTCCATCCATCATTTGTTGCCACAGCACACCTCTAAGTGGGCACAGAAGCTCTGCACAGGAGAAGAAAGGTTCTGCTATATTGGATTTAGGTAGAGGGAGGCACTGTGGGATTGTTTGGAGAAGGGCACTTAGTAACTGCTGCTGCAAAGGTGGGTAGGGTTACCCCTCGGAACTGTTTCCCTATTGGTAAGGGAGGGGCCAGAAGTCAACACCACCCACAGTTTAATGAAAGGACTGCTGGACATCTGTAAGAGAGAAGATGGACTGCACCTGTCATGCTGTCACATTTGGCTCGAGCAAGAGCACCACCTTTTTACATGTTCATGTTTAAACTTGACATCTTTTCCTGAACATTGACATTTGACACACATTTCATTGTGTGCCTGTGCAGGATATTATTCTCTGAAAAGGCTTTTGCTTACATTTCCACTTCATAGACATATTATGAAATACCCTGAACATTCTGTACAAGGGCTAAGTTCACTGCACAAGATATTGTCATTTGTTATTGTCCACTCAGCGACAGAGTTATCACAATAGAATCAACAATAGCGGCCTGACTGGGACACCCGCATGCCACCATGGGTGCTGTTTATTATATAAATGGCATTATTTCCTTGTTTAGTTGGAGGAACATTTGGCTAGCACTGAAAGGTCACCACATGCTGGACTTCCGTCCCAGCTAATTCCTGTTTACCTCTTACAAGGGATGCTGCCCCGTTCTCCACTAAGATGGGCACCCTAATGTCACTTACCCACAGGTAACGAGGGAGTTAGATAACCCTAGATGAATTTGGCAGATTCACCCACCCTAGGCACACTAGAATAGGTACTGCTAGGTATAAGTACAATATCGTACAGTACTTATGTGAAAGCATATATTCTCTTTAACAGCAAAATGGTCGAACTGTTTATCTTCTTCACCATTCTCATTATTGCAATAATGTCAGTCTGTTTCCTACTATTGATTATTGCAGCGCACGTATTTTACTCAAGAATCACAATGCTTCAATAAGTATTGAAACTGCATGTTGTGTATTTCTTGTGTATCTCTTTGGATATGCATGAGTTACAAAATTAAAATGTCCTAGATCTGTTACCACGATTTCCTTGGGGTATCAGTGTTGTCATGTTCTGAGGTTGCATATTCCACCTGTTACCTTTCCTGGTTAGGGGTACAGATGGTGCACTGTGATCTAGCAGGACTAAGGCCAACATATCCTGATGGCGTGTGTAGAATCAGTCTTGCATAGTTTTGAAGTTTATGTTGTCCAACAAATGCACAGCTTTTACTGAGAAAGTATAAGCCGCACAACATGGTGCCCCAACGCGCTAGCTTGGGTCCTTATTTGATGGATCACCCGAGTAGTTTTCTTTTGTATACCTAAAGATCCCTACTCACCTACTAACCAGAGATGTCCATGGTGTTAGGGAAAAATTCTCTTCAGCTGTGTAGGTAAAAACCATATGTACTTTCTGTAGGTTGTTCAAGCTTGAAACTTGCAAAGGATCACCCCGCAGAGGTCTCCTCCCTGAATTTCCACATATTCATGTGGCTGACATCGACGCAGCAATCAACATAAGAGTAAACTGCAGACATGTGATTACACAGATGTTGCAACAAAACGGACTGCCCCTTGCAGATGAACATATTACCTTTGTGGTTGAGGCCCACAAAGCATACAGGACAGAGGTATTCTATTCAGGAAAACTGTCACCCACACCCTCATCAGCAGCAGACTGGACTAGGGCAACGCACTCTATGCCGGGATCAACAAAAACCTCACCCGCAAATTCCAGAATGTCCAGAACGCCTCCGCCAGACTCGTCCTCAACCTACCCCACCACTGCCAAATCTCCGAACACCTGCGGACACTACACTGGCTCCCCATCGAAAAGAGAATCAGCTACAAGCTCCTCATCCATGCCCACAAAGCCCTCCACAACACCGGACCAGCCTACCTCAACCACCGCCTCGCGTTCCACACCCCACAGAGATCCCTCCGCTCAGCTCAGCTCTCCCTAGCTATGGTGCCACGCATCAAGAAAACCAGAACAGGAGGACGGTCCTTTTCCTTCCTCGTAGCCAAAGCATGAAAACCACCCTCCCACTCCACCTCCGGCAGACACCAACACTCTCCAAGTTCACGAAGGACCTCAAGACCTGGCTCTTCGACGAACCCTAATGAACATCCTGGAGCTACGTCCCCCCCAGCACCTTGAGTCCCTACGGGTAAGTCGCTGCGTTTCATCAACCCTTGATTGATTGATTGATGGGTTACATTCACAGCAACACATGCACGAACAAGATATTTTCAAGCTTACACTGAAATTGCAATTCCTCACAACTACACAGCTTATGAAGCACTAGAAATTCCAAGAACATAAATATTGATTTCAAGGAGCCCGTCGACATACAAGAAACAACATCAGACTAGGTCCCCTTAGCAATGAGGGAGCAACATGGCCAGTCTTAGTCAGTTACACACCCTACGCAAATGTAGCAAATCTGACAGCACCGGACCTATTCATACTATACACAGATCCGGTTAGAACATATGGATATTTGATAAATTTGTCATGAGAACAATGATAATAAATTCAGCAAGGTCTGCTCAAGCTGCACATCCACTTTTGGCTATGGCTGGAATCAGTCCACAGACTATCAAATCAATGCAGTCATGGGTAAGGTTCTCGTCAGACTGGATGAGATTCTGTTCTGGATTGCACAAAAAACAAATCAGCTTGAAGTAGCATTTCTCCATACAGGACCCCAAGAAAGAAACACTGGGCCTGATTCACAAAAGTAAACTGAGATGATAGTCTAACTTTACGACTTTCGGTATTCACAAAGGGCATTTACGAGTAGTAGAGTTAGACGCTTGTCTCAGTTTAACTTAAGTTTTGGTCTCAGTTAGACTTAAGACCAACTTTATGACTTTTGGTATTCATAAAGGGCATTTACAAGTAGTAAAGTTAGTCTTTTGTTTCAGTTTAACTTAAGGTTTGGTCTCAGTTAGACTTAAGACCAAAACTTAAGTTAAACTGAGACAAAAGTCTAACTTTACTACTCATAAATGCCCTTTGTGAATACCGAAAGTCATAAAATTAGACTTTCGTCTCAGTTTACCTTTGTGAATAGGGCCCAGAATTCTCACAGTATGCTTGCTAATGGGGATGGCTCCCTCAGTGGAAGACTGCACCACTTGAGGTACAGTCTTTGCTGCAGTATATACTAAAACACATGGTACACCCCCATTAGCTGTTTTGCCAGAACTGCTTAAACAGATCCAAAATTACTACGGGGCAGTCCCTACCATGGATTATGGGATGAAACTGATGGGCAGCTTTGCCACAGTTTCCGCCATAATGTTAAGTTACATTAAAGGGGAAAGCAGCAGCATTGGCTATGTGCCAACGACTCACAAATTTAGCACTGGGAGAAGGAGTGTGAATTACCAAAAATTAATGAGAAAACCTATTCAACAATAGGTAGAGATAATTTGGGAGCCAGACCTAGTAAACCACAAATTAAGGGTAATTCGGAAAAGGATAACTCGAAGCAGGCATCAGCCTCTTCTACTAAGAAGAAGTGGAATAATAAGAAAAATAAAGAAAAAACTAAGTCATGAAGTAAATCTTGTCAACAGGGGCCACTGAAAAACTCTATACCCTGCGTAACCATGATAATATTCAAATGCCTGATAGGTATCAGGATTCTGATACATGTTCCTCTTGTTCCTTTCAGGATATAGCTAGAAAAACACTCGGAGAGAGTGGGACGATCAGATCGCAGATCAGATGAGTACTTGAAACCGAAGAAGGACTCACCACGCTCTTTTGATAATATAATAAAGCAGGAACAGTCCAAGCCTCAATTCAAAAAGAAGAAGGTAGCTGGCATTAAAGTCAACCATGCCACGAATATTAAGGACACTGCTTCTGAGCGGGGAGTGGGCTCTAACCATGCTGGACAGCGCAGCAAAAGTCACAATAGTTCGCCAGAATTTAATTGAGTGGCGGCAGTAGTAACCAGTGACTATATCCAGGTGGAAACACTGGATAATAAGTACATTTTAGTGTCTGATTAATAAAAATCATCACAAAATGACATTTTACAGTACACACAAGAGAACAGATTGCAAACCTATGCACATAAAAATATCTCAAAGTTAAACATAGGAATTTATTTATCCTAACTCAGAAAGAACCATACATAAAAGTGCCAAGTGCTTGCAGCAGAGAACATACTGCTATTCAATAAAATTCTATATGCAAAAACATTCAGGAACATTAAAAGTAGAACTACCAGCAAGAAAACGTACAAGACTTCAAAGTGCCAAGTGCTTATGAAAAAGTAACCTATTTATTGTTTGATCAATAGAAACACCTCCAAATGACATTTTACAGTACATGCAAAGGGGCATGTGCAATGCAAATAAAACCTAGGTGGATAAAAGTATATATATGCAAAAACATTAAACAACATTAAAAAAAAAAAGCTGCCCATAAGGACCCATATAATACTTCTAGGTATCAGATACTTATGAACAAATAGCCCAACTTTTTAACATATCCCGTAATCAACCACACTGAGTAATTAAAAATGCCATGTGCTTTTATACAATAAAAACTGTAGATATCCAGTTATATAAATTATTCAGGCAATAGCACAGAAAGTGCCAAGTGCATAAACATGGGAGAGGAAAACAGCCTGAACCTCATAGTAGAAAAATAAAACACTTATTTTAAATAATACTTTAAAAGCAGAGCTTAAGCTGCAGATACAAGCACTCTCAACAATAATGAAAAACGTTATCAACTGACAAGTTAGTGAATTTGGAGCAATGGATAAACATAAAATGAGGACCTGGCGAGTGGATCTCACCCCTGCTTTGAGAAATGAGGGTTTTAAAAATATGCAACGTGCATTGAGCAGGTTTGGGCAGACACATACGATATGCATTAAAGTTTCTTTTGAAAGCCCACACAGTCTACAGTCACTAGTTGATCATTGCTGGACCCATTTCGCTGTGCTATCCTTAGTGGGATACCTGCCAAGTCATAATTTAACAAATTTGTCCCTCATATGTGACGGAAAGTAGGTAGCCAGAAAAGGCTGAATTCCCAGACTCTGATGAGAATTGATCCTTGTCCAGTTGTGCTTCTTTACAGCTAAAGCCTCTTAATTTGCAATTAATTAATTCATTTTTATCTTTCTATTTAAAACTAAGATAATTAATTTCAGGAAACCCAAACTGCAAATCAAAGCTTTGGAAACACATTGAAATATAGGACACCAAGCCCCAGCATATTCAAATTGATTTATTTCGTACCAGCAATTATTTGCTACGGAGCCAGGTTCAGATAGGGACAATGAATGTATGCATTTCAAAAATGACCCTTGCACCACCAAGGACTGTCTTCGAAAACCAAACTTCAAGTGGATGTCAGCTTGGTCAATTGATTTAGGAATTACAATGACAGACTTAGAAGCCTTAATTAACAATATATCCAATATGTTAGCCTCTTTTCCCTTGGTAATGGGTGAGCCATATGCAATTGTCGGTAGTAACTTGACTAATGCAAAAAGAACAATTGATGGACAGAATGCAGAACAATGTCATACATTCACCCCAGTACAGAGATCTGGGCCTAAATCCATCGTTTTTTTGCTCACCATGCCATTCCAGTTTGGACCCAGCCATATGCAAATCAGTCTTGACCCTGCGCCCAATGGGAACAGTCCAGCCCGAACTGCCAGGCCAGGTCCTCCCTGGACTGGAAACAAGCATCCTAGGACCGGTTTCGGGCTTTCAGCCCTCATCAGCCAGGATGTTAGCCCGAAACCGGTCCCAGGATACTTGTTTCCGGTCCAGGGAAGACATGGCTTGGCAGTTCGGGCTGGACTGTTCCCATGAGCACAGGGTCAAGACTGATTTGCATATAGCTGTGTCTGAACTGGGGTGGCGAAGTGAGCTAAAGAACGATGATGGATTCAACCCAGATCTGTGACTGGGGGTGAGTGTCTGAAAAGTTTCAGCTCTCCGTCCATCATCTCCTTATGTTTGCTTTGTTCGCCCTAAGTTGGTAGGGTATGCCCAGACGTGGGTCCCTTGCTCACTTTGCCACTGGATTCAAGCTAGCCTGGCTGATGACGGCTGTTAGCCCGAAACCGGTCCCAGGATGCTTGTTTCCGGTCCAGGGAAGACATGGCTTGGCAGTTCGGGCTGGACTGTTCCCATAAGGCACAGGGTCAAGAGTGATTTGCATATAGCTGTGTCTGAACTGGGGTGGCGAAGTGAGCTAAAGAACGATGATGGATTCAACCCAGATCTGTGACTGGGGGTGAGTGTCTGAAAAGTTTCAGCTCTCCGTCCATCATCTCCTTGTGTTTGCTTTGTTCGCCCTAAGTTGGCAGGGTATGCCCAGACGTGGGTCCCTTGCTCACTTTGCCACTGGATTCAAGCTAGCCTGGCTGATGAGGGCTGTTGGCCCGAAACCGGTCCCAGGATACTTTTTTCCGGTCCAGGGAAGACATGGCTTGGCAGTTCGGGCTGGACTGTTCCATCATCTCCTTGTGTTTGCTTTGTTCGCCCTAAGTTGGCAGGGTATGCCCAGACGTGGGTCCCTTGCTCACTTTGCCACTGGATTCAAGCTAGCCTGGCTGATGAGGGCTGTTAGCCCGAAACCGGTCCCATGATGCTTGTTTGCGGTCCAGGGAAGACATGGCTTGGCAGTTCGGGCTGGACTGTTCCCATGAGGCACAGGGTCAAGACTGATTTGCATATAGCTGTGTCTGAACTGGGGTGGTGAAGTGAGCTAAAGAACGATGATGGATTCAACCCAGATCTGTGACTGGGGGTGAGTGTCTGAAAAGTTTCAGCTCTCCGTCCATCATCTCCTTGTGTTTGGGTAGTAACTTGACTCCCATAACTATAAGAAAATGTTCTTATGATTGGCATCCTAATGAATTTCATAGTGACTTAAAAGCTTATGTTAAAGAGGATGTTTTTGCCCTTAAAACATTAAAATGCCTTTTAAACAAGACTTTATTATCGAATTAAATGCCCAAATACAAATATGTATTCACAACCTCAAATGGCTTTCCTCTCGCTATCTAGGGTTGAGACTTAGAATTCTCTGGGTTTTCTTAACATTCATCTCCAAACAATTGGCTGTAATGTATTAATCAAATGCAGTGATTAGTCATTATAATCCTATTGGGGATTGACTAAGTAGAATCGTATCATCAGCATACTGAAGATATTTAAGATGACCATTAGCAAGTTTGGGAGGGTGGGCATTAATGGTTTCTAAGTACTGTAACAGATCTGACATAAAAAGGTTAAAAAGGCATGGAGCCTTGTTTAAGACCATTGCAAGTTTTAATTCTCCTAGACAGGCTAAATCCATCTCCTAACTTAACCTGAACCCAAGTATTTGTGTGCAAGATCATAATAGTATCAAGAAGCTTTTGGGGAATACCCTATCCAGCAGGTTTTTGCCATAGTATAGTTTGTGGTACAGAATCGAATGCAGCTTTTAAATCTACAAAATAGATATATAAATTTAGCTTTTTTATAACAGCACTCTGCCAGTATGGTGAGGGTCAATACATTGGTGATTGTAGATTGACCCTTACGAAATCGATTGGTTATTTGGGATTATTTCCTGTGATGTTGCCCATTCTTCCAAATTGGTAAATAATTAGGAGGCAAAGACCTTGCTTTAACATCAGGTAGAGCAATTAACCAATAGTTTAAAGGGTTACTTGCTGGGCTGCTTTTATAAATTGGCTGCACAATACTTCCTTGCAAGGACTCTGGCACAATGTTCATTGCTAGTACCTCATTGTACAAAGGGGTCAGGACCTCGGCCCACATATCAGGATTGACTCGAAATATAACATTAGGTAGTCCATTAGGGCCAGGGGCCCCATTCGATCTAATAAGGCGCTGAAGATTGGCTATTTCTTTTTTACTCAGAGGTTCCAAATATAGCACCGGTGCTGAGCTACTCCCTATCATTGCTGGTTTCTTACTGCATTTCACGGAATGTTGGCTCATATGTGGACTAATTAGGTTGGCAGCACTGGGGCCATACAGGTTAATAATAAACTTCACCCATACCTCCTCCATAATATTGACACTGTAGGCCCTGTTACTGCCTTTTTCCAATTCATTAATGACCCCCCGGAATGCTTTGGCATTGTTGGACTTGGTAGCATTTAGTAACCCATGCCATAGCGCCTGTTGGTATTGTGACTTCGCTTTCCAGACTTCCTGTCTATAGGACCTTCTCAGTAGCTTCAGCTTTTCTGTAAGAGAGTGATAGGTTGACCAATATCGACGGTGGGTGAAAACTGCCGTTGAAGCCCTATTAGGAGCCTTTTTCAAGTTAAATAGCCTAGATGAATACCACTTTTGGATGTGGATTTTAAGGGGTTCACCTTAGCTGAATTTCCTGCTATGAATTTCTCCACCAATGATGCAGAAATGAACTTCCACGTGGCCTCCATCATTCCTCCACTTAGGGAACCCAAGGCACTATGGTTGATTAGAAGGTCAGCAAACTCCAATATTTCAGACTGTTTGTCGGAATGCTAAACCAACCGTTTGAAACATTAAGTCAAAAGGGCTGAATGTTGAAGCACATTGGCTTTATGATTACAGCTTATTGGCTAGTCCAAAGTTAGTGTCTGGGGGTTATGGTCACCTTATAGTCTTGGAATCACCTTGTAATTGTTAATTTTTGGGCCCAAGTCACCTGATATGAAAGTATGGTCGATGATTGATCCATATTTTGAGGTTTTAAAAGTTAGAATTTCCCTTAATTTACACAGGAATGATTGAGTAGGCAAAATTAGGCCAAGCTGCTGCAGATTATCATTACACAGCTTAGCTGGACCATTGCTTGACCAATCTCAAGATTTACTTGAGACCAAGTGAATATTAAAGTCACCGGAGATGATTAGGCCAGACATCAGATAACGGACTGTTAAGATTTTACAATGTACCGCAGGGTGAAAAACTGAGTCATTTTATTACTTTTTCTCATACTTAGATAAATATTCAATGTTATCATCAGATGGAAATCAAACTGTAGAACACCTTGTATCCACACCAGCTGCAAAACAATTACTTTTACCTTGACACTCAGCTCTGTTGCAATATAAAATGAAAGACCGCCTTTAGCGCGTCCTTGGTTAATTGAACGCGTAGCTGGAGGATTAAAATCCTATTAGCCAAGCAATTGAGTATCTTGTTCTCTCCACGTTTCCTGTAACATCAGAATTTGAAAAGATTGTAAAAAGGAAATTATATCTGGGACGGCCAACAACCAAGCAAGACCATGAACATTCCAGGAAAAAATTCTCAATTGCTTGTCTTTTACATTAATGTTATGCGTACTTCAGTCCCCACCACCAGGTAATGTGTTTGTTAAGGTTGCCAAGAGCCACGCACAATCTTCAGATGACATTTTCTTTTAGGTTAGTAAATCGCAGGTGCTGACTCCTGATGGGCTATTTGTAATTGAGAGGCCTGTGATATTTGCTGGGTTATTAAGTGGCCCAGTCGCACTTCTAAGTAGTAGGGTTGATTTTTTTCTGTCGCATTTTTATGTATTAAACAAGACAATCTCGGCTTTTGGGATTGCTACTTCCAATATAGAGGGATATTTATTAGGGGTGGATTTATTCTTCTCAATGCCCCACTCTGTGAAATATGAGCTGCATTCAAGAATTTTATTTGATATTTCGTTAGTAGACCAAGTTGTAATAGTAGACTCTTGTGCAGAATTTGGAAGAACTTGCTAAAATTGAACAGGTAAAACATCCACAAACTTAATAAAAGATAATTAAGGAATAGAAGATATTAGTTTTAAAACTGTAACCCAATTCAGAATATCGTGCATACCTCTGGTTTCATATAAAGGATGAAATACTATGTTCAGGTTGTTATAAGATTGATTTTTGGCATAGGCCCAGCTTAGATCACTAGACAGGGTTCAATGCCCGAGGGCAGACCACCAACTGGGAAACTGTTCCAATTTTCTTTAGGGGAACATTTTCTCTAGTTTTTTTAAAAAGTATCTTTATTGAGGTTTTTATGAAAATAACAAACTCCTCACCCCAACAAGGTCACACAAGACTCAGTTGCATTGCAATAGTGTACTTAAACAAGCATTTTCAGACATCGTGCTCAATCCATGTAACATGTTTTACATCTGCTATGATCCACTCCGTTAGTCAGATGTTCAGTCGTAATCTGGTGGCCATGTTCAGCCAGACCCTATGCATTATAACCAGGGAATCTCTTCGGGTCACACTAGCTACTGGCAGGGAGGGGAGAGTCCGCATTTGACCCTCACTCCCGACCATGCCCCCCTGGCTAAGGTAGGTCACAAAGGGTTCCAAAATATCCCTAGGTCTTGCCATCGGGGGCATCATGTCCCAATACGTCGTTAGCAGTTCCCGGCAGCGAGAAACGTCTGCCATCCAGGCCTGCGTGGTCTGGGTTGGCTTCCTTCCCCAATGTATTACCACCCTGCGTTTTGCCAGTAAAAGTAACATGGCCGTAAATCGTCTGCATCCCACCAGGACCCTCCCCACGAAGCCCAGCAGGCAGGTGACTGGATCTGGCGAGAGAGTCTCCCCTGTGATGCCCCCTATCATGTCACATATTTTCCCCCAGTAAGCTGCCCCCAGGGCAGGACCATGCCAAATGTAAAAAAGTGGCCTCTGACATCCCACACCGCAAACAACTCGGGTCAGCAGCCAATCTCATTTTGTGTAGCTGTGTGTGTGTGTGATAGGTTTAATGTAAGTAATTAAAATGTATTTGTTGTGGTCTATAGTTTGGGAATGGCTTCTCCATTTAGGCACAACAGAAGGGCCATTGTGCCTCAGTGATCGTAATTTCCAGGTCCTTTTCCCATGCTTTCTGGGCCCAAGATGTGTCAGTTATCGTCTCGTTCTGCGTCAGTAGGTACATCCGAGTAATAGGTTTACTTGGGGAAGCTGTGGTGTATACATATTCTAGCGCTGCAGGCGTGGGCGGCGAGCCATGGAACGCATCGGAGACCCTCCGCCAGTGTGCCCTAATTTGGTAATATAGCAATGTGTCTAAAAAAGTTGGTGCGTGCTCATCCGTCGCCACCAAGCTGGAGCGGAATTCACCCGTCGGGAATAGATCTGCGAATGTCACAATACCATCCATTGTAGCGCAATGCGCCGCCCCTCGGTCCTGCAGTGGCGGGACTAAGGGGTTGTCTCTTACGGGCGCAAACAGCATCGGGCAGCCTGTGATTTTGCAGATGCCCTCCCATGCCCATCTGAGACACTCTATGGTGTTGATCTCCTTTTTAGGGGCTTTGTAGCGCTGAAACACTGCAGTCTGGAGTGGCAGCGGCATTGCCTGATCATGCTCTATCGTAACATGGGGTTGAAAGGGGGTGGGGTGCACCCAGTGATGTAAGAATTGCGCTTGGCCGCAAAAAGCATATCGTTGGATATCCGGCGTCCCAAGGCCTCCTCGATGCGGCGGTAGAGTTAATCGCTCGTAAGCCACTCTTGGTTGTCTACCCGCCCACACAAGTGTTATCAAGTTGGATCGCAGCCTTTTTAAAACTGCGTCGTGAGAGGGATCGGGATATTAACAAATAGGTATAGAAACTTTGGTAGTACTATCATTTTTGCAATGGCTATATGGCCCGCTAGCGACAGCGGTAGTTTGATCCACAGTTGAATTCGGGCCTCCAACCAGTCCATTGCCTTTCCGTAATTAGCTAATCTCCTCTGGGTCCCTACTGAGCCAGATGCCCAGGTATTTGACTGGTTCCATAGCCCATTGCAGGGGGTATTCTGTGACATATGGTTGGGTGGAATCTGTCAGGGGAAATAAGATGGATTTGGACCAGTTAATCTGAATCCCAGAGTGCCCACCGTAGCATATCACCTCATGCAGGACCAGCTCCAGATTGACTATGGGAAATCGGACATAAAGGGCCACGTCATCAGCGTACATAGGTACTAATAGTCCCCTGTTGTAAAGCCAATGCCCCTTTCTGCATGGTGTTGTCGCAGCCTGGCTGCCAGCGGCTCTATGGCAATGGCGAATAGGAGGGGGGATAGTGGGCACCCCTGTCTCGTGCTCCTGGTGATGTTATTGGTTTAGAGATCCCGCCATTCAACCGGATGCGCGCTGTTGGGAGGATGTATAAAAGGCGTACTTTCCAAATGTATTCGGAGCTTAGCCCCAGACGTCCTAGTAGCGGAAAAAGGAAAGACCATTCTAGCATGTCAAACGCCTTGGTGGCGTCTAGAAGGGCTGCCACTGCCTTGATGTCTGGGTGTAAATGATGCGTGACCGCAAGGATGGTGCGGAAGTTATGTGATGTGGCACAGCCGGGAATGAAGCCCGATTGATCTGGGTGGACGATCAGCGGCAGGAGGGGCAGCAGGCCGTTCACTAATACCTTCGCGTATATCTTTTTATCAATATTAATCAATGATAAAGGGAGGTATGAGTCGCATAATTCTGCGGGCTTGTCCGGTTTCAAAATTGTCACAATTAATGCCTCCCGGAGTGAGGGCGGTAAAAGACCCGACTCCAGCGATTCATGATACATTTCTATTAGGTGCGGGATAAGCAGAGGGGCATATTCTTTATAAAAGGCCGGCGGAAGACCATCGAGCCCTGGTGCCTTATCGGCTGGTAGACTCGCAATCACCTGGGCGATCTCCTAAGAGGCCACAGAAGTTGAATAGAGTCAAAGAGCTCCCGCAGCACCACAGGGTCCCCTGCCACTCCCGCCGTGTATAGGCGACTATAAAAGGTGGACATCACCTCAGGTAGCTCTGTCTGGGATGAAATAAGCTGAGAATCTGGCCCCGAAGCTCGGCCACATAGGCCAATACATGGGGCCTGCGCAGCAAGCTCGCCAGCGTCTTCTCAGGGCAGTCGCCCTCCCCATACCTGCGTGCTCGGGCCTCTTTACCCAGATAGGTGGCTTCCCTATCAGCTTCCTCCGAAAAAAACGTGAGTTTCATTCTAATGTCGGCCAGCGTGCCAGAAGCAGGGTTGGCAAAGTAGTCTTGTTCCTGATTCCTAATCTCTTGTTCCAGTCTATTTAAGATGCCTATCAGCGACCGCAGCACTCCCGATTGTTGCGCAATGCACTCACCTCATATGACCACTTTGAATGCCTCCCACAGAGAGGAAGTAGATTCCACAGTATCAAGATTGCGTGCAAAATAGTCCACAATCGCCGCGGGGATACTTTTAAAGTTGGTATCTCGCAATGCATTCGGGGGAGCCTCCAAGTTAAAGCCCGGGGATGGTCTGTGGGATTTGAAGCATTAGGAGCACCCGCGCGTGATTGGAGAGCGTATGTGGAAGGTGTTTAGCTTCCATATTTACAGACAGTGCATCCTTGGAGACAAGCCAATAGTCTAGTCTAGACCACGAGTTGTGGTAGGAGGAGAAACACGTTCCCTCGTGTGTATGTGGGTGCGTATGTCGCCAGGTATCCACGAGTAGGTTGTCGAACATTAGTATGGTAAGTGTCCCCGCTGCCCTAGAGTTTATTCGTCGTGAGCCGGAACGGTCCAGCGCTCCCTCTAGTGCAACATTAAAGTCGCCCCCCAGAGTATCATCCTTGGGCCGTAATTAGCTGACAACCTCCAGACATTCAGGAAGAACTCTGGGTCATCCGCATTGGCCCCGTACACAGCTTTCAATTACATGGGTTGTTTGTATAGTGTACCAGTCGCAACGATTTGTCTGCCGTCCTGGTCAACGTGAAGGTGTGTGGTGTGCCACCGCAACCCCTTTTTAATCAACAGGGCTACTCCCCTGGTATAATTGGAGTACAGTGAGGAGTGGGTCTCCCCCCACCAGCGGGCTTTCAATCTGTTGGCGGTGCCTACTGTTAGGTGAGTCTCCTGAAGGAGACATATGTCAATGTTGTGTCTGCCAGATAGGCATGCACCAGCCAGAACTTGCGGTAGTCATTTAGGCCTCTAATATTCCAGGTGAGGAAACGAAGGCTAGCCATCAGTGTGCCTTATCGTAATGGTGTGTCATGTAGTGTTGCTGGTCTGTGGCCCTCCAGTCACCGGCAAGGTGGGTTATATTTACACTAGTGCGGGTCAAGCAGTCTGCAGTAGATACCCTCATCAAGTCTGAGCGTTGTCTTGGATGGTTGAGTCTGTGTGAACATCCCTTCTTCCCTCCCCCTCCCCTAACTTCCTCAACAATAAAAAACTGTAATGATTCTCAAACACCCCCCACCCACTCCAACCCCCCAATCAGGTTGAGACAGCATACCCACCCACCCCCCAAGTTTCAAAAGACCAACTAACATAATAACGTGGGATTCTCCCGTGGGGACTTGGATCGGCTGGCGTACGACCCTGTCTCAAGGCTAGGGTGGCGGAGCGGTCAAAAGAGGGATTGGAAAATATCTCCTTACTATAAGTAATGTCCCCGGCTCTCGCCATTACCTATGCCTGCGTTCAGGTATGTGTCCATCGTCTCATTGTGGCACCTCAGTGATATCCTGAGAATAGATCTTGGAAGGTCGACGTCCGCCACATTCAGCCGTTATCGCTCATGCGGCCTTTCTCCTTCGAATGAGGGGATTTGGATGGGACTCGTCTATTCTTGCTGAGTTGCTTGGCTAGTTTCATTGCAGCCACTGGATCTGTGAGTGTTTGTGTGGTTCCGTCGTGTGTAACTCTAAGTTTGGCTGGATAAAGCGGAGCGTATTTCAACCCAGTTGTTGTAGGGCGCACTTGGCGGGCAGGAATTCCCTTCTCGCCGCCTGCACCGCCAAAGTAAAGTCTGGATAGAACAAGAGGGTGTTTCCTTGGTGGCGCACCTCGCCTCACTCCCTGGCCTGGCTTAGAATAATGTCCTGATCCAGATAGTTCAGGAGTTGGGCTATTATGGGGCGAGCTGCAGCTCCAGGGGCTGGACGTGGCCTCAGAGTACGGTGCACTCTCTCAACAATGAAGACAGTTGATAGGTCATCTCCAAAGAGCTCTCGCAGTAGGTTTTCAAGGTAATCTTCCATTTTGGAGATAGCTGTACTCTCCGGAATGCCTGTAATACGGATATTGGGCCCGATTCCCAGAACTAACTTACGACAAAATCCTAAACTTACTACCATTTTGGTATTCACAGAATGAACTTACTCATTTTGGTATTCACAGAATAAACTTACTCATTTTGGTATTCACAGAAGACACTTACACATTTTGTGTAACTTACACATTTTGTGTAACTTACTCATTTTGTGTAACTTACACATTTTGTGTAACTTACACATTTTGGTATTCACAGAAGGCCCCTGCGTCCCTTCCACAGGCTACAGCAGGCACAGCTCCCTCAGTCCACCGGTGACAGATGTGGGGCAGATCAAGTGTGGTTCACCGTCCTGTGGCCCCCAGGATTATTACAGGTCAGCCGGGGAATCAACAAGATGAAATCAGCAGCACAGGCGCAGATATAGCAGGCGGGGGGCGCAGGCTGGGGGTACTCGCATCGGTCGGCCTGCCGATTATGGACTCAGAGAGAGTTCAGGGGCTGCACCGCCTCCGCACCTAGCAGGGGGCATCCAGTACAAGTCCCCTGCGTCCCTTCCACAGGCCACAGCAGGCCCAGCTCCCTCAGTCCACCGGTGACAGACGTGGGGCAGATCAAGTGTGATTCACCGTCCCGTGGCCCCCAGGATTATTACGGGCCAGCTGGGGAATCGACAAGATGAAATCAGCAGCACAGGCGCAGATATAGCAGGCGGGGGGGCGCAGGCGGGGGGACTCGCATCAGTCGGCCTACCGATTATGGACTCACAGAGAGTTCAGGGACCGCACACACCTCCCCACCTAGCACCCCCCACACCCACCTGGCATTCACTGTATTCCCAATCTCCTTCGGCTGTCCGGGGCAGGCCGCATTGGCGATGGGGGCAGCACCTCCGTTGTCTGAGGCCTCACGTCGTATCCTTCAGTCTGGGTGGCCACAGCTCCTGGCCTCCCGAAGTTGAGCCCAGCCTCTGGGCCCCCACGTCGCGTCTCTTTTCAGGGGCAGCCTACAGTCCTCAGTGCTTGGAGGTCGAGCCCAGCCGCTGGGCCTCCCACCAGGTTTGGGGTGGCTCGTGTTTTTCAGCGCCGAGCCTGGCCGCCACTTCTGCTTCCATCCTTGCCCCCGCCAGCACATATTCACGGCGGTTCCAGCTCTCGCCTGGCCGTCTCGTCGTTCGCGATCCTCTCGGTCAATTTGACGTGTGGAGGCCGCGCACTAGGCCTCAGCTCTCAGGTGTTGCTGGTCGCTGTTGCGTATTCTGGGACAGAAAAAGACCGCTGTTACAGGTTGGTGCTTCGTTGGTGCAGCTAAGGGGCAATGCCGTTTATGTAATGCGGGTAGGGTCCCTTAATGTGTCGGATTATGCTGGATTTGGTAGCTCAGCTGGTAGAGCCCACTTAGAGTGCGGCCATTTTGCAGCTAGGCAAAGCCACGCCCCCACATTTTCTCTAGTTTTTCTGCAGAATTAATTCCGTTATCCAACATGAACCCAGAAATGCACTGATTAGAACTAACATGTGGGACAGACACTGCCCCAATGTTTGTAGATAGTACAGTGGAAATTTGGAGTTGACAGGCCTCACTATTACTTAATATTATCTCTTTTTCGTCATTTTTTGGGGGACCCAATAACTGATGACCAGACTGAAAATTCAACTGGGTTGTTTAATTCTGTTCAGGAATGACTCCATAAAGTTAAATTTTAGAGTGTTAATGGGTGTTAATGTTGGTTGTAAGTCAGAATATTTGCAGCTCTCCATAGCACAGGGCTAAAAGGATCCATATCAATCATATCAATTTTTCCTTTTAATGGCTAATCGATAGACTCGCCTGAGCTCAGGTTTCATTGGTAATTGATGTTATTTAATAACTTCGGATATTCTATCTTCAGTGTCTGCTTCTTCAATGTCATTTTGTTTTTTTGGCTATCATCCATACATATGGCAGCCAGGGCAATTGTTTTCACTAAAACTGCAATCCAATTTTAATTTCTTTAATCTCTTGATGGGCTTTGGATGCCTTGGGTAGCCTTTGGTTTAGTTGGTTATAGTTCAGACATATGACAGAATTGTCACAATCACTGGGACAGCTGTGCGGTCTGACCTGTCCATTACCAACTGCCTTAGATAGACAAATGTGTTGAACGGGTATCATTGTTAAGCCTAAAGATGCATTGGAGGGGAATGAGAATGACACATGGTACTTAGGATCTGCATGAATTTGAGCCTGAACAACCGTTACAAGTGACCCTCCTCCCTTGATTGGGCAGCCATTGCTAAGCATGTATCATCATCAGTGGGCTGTGTTAAACAATCACCTAGTGCAGCACCCTGAGGTAACATGCCATTGCATACTGCTACTGCTGATGGACATAAAACAGCTCGGGCTGTTATAGGTAAAGACAAATCATCTTCGCATTGGGCTTTATCCTCTCGTTTAAAGTAATCCATAATATGGGACTGGGAGGGCTGGTTCTGGGTATTGTTGACAATTTTAATTGGTTGATAAGAAACACTTTCACCGGGATCTATCATTGGTGTTACAACTAAGTGGGCTTGCGGATCATAAAAATCCCCCTCTTTAGCAGTTGCTGTATCCTCTTGGGCTTTTTTAGGGGTATTCCTTCTTTTTTTGCGACTGTAAAGTCCCTCGTAGGTGTCCAGACCTCATGTTCTTTAGCAAGGGTGAAGAAACAGATGTTGTATAATCAAAGAAGGTTTACAGACACAGAAATCTCTGGAATAATGAACCAAAAGATGTATAGGTGGGCGGAGGGAATGTTTGAGGTGCTTGCAGACTGCACTTGGACCTAACCAGACCGTCTCTGCTACCCCGCAGCTCAACCCTGGTGCAATAGTCACTAATGCTGCTGCCACCCCGACCTGTTTCAAATCTTATTGGTAGCACTACAGGGAGTGTTGAAGAACAGGCCACAAATGACAGATAATGTGGATAGCAATTGTGATTGACCCACCTAGGGCCTTCCACAAGGACACAACAGGCACAATAAAATAGAGTACCACCAACAGTTTTAGGCCAGTGCCGCCTCCTACTGCTCCGATGGAACACAAATGCATGTGAGGAGGCATGAACATACTTGCAAGTATCATGGGGCCTTAGGTCGGACCTGTGAACACCCTGGCCATTGACCCTCACACCCCTCAGTTGATGGAGTTGGGCCAATGAGGTGAAAATTGTTTGAGCCGTATACCTTGTTACACTGGTGCCGCCTACCTGCATACCCCTTGAGGCACAGGTCACGTTTTCAGAAGGCACAAGCACACCAGGTGTCCAATACAGGAAGGACAGAAGATTAATAGTTGTTGTGTTGTTTGTTTGCTGATAATGCAGCTGAGAATTATAGCAAGACTGGATGTATGGATTTATGTTTTGCAGAGTCACAAGGAAGGCAAAGGTGTAGGCAGATGCAGATGCGTGAGACTGCCGGACCCCTTGGCGTGCAGGAAGCTGCACCGGTCTAACGCTGTCCGCTTCCACACCACTGCCAAAGGGACCAAGGCCTAGTGCCAGCCACATGCTGTATCCAATATATCCCAGGTCATTGAGGGTTGCTGCGGGCCGAAAAGCCAGCTGGCCACCCACCAGCTATTCAAATTTGCTTAATGCCGTAAAGCAGGAAGAGCGTGGAGATGAGCGAAACACGCTCTAATTGGGTGTCTGGCGGCAGTAGCAACGAGTGACTATATCTAGGTGGAAACACTGGATAGGATATTGAGTGTCCCACATCAATTATATGAATTGCAACTCCAAATGGAGGGGGATATACAATGTACCATAAATGTCTCCTTTTGGTAGAACTTGTCATTTGGCTACGACATCCTCTTGGCTGAAAAGGATTGGCCCCCAGTGTTTGTTATGGAATGCACCAGAGGAGAAACCATCATTTACCTGCCTTCTGTGACCTCGTTCCAGATGCAATTATACATTCATATGCCAAGGAGTGGGCCTTAGTGCATTCTCTGGAGTTATATTACAACCATGTGGGGTGGGATAACGGTTCTCCTTATCACATCATAACTCTGAGATCAACCTCACAGTCACAAAGACAATACTCCATTAAAAATTAGGCTAAAGAACAAGTTAGAGAGATACTCACACAACTCAAATACCAAGATGTAATAGAAAGTTGCACCTCCCCTATGAATAATCCTTTGTTTACCTTAATGAAACCAGACCATTCACATCGTTTAGTGATGGATTACAGGCACTTGAACACCACTAGATGCACATTTGCTGTACATAACGTACACAGTGCAGCACTTAGGGGCAATATAGTGCAGATAAAATACAAAACCACATTGGACATCTCAAATGGATTTTTCTGCCAAAATACAGCGCTTGAAAGCAGGTACTTGACCTCATTCAGCACTCTAGGTTCTCAAAAATAGTTCTGTCATTTGCCCCAAGGGTATATGAATAACCCCAGAATGTTTTCTGCCAGGGTTACAGAACTTTTACAAGATTTTGACTACCAACCCCCTTTGTGACTGCTGTCTGCCTCGTATAAATTGTATGCGAAACCCATCTCTGTGCTTTAAAGATCTTCCTACTTTCCCCTTCCGTTAGATGTGTCTCTTGTAAAATAATAATTTGTGCAGGACAGTCTTTTAAATACTGCATTATCTTATCTCTCCTACCCTTCACTCGGAGACCATTCACATTCCACGACAAGACTTTTATCTCATTTGTTCTATTCCCTGACATCCCCTAAACACCCTCGCAAAACAAACTAGCTTGGCGAAAAACAAGACATTTGAGGTAATTTTTATATTTTTCTCCCCTAAGCTCCCCACCCTGTGCACCCTACACCCCACCCCCCCACCCTTGGAAAACCCTGACCAACTTCCCATGGCAAAAGCCGTGTGAGTGACCCCTTGGCGTGCAACGGAAGAACCCCATAAACAATTAGTGCGAATTAAACAATAAACAAAACTGAAATTAGTTTTACTAAAGCAGAAACCAATTCACTTTCCTCCCAGGGCAAGGTTTTAGTAGACCCCCGATTCGAGTTGCTCCACAAACTTATCCACCTCCTCGACAAAGCGAAAGGAGTGCATTTTGTTATTTAACATCACTTTAAGTAAGGCAGGGAACTTTAACTGAACCGAAGCACCTAACTTCCTTAGCGGCTCCATTCTTTTCCCCAACTCCCAATGTCTATTGGATGTTACTACCGACAAATCCGAGCTTATTTCGATTCTTACTCCGTCCACTTCTAATGTTTTATTCTTCAGGGCCTTGGCTAAAATCTTCTCCTTCAGAGTATAGGTGAGGAAATTGACTAAAATTCTCCTAGGTTTGGTTCGATTTGTACTTAACCTAAAAGGATCTCTATGGATCCTTTGAATATCCCTGGCAATTTCTTCCTCGGTTTCCTCCAACTGAAGCCCTCTTCTTAACATCTAAACCACAAAACTTTTAATGTCTCCTCCTTCTTTGCCCTCAGGAACTTTTAGAATCTTTAAATTGTTCCTCCTTTGGAAATTCTCCAACTGTTCCACTCTTTCATATTGCTCCCTCTCCCTAGCTCTGAGACCTTCAATCTCTTTCCTGTTAACCTGCACTTCCTTCCTTCCTTGAGGTCTCTAACTTCAGCTTCCAGTGCCAGAGTTCTTCCACTCAAATCATCTATCTTTTTCTCTAGCACTTCACACGCAGACCTGATTTCATTCTGATTTAACTCTGAAGTCTCGAATCTATCTTGAATCTCTAAAGTGAGGGTAGTAAGCAACACGCTTATGGAGGGATCTCCACTCCCAGGGTTTACCCCCCCATTACCCATCTCTTCTTGCCCAACTCTGGTATCCCTCCCAGGCTCTAACTCACTCTGCCCCCCTTCAGAATTTAAAGATTTTCCTCCTTTGTCCGGAAGTGACTTAACTAAGGGCTCTGAACTAATATCTGGGACATTTGAAAATACCTCACCCACCGGAGATGCCGTTGCATCCCCCATCTCCGCAGATAACACTTGAAAACGATTGGGGCTCAGATGTGCGGACCAATCTCCCAGATTTAAAACACCCTCAGCGCTCCCCCGCCAGCTAGTTGGTCATTTTGCTTTTGCTTTTATTGATTATGTTGGAGCTCCACTGCCGCCATCATAGGGTTACTCCTTAACACCAAAGTTTTCGGAAGCACTTTGAAATAAGTCCTGAGAGATGGGGTCACCTTTATCTTATGCTCCAAAGATCCCCCTCTTGCCAATTTTTTATGTACTGTGTTCTCCTTACTTGACAGTCCGCCCCTAGACTTCACCTCCTTCTTTCTCACCCCTCGTTCCTTTTCGCACTTAGGTGAGAAATCCACCAGCTCAGGGAATTCCACCGTGCCCCCTCTCACCACACTTCTCAGAATATATCTTGAAACTCCTCTAGGGCTACCCCCGACAGTCTCACCAGCACTGCAGCCCCTCTCAGCCCTCTCAACTTTTCTTTTACTTTTGTCAGACCTCTGGCTCTTACCATTGAATCCCTGCTCCTGAGCCGGTCAAGAAAAAGAGTGAAACTGTACCTCTGCTGTTTCCAAAATCGGGCACTGCTCCACAATGCTTTTATTAGTGCTCTCCTCGCTGCCCTCACTCCTCCTGCTGCCTCCTCCTCCGCTCCCCTGGAAGAGAACCCTAGCGGCAGCATGACGCCCCCGGCGTAGCTCCAGCGCCGCTCTCACCCACGGCTGCTCTGCCGTGATTGCAATCTCCACTTCCCGCCTCCTGACTCCACGCTCAGCTACAGGGTCACCTGCCGCCACACAGAGCCGATAAACAAGTAAGTTCTGCTGAAGTGCTATCCTCACTTCTATACTTTGAATTAACTCTCCATAATTGCAACTCCCAAACTGCTAACCCAAAAAATCCTCCGCCGCACGCCTCCGGAACACCCGCGACCCGCCGCTAGCCGGCCGCCATGTTTTCCCTGTTCAACAATCTGGTTAAACACGGCTCAAATATTTCGCTAGAAGGTAATGTTTCAAATACTGCAGGAAGATGGCTTTTGGCTAAGTTGAAAATGTTTGGGCAGAACTTTACTTTGGTGGGCTATTATGGTCCGAACCAGGACGATACAGGTCCTTTGGATGAACTAGCAATGAGCTTTTGGGCTTCCCGGATCAGATTATTATGGCAGGAGACTTTAATACAGTTTTGGACCATAAACTGGATAGATCCCTGAACAGCAGAGCAGCAGTAAATCCCAAGATGTCGGATAGGGTGCGATTGTTGATGGCGCAGTGGGGACTTTGTGATATATGGAGATGTAAGGCTGGGTCTCAAACAGGTTTCACATATTATAACAAAAAATATAAACATAAGTCTAGGATTGACTATTTTCTGGTAGACAGGGTTCTAAAGGACTCCGTTTTGCAGGTTGCACATATAGGGGTACACCTGTCAGATCATTCAGCTATCCTTCTTCATATGAGGTTAGGAGAGGGAAATGTAAGTTCAAGATGGAGGTTAGATCGCACTATTTTATTTGAAACTGAGATTGTTGAGATTTTAGAAGAGGAAACTAAGGAATTTTTTGAGAGGAACCAGGGCTCAGCTTCGATTGGGATCGTTTGGGATGCTTACAAGGCCCATTTAAGAGGCAGACTAGGTGCTTTAGCTGCAGGGAAAAGGCGAGCATACTATAGAAAGGTTTTGGATATAGAAGAGCAGATTCGGAAGTTGGAAGGGGTCTTGAGTAATTTGGGAAGCCATGAAGGCAGTGAAAACGAGCTGGCTGAAATAATAAATTTAAAGGCGAGTTTGTCAGGAGTTTTAAGTGATAGAGTTAAGGAGAAGTGGAAGTCTAGCCAGTTGGCGCATTTTGAACATGGTGAAGGCTGTAGTAAACTACTAGCGTGGAAGGCAAAGAGTGATCAAGTTAGAAATTTGATTAAAGAAATTAGTTGTGAAGATTCAGGTGCGGTTCTCAGTGACAGTCGGGGAATCGCATTAGCGTTTCATAGATATTTTGGGAAAGTTTATAAGGAAGATTTGGTCATTACTGAGAATGATGTGTTGACCTGGTTGGACCATATGGAACCTCTACCGGAAGAGGTAATGGGGGTATTGAATAAGGAGATTTCTGTTGAGGAGCTAGAGGAGGTTATTGGAGGAGGCAAAAGGGGGAAGGCTCCAGGGCCAGATGGCCTTCCGATTGAGGTTTATAAAGCTCTGGCTAGTACTATAATACCTATTTTGAGCCAGCTCTTTAATGCTATTTTTGTGTTAGATTTTGCTCTGCCTGAATCCTCGAAAGGGGCCATCATAACTTTAATTCCTAAGCCTGGGAAGTCTTTAAAAAATGTTAACTCGTATAGGCCTATTTCTATTTTAAACGCTGACTACAAGCTCTTTGTGAAGGTTATGGCAGGGAGGCTAAACGAGCTTATGTCGCACTTGGTGCATGAAGATCAAAAGGGCTTTATTAGAGGAAGAGCTTTGAAAGAGCTGACGTATTCGCTTATAGGGTCTATAGATATGGCTACTGCGTACGATCTTCCTTTGGCAGTAATAGCATTAGATGCCGCCAAAGCGTTTGATCGCGTAAACTGGGTGTACTTGCAGACTCTGGCCAAACATCTTAATCTGGGTACAAATTTCTGTAGAATATTGAGAGGTATATACACTGCTCCGGAAGCTAGAGTGCTAGTCAATGGGGTATTGACACAGCCAGTTCAGATCATGCGGGGTACTAGGCAGGGCTGCCCCCTGTCCCCACTTTTGTTTGATCTCTATATTGAGCCGCTAGCCAGGAAAATAAGGAGCAGTACTGATATATTGCCTTTTGAATTTAATGGCTGGATTAAGAAAATTGGGCTCTATGCGGACATCTTAATTTTTACAACTAATTTACCACAAACTTTGAGGTGTGTCCTGGAGATAACGAATGATTTTGGAAAAATTTCAGGCTACTATATCAATAAGGATAAAACGGAAGTCATGGCTTGGAATATGGGGACAGAGGGGATTGAGTGCAAAAAAGAAATGATATCTAGGAGTCAGGATCACCCAGAATATTGCAGATCTTACTAAGACAAATTTTGACAGGGTCAAGAAGGAAATAAGTGCCAGTTTACGGGGTTGGATGCATCTCCCACTAACATTATTTGGCTGAGTAAACTTAGTGAAGATGATTGTCCTTCCGAAGTTAACATTTCTGTTCGAAACAATCCCCTTAACTTTTAGGAAAGAGTGGTTCATAAAACTGCAGAGTGAAATCAGCTCTTTTATTTGAGCATCTAAAGGGCCGCGGCTTGCCTGGAAAAAAACTTAGGAGGAGGCCGGGAAGGGGGGTTTAGCTCTGCACGATTTGTTGTTCTATTCCGGGGCGTTTTTATTAAAAAATGGTAGAATGTTATTAGATATCCCCACAAATTCAGAGATAGGAAGGATGTTTAAAGAAATGTTGAGAAAAGAAAAGGGAGCAGAAAGGGGGTTTATGTATAAATATGCTGATCCAAAATATTTTAAGAAAGTTAGATTAAAGGTTTTAAAGGACATGGCGGAAATGTGGTACAGAATTAGAAAGGCCCTAAAAATTCCATACTTTAGCCAGGATATGGGATGCACCAGGCTCTCCGGAATGGACTAAGGATTTACTGGCTTTACCTTTAAAAGAGGCGGGGATACAAAGGTGGAAGCAGTTATTCCCAGATGGTCAGTTAATTTCGTGGGGTTGGTGCGAGCACGAGATAGGTTCAATGTTCTCGAGATTTAAACTCCTCCAGATCCAAAGTTGGCATTTGGCATTGGGTCAAAAAATAGGAGGTCCTAACGAATTTGAGGAAAAGCTCCTGTCCAGCGTGGTGTTTAAAAAGGAAATCGCATTGTGGTATTGGCTGATGCTTGAGACGAAGGATGGCGCTTTTACTTTACTGGAGGATCTGTGGGGAGGATGCTTGCCAGAGACAGCGCTGGAAGACCAATGGCAAGTATCAATGTCTATGCTTTATAAAACAGTTAAACCTGCATATCTGAGGAGGAACCATCTTTTTACTGTGCATAGGGCTTACTGGACTCCACGAAGGTTATCTAAATTTGGGTCAGGAGGAGTGGTGGTGGGCCCTAAGTATGGCGGTTCGAATGAAGATGATCTACACAAGATTCAGTCCTTTTGGGAAGCCATGAGTAACTGCCTGTCCAGTGTCTTAAATTTGCAGATCAAGGTAAGTGCTGTATTGGTTATATTTGGAAGATTGGATCTGCAATGTATTGTTACCAAAGACAGGGCAAAGCTGGTATTTTATGCTGTGCTTTTGGCACGCAGGGAGATTTGTAAGCTATGGGTATCTCCGGCTCCCCCAATGGAGGATGGTTGGTTGAAATCGATGAGATATATTGCTAAGTTGGATATTTCGGATCAGGGGAAAAAGAGATATGAATTTTGGACTCCCTTTCTGTCCTGGTGTTGTTGATGATTGGGGTAATCTGATAAATGGTCCAATGATTAAGCCTTTCACCTGCCTCCGCTGGTTATAGTCTTCTCTGTGTGAGCAGGAGGACATGGGAAAGGGTCTGCGGTCGAATGAAGGAGGAGGTCTCTCAGCATAATCCAAGGGCGCTGTTTGGGGAGCCTTCACCCTGTTTCCCTTTTTCCAGCGTATGAGGTTGAAAACCCAGGGTTGGCATCGTTAGAAGAAGGGTGGAAACGAGGCAAATGAGGACAAAAAAAGATTTTGACTACCAGGCATTGTCCTATGTCGATTACATATACTTGGCGGATGATGACCTGTCAACTCAGTTGGCTAGAGTAGATCGCATAGTTTTGGGATTTGCTCACATGGGTTACAAATTTAGTTTAAAAAAATCAAAAATTACCTATCTAAGTGTCCTATTTTTAGGATACAAGCTCTCAAGTGAAGGCAGAAGCCTTGCAACACATTTCTCAGAGAAGTATGCTCTTCTACAACTACCAAACACATTGCAAAAACTCCAATCAATATTGGGTTTCCTAAATTTTGGCGGAGCATACATTCCAGACTATGCAGAGTGGGTAAAACTGTTCTACGACTTGATTCATCCAGACTTTTCAAGTTCACGTTGGGCAATGGAACACACACAAATCCTATGTTAAGTACAAGCTGACATGCTAGCTTCAAAACACTTACACACATGTTAACATCATGAACCTGGTGATCAGTGTAATTGCGGGTGCATCAGGATACACCTATGTCACATTCAACAAAGGACACACTGTACCAATTGCATATAAATCGCATTTGTAAATCAATGCAGAAATGAGTTTTGCACTGACATAAAAGATTCTGATGGCAGTACAGACTACAGTAGTGAGAGAAAGATCCTTAGATCATGGGAAACAAAAAATTTCATGACTCCCACCTCAGCCTTAGAGGAAGCCCAGCAGTCCAAACGTGAAAGCTTTACATCCACGATGGATAAAATAGGCCAATCACTTACAGAAACAGATGTAGACTACATATTTGACTTTATGCTACAAACACAGGCATATCTGCAATACAAACACAAATATTCTGTGCCTAATGAAGTTATGCCTCTAGATCAGTATGATTACATCGTCTATACTGACGTTTCTGAACAGCCTGTCGTAGCGACAAAGCACCAATACTCTGCCGCTTGCGCAGCAGTTAAGGGTTGTATGCAGGATGGAGAATTCCACCCTCATAAAACCTAAACGCAGTCAATTGGTAATTGCACAGCACAACTGATTGAAAGGTCTAATTCTGGCACTTGAGAGTACGGATCCTGGATACCTTGCCAGGTTAGGGGTACAGATGGTGCACAGTGAGCTAGCAGGACTCAGGCCAAAATAACCTGATAGTGTGCCTAGAAGCAGTCTTGCACAGTTGTGACATTTATATCATCCAATAAATGCACAGTTTTACTGAGAAAGTGTAAGCCGTTTTACAGTGTGAATAGTGTACATTATTCTCAACAGACTACTGGAACCAGGCACAGTGGGTGTCCTTCCCCCTTCTCCTGAATGATAGTGTCTGCATTTGAGGATGCTTCAGAGAAAGAGCTTCTAAACATTTATTAAGGCCTACATCCATTTTGGATTTCACAGGAAACGTAAGAAAAGAGGGAAGAACACCCAAACAAAACACGTTACATTGCTGGGAATGGCCCATCCTCTAATAAAGAGAAGTATTCTAGTTTAGGAAAATGCAGGGGATTGGTGCTCCAAATGCTTGAACACACATCAACAAGATTATGTTGTTTGGGGGTGTGGCCAAGCTGCAGACCGAGATGGCTGCGCGGCGTTGAAGCTCCGCCAGCTGACCGACGACATCCGTGCTTTCCCCCATGCTACCCGCATGAAACACGGTGGAAATGCCTCTCGGGGACCGCGGCTAACCTGTGGTGTGACCCGGTGCCTTGTTACGGCGTCTGAGAGCGGTGGCGGCGACGCTGGGCCCCGGTGCTCCGAGGATGCAGCCGGAGTGAAGATGGCGGCCCAGGGGTAGACGGAGACGGACCGGGCCCTTGCACGCAGCTGATGAAGCGGAGTTCCCGCGGGACCCAGGACGTTGCTACCGGTGAGTGCCGCGGGTGCCGGTCTGGTGTGCCCCTGACCTCCCCTCTCCCCCTGCACACAGGCGCGAGCGTGCTTTGCTCGTTTGAGGCCGCAGGTGAGCCGGCCGCATCATCGCGCGCTCCCCGCCGGGCTGTGCAAGCACCCCGCCGACCCGATTGAAACAAGCGGTGACACTGAGCCGCTTGGGGCTCCACGGGGGGGGAGTTGGTGGCGGCCTGTTGCCCCGGTGCCTGCTGCCTCTACCGCGCGGTCCCTGGAGGCCGAAGGCCCTACTCAATGTGCACCGGGCCCACGATCAGATCAGGCATAGACCCTGCTTCTCGACCCCACGGCCCAGTGCTACCGGGCCGCTGCTGTCTCTGTGGCCCATGAAAGCGCTCCCCTGCCTGGCTGGCACCTAAATTTGCTGCGCTGGAACTGCTGCACCACACAGGCCCAGGCCTGGATTGAGAGGCGTGTACAGGAAACATTGCTGCATTGCTCTGCTAGCGCCCCCCCAGATACCACTCTTGCCTCTTTGCGGGGATTGCGGGGCAGACACGCCGTTACACCAGGCTCCCTGCACTACCCTCCACGCCTCAGCGTTGACCAGCATTGAGTTGTGGGCCGCTAATAACACCGGCGCCTGCACGGGGCCCTGACGTGCGCCATAGCACACATTGGCGCGACCTCTGCTCCCTCCACTAGTTCTGTGGCATGGGTCGTAAGGACCCGAAACAACGGACACTGTCATTTGATAAGCCTTCGGAGAAACAGGCGGAAGACGGTGCAGAGATGGCGGAGCACGGCCAGGGCACTGAGCGGGATGAGACTGTTGCGGCCCCTCCGGCGGCATGGCTGCAGGAAATGAGGGCTGGTTTTCGATCATTGGACGGTCGCTTTGATTCCCTAGACAAAACGCTTGAAATGATGGGCGCCAAGATCCAAGCTCACGACAGGAGGCTGGATGTGGCCGAGGCACGAATATCGGACGTGGAGGATGGCGCTGCGCAGACAACCAAGAGACTGGACAGAATGGAGCGCATCCTAAAGGAAGTGGCCATTAAAAATGAAGATCTCGAGGCGCGCAGCCGCCGGAACAATCTACGGATTCTGGGAGTCCCTGAGTCCACGGCCACTGGCCGCCTCGACACCTTTGTGGAAACTCTACTTTCGGATTTGTTTGGTCGAGACTCTTTCACAACTGGCTTTGTGGTGGAGCGGGCCCACCGCTCCTTGGGGCTGCGTCCCAACCCGGGCTTGCCCCCCCGACCCCTCATTGCTCACCTCATGAACTTCAGAGATCGCGACACTGCTCTTCGCCTGGCACGCGAGCGGGGTGACACCACCTGGCAAGGTTCCAAGATTGCCCTATACCCTGACTTCACCGTTATGGTGCAAGATGCCAGATGCAAGTTCAACGGAGTGAAGGCTGCTCTTCGCAATCTCGGCCTCAAGTACGGCATGCTCTACCCGGCCCGACTCAGAGTTGAAACGGGGGGCCGGACACGCATTTTCGAGTCACCACATGAGGTCCAGGAGTTCTGCCACACCTTTAAGCGCAACAATTAGCAACCACATAATGACAGAGACGATCCGCCTCCTACCCAGAACGTATCGGCCGTCAGTCAGGAATTGTTTTCCGAACCTGGTGCGGGGGGGCCTGGCTGAGCGGGGACCCTACGGTTCTCTTGAAGTTTGCATGGGGACTGCAAGACGTTAATGTTTAATTCATTTGTCATAGTTGGTCGACTGACGTGGCGTTGCCACCCCCCTGGGTTGCTTCCCCGGGGCCTTTACTGGATAGTTCTAATGTACCTCACGGCAGTTGTATTTTTGCCCAACACAGTTCATTGGTACTATGGTGTTTCTTTTTTGCAGGTTGGGATTTGCCTCGCCTTTTGGTTAGTGAGGCTGGGTGGGGGGAGGGGGGTTTGGGTAGGGTTGCAGATTCTTTGTTTGATTGTCCTTTTCTATGCTACATACATGCAGATCGTCATATTCAATGTACTCTCCGATTGGCAGAGACTTTCCCTTGACCACGAATGGCGCAGTTAGGTTTGTCTAAGGGCCCCGCCAACTTATCCCTGCTGTCCTGGAACGTTAGAGGCCTAAATAACACGCGCAAGCGGAGACAAGTGGTACATTACCTCGCCCGGCACAAAATCGACATTGCCTTCCTCCAGGAAACACATTTACCAGTCACAGATCAGGCACGGTTTGCTTCCAGCTGGGGGGCGCATAGATACTTTGCCAATTATAGCAATTATGCCAGAGGGATGGCTGTACTTATTCACAAGAGGGTCCCCTTTATCTGTCAATTGCTGATCAATGATAAGGAAGGCCGCTACACCATTGTCGGGGGGTCCCTGATGGGTCACGGAGTGGCGTTGGTATGTGTCTATGCCCCCAACACAGATTCCCCAGAATTTTTCTACACGTTGCAGGCGCAACTGACAAAATTAGAGTCATCTTTGATACTGATGGGTGGGGACTTCAACCTCCTGTTCAACCCTACACTCGACAGCACCTCCCGCTCAGCGGACTCCAAGCCTAGGGCAAGGCGTGCGCTATTAGATTTATGTGAGCAGCTCTCCCTAATAGATGTCTGGCGTAAACGCAATCCGACTAGCACGCAATACACGCATTATTCAGGGCAACATGACACTTGGACCAGGATTGATTTCTGGCTCCTCTCCCCGGAGGTTTCCTCGTGGTTTCGGGCGACCAATACTTTCCCCAGGACATATTCAGATCACACCCCGGTCCAGCTGACTCTGGGTGTTCCTCGGCCTGAGGGTTTTGAAAGGCAGTGGCGGTTCCCTGGACGCGCGTTCTTAGATGCACTTTTCTGCCATGAGGTTGGCGAGGCCATAGAGGACTACTTCACCAACAATACCGGCTCAGTAGACACATGGGCAGTGCTGTGGGAGGGCTTTAAGGCCTACATCCGAGGGGTCTGTATCTCCAAACACGCGGGAGTGCTCGGTGCCTTACGCACGACACTAGCAAGACTGGAGAGCGAGATTGCGGACTTAGACAGGGAGGCCACGGCCGGTTCGTCCGCCCCGCTGCAAGATAAAAGACTGGCCCTGCTCCTGGAATATAGAGAGACGGCTGATCGAGAGATTCTCTATTTAGGCAAATATCACGTGGCTAGACGTTATGGAGAGGGCGACCGACCGGGCCGCACTCTAGCTCAGATATTACGGCCCCCATATAATAAAGCTTTCATCACCGAGATTCGCAATTCGGACGGGGTTATGCTCACGTCCCCCACGGACATCGTGGAAGAATTCCGGTCCTACTATGCCGCGCTGTACACTTCCAGGGCAGATGTGGACCCGCTGCGCGGGAGGCATATTTGGACGAGATAGCCCTAGTCTATTTAGAAAAAGACATGCAGGACTTCCTGGCTGAGCCGATCACAGTGACTGAGGTGCGCGGTGCGATTAAAGAACTTCGGGGGTCCTCTGCGCCTGGGCTGGATGGCTTTACCGGGGAATTTTATAAGACTTTTATGGATCAATTGGCCCCGAAATTGATTGAAGTATATGCCGAAGCCTTAGAGCAAGGGGCTTTGCCCCCCACGTTAAGCGAGGCAGTTGTTATCCTCCTTCCCAAACCTGGAAAGGACCCCACTCTTTGCGGAGCGTATCGACCGCTCTCTCTATTGAACATTGACTATAAGATACTGGCCAAAATTATCGCACATAGGCTCTCACAGCTAATGGAGTACATTATTTCCCCAGCTCAGTCCGGCTTTGTTCCCCACCGATCGACCTCCCTGAATTTACGAACGCTGTTTGCGGCGCTACATAGGATCAGCCCTGAGGTACCAGCTGCGGCTATACTTTTGGACACGGAAAAAGCATTTGACAAGCTGGAATGGCCTTTTTTTTTATCCATCATGCGCCACATGGGCTTGCCGGCCGGTTTTATAGGCACCACGAGCCTGCTGTATAGTCGCCCGAAGGCACGCTTATGTTTGAATGGCACGCTGTCGGAGGAGTTTTCGCTCACCCGGTGTGCGCGACAGGGCTGCCCACTGTCCCCCCTTTTATTCATACTTGCTATGGATCCCTTAATACGGCATTTCCAAGAAAAGCATCTGCATAGGGGGCTACAGTTTAGGACGGGCCCTCTGTTGGTGTCCTTATATGCGGACGATACCATTTTATACGTTAGGGAGCCGCGCCTGAACCTGGACCCGCTTGTCCGAGAGATCCTACGCTTTGGGCGGCACTCAGGCCTCGGTATTAATTGGCAGAAATCTATCATATTCCCTTTAACCGTCGGCACTACTCCTTGGCCCTGTGAATACCCTCTGGAATGGTGTACAGACTCTGTGAGATATCTGGGAATTCAGATACACTTAAATCTGGCTCAGATTATACAACTTAACTACGGTGCAGCCATTGTAAAGCTGGAGGCGCAGGTGGAAAGATGGTTGCGCCTGCCACTATCCATGGCGGGTAGAATAGCTGTGATAAAGATGATGGTCCTGCCCAAATTTTTATATTTTTTTTAATAATATCCCCATCCCACTCACGAAGAGCTTCTTCAGCACTCTGCGGTCCCACCTGCTTCGGTTGGTATGGGGTGGGAAACAGCCATGGGTCCGATGGACGACACTCACCCTTCCGTATGACAGGGGTGGCTTTGGGGTGCCGGATTTTTATTTATACTATTTAGTGGCACAAGGTAGTTACGCCTATGCCTGGTATCACCCTGACGCCAGGATTCCATTTCTGAGACCAGAATCTGATTTGGTCCTTCCCGACCGGTTGGCGAACGTGCTCCCCACAGGAGAGCCCAGAGATCCCATAGATATCCAGACGGTGTCAACCACCAGCTGGGCTTGGAGCAGACTCCAGCGCTATACTGGGGCTCCTGCGTTATATGCGTCGACTCTCCCGCTCCCCAATGCCCGCCTGCTCCCCCTCACGGGTGAGAGGCTTGTACAGCGTACGTTAACCAAATTCGACATTGTCAAGATAGGAGACCTGTACCCGGGTGGCCATGTGTTTTCGCCCACGGAGGAGACGCGCTTCCAGGAGGCCACGTTCATGGACCGGTTTGTGCTGCGTCGCCTCTCCTCTGCCTTGCGGGCGGCGTTTACCTGCTACCCGTTGGAGCCGGTCTCGTTTGAGCCTCTGTCTCTAATTATAGAGAGCGACTGTGGAGTACATCTGGTATCTAAACTTTATAAGCTTTGTAGTGCGCAGATCCCCGTTGCAGACGAGAGGTTGTGGGCGGAATGGGAGACAGACCTGGGACAACCAATCACAGACGATCAATGGGCCGTATGCTGCGCTGCCACTGGTAATATATCCCTGAATAGTCGGCATAAGCTGCTGCATTTTAAATTTTTACGTAGACTAAACATGACACCGGCTAAGGTACATAAGATAGCTCCCACCAGGCCACACACTTGCCCGAAATGTGGTGCTCAGCAGGCGGACTTTGCCCACATGACCTGGACCTGCCCCCTCATCAGTTCTTACTGGGCGGATGTGCATACCGCGCTGGGGTCCATGCTTGGCATGGAACTGACTCCCATACCGGAGATAGCACACATGGGTTATACGGTCAATTTTCCTAAGAGGGTCCGACGACTGGCCTCCCTTGGGCTTCTGTTGGCAAAGAGAGAGATAGCATTGCGATGGGGTTCCAGAACTTCTCCTACATTACAGGGCTGGTTACACAGTATGGCGTATTGTAACATAAATAGCAAGATCTACGCCAGCACACAGACAGGCACGGCCCGCCCGATAGATATCTGGGGCCCATATAAGACATATGTTGATAACCTGCATAGCGAAGCAGACACACAACTAAGTTCAGGCTTAGTGCCAGCTGGGATTGGGTGATCCTCCACTGCACCACATCATGCTGTGTCTCAGACAGCCCACACCACCGAGCTTGGCTCTCCTTTGTCCTCGCGGCGGTCGTATTCACCCCCATCCCTTGCTAATGCAGGAGACAGCTGTGCTGACACCATACATGGGTGAAGTCCTGGGCTACACACACCCAAGAGGTGGGGAGGATAGATATAAGCTACTTGTTACATACAGCTGATGTACGCTGTCACCTTGATGTCGCCATGTACTTTCTGTGGTTTGTATCGACTGAGACTATGTTGATTCGCCAATCGCAATTGCCTGAATACACCATGATTACTTACATTGCACTGACTGTCTGTATTGTTATGGATAATCGATAAAAAAGTTTTAAAAAACCCAAAAAACAAGATTATGTTGTTTCCCTATAAAAAGGCACAAACTTTGTAGCTGTTTTTAGCTTTTAACTTCCATAGGCTCAACTTTCCTGGCAGACCCGAGTATGCCGGCTTCCTGCTTTACACCCAGCCAGAAAGGGGTATTTTGTTTACTCTTGGTGACTTGCCTGCCTACTGTAGGAAACCTCAGGTGTCAAAATGCCTAGAGTGAAGATAGCTGTGGATTGCAAAATGTTAGACTAGCTTGGTACATGTGATCCTCCCTGACCATGTCCCATTGAAACATTCAAACTCCAATAATTTAACGACGGTAGAACTGAGCAAAGGATGTTGTCCAGAGCATCCAAGAATCTCTTGCTCTGCACTGGCTGTGAAAGTTGTTTAGTTTCCACTCTCAGCCTTGACCATTTATTCCTAACAAGACCACAAGCAACTCGTATATAATTTTCTAACTTACATTGATTCTCAATTACTTACATGCTAACTTCATTGAAAGAGGTCCAATCTATTTTGCTTCCATGTTTTTTTTTAATGATGTTGCTTTGTTTTACAATCCCTAGCACTTCCTAAGAATAAATCTTTAGCTCAGCCCACATTATAAATGTCAAGACAAGGATACAGTGAGGAGCCTTCACTGCCTGTGTGAAGCATTACTGTCAATGGTTCATGGCACTTGGTGAAAGGAGATATTAGAGTCTCCAGCCACTCTCACATAGTACCTGCCAGAGTAATTTATGATGGAGGCGCTTAATTTTCAGATTTTCAATGACTATTTAAACAAGAAAATTGTGAATTGGCGTGGCTTTTTACAGATAATAATCCTTTGTGTTCAGCTATGAATATATGCATTTAAAACTGATCTCATTATCATCAGAACACATAGATTTATTCCACCCGACACCAAGGGCCATATTTATGAGGCCAGTTGTTTTGCACTTGCACCATGCAACGTGGTGCATGCGTGACGCAACTCAAAAATTGGATTTATGAAGCCATGTAAGGCCAGTAATGCAACACTGTGAGGCATAACGAGGAGAAATATCTTTATTTTTCCTCATTAGTACCTATTTCTATGTGTGCTGCATTCTGCAGAACACATAGAAAGAGGAATAGGCCTCATGGAATTGTGTTTGTGCAGGAAGGTGCCCCTTCCTGCACAAAAACAATCCTGCATGCAAGGGAGACACCCTTGCATGGTGCACGGGTGCCTGTGTTGGCGCTAGGCTGCCCATTGTGCACCAGCTCTTGGTAAAGGACAGGAATGTGCCGTGTTGGGATTAATACAGCACATTCAAGCCCTTTCCCTGTAAAGCAGCGCACCAAGGTGACTTGCTGTGCTGCATCACTTTACCATAAATATGGCCCCAAGTTTGAAAACCCATCACAATCTTTTCTGTGACCTTATCAATGACAGAATACTAAAATAAGTGCATTAACTTTTTAAAACCTGCAACACATATAACCTTTAAAATGGCTATTGGCGTTTGCATACCAGCGGTCCCACACTCACTTTGCCTTCAGTTGTAGCTATGGTAAATGCTGAAAATATTAATTGTGTGCAAGGTTCACTGTGCTTTATTTTTTAAAGACGTCTAATGAGATTTAAAAAGCACGACTAAGAGTGAGCCAAGGCAAGGGATAACAGACATTTGTTACCTGAGAACAGGAAAAAGAAACTAACCGTACCCTAATCGAAGGTGTTTATTGCCTATGAATAATAGCCTTGCTCAAATTATCTAAGGCAGTGATTCTTCAACTTGTGACTTCTATGGATCCCTACTTAATCATCACTGGAACCCAAGGACCTCCATTTAAATATTATTGGAATCCAGGGACCCCCACTGAGTCATTACTGGAAGACTGAAACCTTGGCCTAAACATTGTTGATGATTTGAACCGAAAAACAATATTAAAAAAGGTAAACAAGCATTCATCTAACAAATATACAAATGTTGAAATATATTATTTAATTCACAAATATTAAATAGCCAGATTTTTATTTTAATGGAAATGTTGGAGCTTTTCTAAAGTTAATAAAGGCCACTCATTGCCCATACAATATTCAGTTTGAAACACTTGCACTGCTCCCATGAATCAATCTGAGGATACTCATTTAATTTTCAGTCTCCAATTCCAATTTCCTTTACACCTCCAGAACGTGGTAACATTTTCAATTTTGTATTTTGGCTCTTTATCTTCATTTATATGCACTTTAATAATCGGCTAATAATATTTTATTTTCCCGAGGGTATCCGGACCACAAATTGAGAACCATTGATCAAAGACCTTCTTTACATATTGCACGGGTGGTTTGTAGCATTTAAAATATTTTGGAATGAATCATGAGAACAATTTATTGAACTTAGCTGCAAGGCACAAAGGCTGATATGATCAAAAGTAATTTAGGGGCATATTAACAACGGCCAGCGATAATTATCGCTGGCCGTGCTTAGCGTGAGGAATCCTATCGCCGGCTATCGCTGGAAATTATCGCCATGCTAGCGCTGTATTAACAACGCTTAGCGCAAAGGCGATAATTTTCCAGTGATAGCGATGTTTTCCATGGAACATCGCTGGTTTTCCAGCGATGTCCCATGGAAAATGGCGATATACTTGGCGATAGGGCCTGTGGTCTTAGCCACACAATCCACCCCCATGTTAGGTATGCCTTAGTCAGGAATTTAGCAGACGTTAAATTCCTGCGTTAAGGCATACTTAACGCAATTTAAAATATCGCTAAACCACGTTGCTAATATGGCGATACCTGGGTTAGCGATATTTCCCCTGTTGTTTTCACAGGCACGCCCCCTTTGCATCTCATTAGCGATGCGATGGGAGGCGTGCAGAAAACGGACGCTAAGTCAGGAATCACGCGCTAGCGTGTCCTTGTTAATTCGGCGATAAAATTATCGCCGCTTTTCGTCCGAAAACGGACGCTAAAGCGGCGATAATTCATTAACGCCGCCTTGTTAATATGCCCCTTAATCTGTTATTTTCTAATCATGACACTCCTTTTTATTGCAGGTACTGATGCTCCTGTGGCAGGTACTTAGAAATCTCTAAGTATCAAAGCTTCTTTCTCTGTCAACTGCTTAAATTGAACTTGTTACTTGCAAACCATTTGCAATGTTTTTTTTTTTTTTATAGAGTTTTATATGGCGCGAACTAGACCCGAGAAATCGGGTATCAGAGCGCTTTAAATGAGCACCAGTTGCGTTACATGAGGACACATTCATTTTTGTTAGGCACGGGGAGATTAAGTGATTTGCCCAGAATCACAGGATGTTGAGCGACGTTGCCGAGACTCGAACCCAGTTCCCCAGCTTCGAGGTCGAGCGCTCTAACCGTAAGGCTACATCCTCTCCCCATGTTGCCAAGTATATGCTGCTAGTGCACCAATGAAATATATTACATACGTTTTAAACTTCCATTGAATATAGCGGGCCAGATGTATCATACTTTCACACAATGCAAAGCAGCAAGACACCATGCTGTGCCGTATTGCACTGTGTGATACGAAGAGGGCAGGAATGTCCCATATTTAACAATATATGACACATTCCTCTCCTCTCCCTGCACAGGCGCACAATGAGCTGCCTTGTACCAACTCAGGCACCCTTGCGTAATGGTGCAAAGGTGCCTGCATTGTAGGCAGGATTGTTTTTTGACACCCTCCTGCATGAAAATAATTATCAGAAACATTTTCCTTTTTTTAAGCAGAATACAGCACACTTAGGAAGGGGAAATAACGAGGGGAAATATAGATAGCTCTACTTGTTGCGCCTCCCCTGGGGCGGTGTAGCATTTTGAAACATTCCCAGGTTTACCTGTCTTGGTAAATTTCGGAATGGGCCAAAATCCATGGGTGGATGCCTATTAACACCCATGCGCCACCCATGGAATGCGTTTATGCTATTTTTGTACCATTGTGTTACTCTCCAGATTTACCAAGCCACGCAGCGCCATGTAAGGTGGCCTTGCATGGCTTGGTAAATCGCATTCTAGTTTTTGTGTCACCCTACATCGCCATGCGTGGTGCAAGGGCAATACAAAATCTTGATAAATTTGCCCTTTGAATTTTATTAACCAACACAAGTGAATTATAGCATGTAAGGCCCGTAGAATGCCACTAATGAGTGTCACGTCTCTGTAACCTCTACATATGTGGTCGGCAGAAACATACATATTTGTACCTCCGCGAAAATGTGTGTTGTAAATAAGCTTGGAGATGGTAGACATTTTATCAGATATGCATTTATTATTTCAGCAGCATACATTGTATTGTATTGTAATTGCATTTATATAGCACTTACTACCCCTGATGAGGCGTAAAAGCGCTTTTTGGGTGAGTAGCATGCTACTCCAGAACCCATAAAGGATTACTGGTGAATTAGTATAGTGAAATATGAAAATAATTTGAGTGGTGGGTAAGTTAGTCAGTTATTTGGATTGAGAAAAATAGTGGAGGAATAGAAGAGGGAAAAAGGTTTGCATTTATATAGAGCTTGCTACCCCTGATGAGGTGGTGAAGCGTTTCTTCAGCAAGTTGCACGCAACGCCGGAACCCATAAGGGATTAGTGGTGAATTAGTATAGTGAAATATGAAAGTAATTTGAGCAGTGGATATGTTAGTCTTTTATTTGGATTGAGAAAGATAGTGGAGGGATCGATGAGGGAAAAGGTTTACATTTATATAGCGATTGCCACCCCTGATGAGGTGTTGAAGTGCTTTTTCAGTGACTAGAATGCTTAAAGGATTAGTGGTGAATTAGTACAGTGAAATATGAAAGTAATTTGAGTGGTAGATATGTTAGTCTGTTATTTGGATTGTGAAGGATAGTGGAGGGATAGAAGAGGGAAAAGGTTTGCATTTATATAGCACTTGCTACCCCTGATGAGGTGTTGAAGTGCTTTTTGGTGAGTAGCACGCTACTCCAGAATCCAAACAGGATTAGTGGGAATTAGTATAGGGAAATATGCAATTTATTTGAGTGGTGGACATCTTAGTCTGTTATTTGGATTGAAAAGGAATAGAGGAGGGATAAAAGAGGGAAGGGTCTATATTTTTTGGGCGGAGTTTATAGCCGTAGGAGGAGCTTAGGGATGAATAAAGGGGAGGTAGAGGGGAAGTAGTAAACGGAAATATGAAATTAATTTGAGTGGAGGACATGTTATTCTGTTTTTTGGATTGAAAAGGATTAGTGGAGGGATAGAAGAGGGAAGGAGGGCTAGAGGAGGGAAGGGTCTAGAATCTTTTTTTTTTAGTTCACAGCAGTAGATGGGGGCCTGTGATGAGTAATGGAGAGGTGAAGGGGGAAGAGTCAGAGGTAAGGGTTTAGAAAGGCCTGTTTGTGACATCTGAAGAGTAAAAGAGGTATGAGATGATGCAAGTCGGGGCATAGGAGGGTACAGTCTGGAACGGGTTATTCTGGCGATCATAGTAGAGGCATGGGGCCTGGGATGAATGAGAGAGCGGAGGTAGAGGATATATTGATAGAGGTATAGGATGAGAAATAGGGTAGTGCATTGGAAAGAGTAGTATAATGAGGTTTGAGATGAGTCAGAGAGTTGAGGTAGAGCATATATTGAGACATAGGGTAGTGCATTGGATATGGTGATTTAGAAGAAAAGTAATAAATTATATAGCTACATAAGTGCATGGAAGGTATATATATGCATAAAGAAGGTAGTATATGTTGATTAAAGATGCATTGAATAAACCCCGGCTTTCAAGTGTTGTTTTACTTTAAATTATCTGTGGATATTATGTTGGAGGGTAAAGAGTTCCACAGTTTGGCTGCTTGAACAGAGTGTGCCACCCATGTTTTTTTTCTTGTACGTTGGGATTTTGAGGTGAGGTGCCACATTAGAGTGGAGTTTCCTTTGTTGAATGTGTTTGGTGAATTTATTCCTTAAGAAGAGCGGTCCTGTTCCATGTATCGCTTTGTGGGTGATACAAAGCAGCTTGAACGTGGATCTTCTGGCAACCGGTAACCAATGCAGGGCTTTCGAGGCACGGGAGATGTGGTCTTGTAGTTTTATATGTGAGCGTAGTCTGGCAGGTGAGTTCTGAATCCGTTGTAGTCTTTTCATAGTCGTTAAAGGTGACCTGTGGTAGAGGCTATTGGCATAATCGAGTTTGGACAGATCAAGAGAGATGGTGCCTGGACCTTGAGTGGAAATCCCAAATGGACGAAGATTTATGGCAGAGTTTTTATAGTAACAAAGCTTGATCTTGCTAGTTTGTCCATTTGGGCATTCATTGATAGCTTGGTGTCCATGGTCATTCCGAGGTTTCTTACTTCCTTCGATACTTCAGGCGGTGTTCCCAGATCATCAGGCCAGGCGGCGAGTGGGTCATAATTTTTCCTAACGCCACACGTGAGTTTTTACATTTTGGAAGCATTCAATTTGAGATGGCTTCATGTTATCCAGTGATCCACGGCTCTGAGACAACTGGAAATTGGTGAGTTGAAGGAGTATTTGTGTGTCATCTGCATAGTTCTAGCACGTGAGGTGAAATTGATTGATCAGTGCTGGTAATGACTTCATGTAAATGTTGAATAGCATGGGCGCGATGATAGAGCCTTGAGGGACCCCTGCTTTCGTGAAGTACAGTTTGGACGAGAAAGGGGGGGTATGGATGACATTAGTTCAGTTGTGGAGGTAGGATGTGATCCAGTCTAGAGCAGTCCCATCTATGCTGGCATCGTAGAGTCTTTGTATCAGAGTGTCATGGTCAACCGTGTCAAAGGCAGCCGAGAGGTCCAAGAGAAGTAGTGCAGGAACCCTGTTGCGATCAACTGTGTTCTTCAGGTCATCCCAGATGGCAACAAGAGCAGATTCTGTGCCACTTCCTGGACGGAATCCCGTTAGGAAGTCTAAAAGTATGGCATTATCTTCAATGAACTGTGACATCTGGGCGAATGCTGCTCTTTGTATCAGTTTGCCCAGTAAAGGTGACTTTTGTAATCGGTCTGTAGTTGTCAGGGTCCAGCGGTTACAAGTTTGTTTTTTACTGTAATGAGAGTATGTATGACTTTTTGAGTTCGTCTGGGAATATTCCAGTACTTAAGGAATTGTTTATGATTCAGTTTTACTGGTGTGGCAGCAGAGGTTGTTAGAAGAAGTCTCTTGAAGGTTTGTGGTGGACAGGGGTCAGAAGGGCTGCCGGCAGGCCTGCTTGCATTGACCAGGTCCAAAAATTCATCATGTGAAATGTGTTGGAAGGAACAAAGAGGCTGGGTTAGAGTGTTCTTGGATTGTTGTTTTGGAAAAGGGTCAGGGGTGGTGTTTTGTCTTGTTTTAAATATGAATCCAACGTGTTTGAGTTGGCTGTGTAATGATTTGCCAGTTTGTCTGTGAAATCTTGAGTAATGAGATGAGCTCCTTCTAGGCAATGTGGTTTATAAAATTAATTGAGAATGTTATAGAATTCTTCATTTGCACATTTAGCATTTTGAATTATGTCTGAATAGTAACATTTCTTAACTTTTTTGATAGCTCACTTGTATCACGCTGTTTCCAATATATCCCAGGTATCCCAGCCTCATTGAGGCTTGCTGTGGGCAGAAAAGCCAGCGTGCCACCCATCAGCTAATCAAATTTGCTCCATGCCATAAAGCAGGAAGAGCTTAGAGAAGAGCGAAACATGCTCTAATTGAGTGTCTGGTGGCAGTAGCAATGAGTGACTATATCTAGGTGGAAACACTAGATAGGAGATTGAGTGGCTCACATCAATTATATGAATTGCAATTCCAAATGGAGGGGAATTATACAATGTACCATAAATGTCTTCTTTTGGTAGAACTTATCATTTGGCTATGACATCCTCTTTCCTGAAAAGGATTGGCCCCCAGAGTTTGTTATGGAAGGCAGTCATTTACCTGCCTTCTGCCACCTAGTTCCGGATGCAGTTATACATTCATATGCCAGGGAGTGGGCCTTAGCGCATTCTCTGGAGTTATACCACAACCATGTGGGGTGGGATGACGTTCTCCTTATCACATCATAACTCTGAGGTCAACCCCACAACCACAAAGACAATACCCCATTAAACATTAGGCTAAAAAACAAGTTAGAGAGGTACTCACACAACTTCAATACCAAGATCCCCTATGAATAATCCTTTGTTTACAGTAATGAAACTATACCATTCATATCGTTTAGTGACAGATTACAGACACTTGAACACCGCTAGATGCACATTTGCTGAACATAACGTACACAGTGCAGCACTTATGAGCAATATAGTGCAGAAAAAATACAAAACCACATTGGACATCTCAAATTGATTTTTCTGCCAGAATATAGCACTTGAAAGCAGGTACTTGACCTCATTCAGCGCTCTAGGTTCTCAAAAATAGTTCTGTCAATTGCTCCAAGGGTATATGAATAGCCCCAGAATGTTTTCAGCCAGGGTTACAGAACTTTTACTACCAGGCATTGTCCTATGTCAATTACATATACTTGGCGGATGATGATCTGTCAACTCAGTTGGCTAGAGTAGATTGCATAGTTTTGGGATTTGCTCACATGGGCTACAAATTTAGTTTAAAAAATCAAAAACTACCTATCTAAGTGTCCTATTTTTAGGATTCAAGCTGTCAAGTGAAGGCAGAAGCCTTGCAAAACATTTCTTAGAGAAGTATGCACTTCTACAACTACCAAACACATTGCCAAAACTCCAATCAATATTAGTTTTCCTAAAGTTTGGGGGAGCATACATTCCAGACTACGCAGAGTGGGCAAAATTGTTCTATTACTTGATGCATTCAGACTTTTCAAGTTCACATTGGACACCTGAACACACATAAATCCTATGATAAGCACAAGCTGACATGCTAGATTCAAAACACTTACACACGTGTTAACGCCATGAACCTGGTGATCCGAGTAATAGCAGGTGCATCAGGATACACCTATGTAACATTCAACGAAGGAGACACTGTACCAATTGCATATAAATCGCATCTCTAAACCAATGCAGAAATTAGTTTTGCACCGACATGGAAGATTCTGACAGCAGTACAGACTTCTGTAGTGAGAGAAAGATCCTTAGCTCAGGGGAAACAAAAAATTGTCATGTCTCCCGTCTCAGCCTTAGAGGAAGCCCAGCAGTCCAAACGCGAAAGCTTTACATTCACGATGGATAAAATAGGCCAACTTATAGCAACAGATGTAGACTACATATCTGACCCTATACTACAAACACAGGGACATCTGCAATACATACACAAATATCCTCTGCCTAATGAAGATATGCCTCTAGATCAGTATGATTACATCATCTATACTGATGTTTCTGAACAGCCTGTCATAGGGACAAAGAACCAATACTCTGCCGCTTGCGCAGCAGTTAACGGTTGTATGCAGGATGGAGATTTCCACCCTCATAAAACCTATTCGCGGTCACTTGGTGATTGCACAGCGCAGCTGGTTGAAAGGTCTAATTCTAAAGACACACAATTGATGGACGGAATGCAGAACAAATCAAAACATTCACGCCCTGTCAAGAGATCTGGGTTAAATCCATCATTCTTTTGCTCACCATGCCACCCCAGTTTAGGCCTGGCCATATGCAAATCAGTCTTGACCCTGGGTCTCATGGGAACAGTCCAGCCCGAACTGCCAAGCCAGGTCCTCCCTTGACCGGAAACAAGCATCATAGGACCGGTTTCAGGGTTTCACCCCTCATCAGCCAGGATAGCTTGATTCCAGTGGCACAGTGAGCCTGGGACCCACGTCTCGGCATAACCGGCGAATTTAGGGCGAGGAAGCAAAAGACACACAATTGATGGACGTAATGCAGAAAATATCAAAACATTCAACCCCAGTCAAGAGATCTGGGTTAAATCCATCATTCTTTTGCTCAGCATGCCACCCCAGATTAGACCTGGCCATATGCAAATCAGTCTTGACCCTGTGCCTCATGGGAACAGTCCAGCCTGAACTGCCAAGCCAGGTCCTCCCTGGACCAGAAACAAGCATCGTAGGACCGGTTTTGGGGTTTCACCCCTCATCAGCCAGGATAGCTTGATTCCAGTGGCACAGTGAGCCTGGGACCCAAGTCTGGGCATACCCAGCGCAATTAGGGTGAGGAAGCAAAACTCACACAATTGATGGACGGAATGCAGAAAAAATCAAAACATTCACCCCCAGTCAAGAGATCTGGGTTAAATCCATCATTCTTTTGCTCAGCAAGCCACCCCAGTTTAGACCTGGCCGTATGCAAATCAGTCTTGACCCTGTGCCTCATGGGAACAGTCCAGCCCAAACTGTCAAGCCAGGCCCTTCCTGGACTGGAAACAAGCATTCTAGGACCGGTTTCGGGGTTTCACCCATCATCAGCCAGGATAGCTTGATTCCAGTGGCAAAGTCAGCCCGGGACACAAGTCTGGGCATACCCAGCGCACTTAGGGTGAGGAAGCAAAACACACACAATTGAGGGACGGAATGCAGAACAAATTAAAACATTCAACCCCAGTCAAGAGATCTGGGTTAAATCCATCATTCTTTTGCTCACCATGCCACCCCAGTTTTGACCTGGCCATATGCAAATCAGTCTTGACCCTGTGCCTCATGGGAACAGTCCAGCCCAAACTGCCAAGCCAGGTCCTCCCTGGACCAGAAACAAGCATCCTAGGACCAGTTTTGGGGTTTCACCCCTCATCAGCCAGGATAGCTTGATTCCAGTGGCACAGTCAGCCCGGGACCCACGTCTCGGCATACCCGGCGCACTTAGGGCGAGGAAGCAAAAGACACACAATTGATGGACGGAATGCAGAACAAATCAAAACATTCACCCCCAGTCAGGAGATCTGGGATAAATCCATCATTCTTTTGCTCACCATGTCACCCCAGTTTAGACCTGGCCATATGCAAATCAGTCTTGACCCTGTGCCTCATGGGAACAGTCCAGCCCAAACTGCCAAGCCATGTCCTCCCTGGACCGGAAACAAGCATCCTAGGACCAGTGTCGGGGTTTCACCCCACATCAGCCAGGATAGCTTGATTCGAGTGGCACAGTGAGCCCGGGACCCACATCTGGGCATACCCGGCACACTTAGGGTGAAGAAGCAAAAGACACGCAATTGATGGACAGAATGCAGAACAAATCAAAACATTCCCCAGTCAAGAGATCCGTGTTAAATACATCATTCTTTTGCTCACCATGCCACCCCAGTTTAGAACTGGCCATATGCAATTCAGTCTTGACCCTGTGCCTCATGGGAACAGTTCAGCCCGAACTGCCAAACCAGGTCCTCCATGGACCAGAAAAAAGCATCCTAGGACCGGTTTCGGGGTTTCACCCCTCATCAGCCAGGATAGCTTGATTCCAGTGGCACAGTGAGCCTGGGACTCACATCTTGGCATACCCGGGGCACTTAGGGCGAGGAAGCAAAAGACACACAATTAATGGACAGAATGCAGAACAAATCAAAACATTTACCCCCAGTCAAGAGATCTGGGTTAAATCCATCATTCTTTTGCACACCATGCCACCCCAGTTTAGAACTGTCCATATGCAAATCAATCTTGACCCTGTGCTTCATGGGAACAGTCCAGCCCGAACTGCCAAGCCAGGTCCTCCCTGGACCAAAAACAAGCATCCTAGGACCGGTTTCGGAGTTTCACCCCTCATCAGCAAGGATAGCTTGATTCCAGTGGCACAGTCAGCCCGGGACCCACGTCTTGGCATACCCGGCGCACTTAGGGAGAGGAAGCAAAAGACACACAATTGATGGACGGAATGCAGAACAAATCAAAACATTCACCCCCAGTCAAGAGATTTGGGTTAAATACATCATTCTTTTGCTCACCATGCCACCCCAGTTTAGGCCTGGCCATATGCAAATCAGTCTTGAACCTGTGCCTCATGGAAACAGTCTAGCCCGAACTGCGAAGCCAGGTCCTCCCTGGACCGGAAACAAGCATCCTAGGACCGGTTTTGGGGTTTCACCCCTCATCAGCCAGGATAGCTTGATTCCAGTGGCACAGTGAGCCCGGGACCCACCTCTGGGCATACCCGGCGCACTTAGGGGGAGGAAGCAAAAGACACACAACTGATAGATGGAATGCAGAACAAATCAAAACATTCACCCCCAGTCAAGAGATCTGGGTTAAATCCATCATTCTTTTGCTCACCATGCCACCCCAGTTTAGACCTGGCCATATGGAAATCAGTCCTGACCCTGTGCCTCATTGGAACAGTCCATCCCGAACTGCCAAGCCAGGTCCTCCCTGGACCGGAAACAAGCATCCTAGGACCAGTTTCGGGAATTCACCCCTCATCAGCCAGGATAGCTTGATTCCAGTGGCACAGTGAGCCCGGGACCCACTTCTCGGCATACCCGGCACACTTAGGACGAGGAAGCAAAAGACACACAATTGATGGACGGAATGCAAACCATATCAAAAAATTCACCCCCAGTCAAGAGATCTGGGTTAAATCCATCATTCTTTTGCTCATTATGTCACCCCAGTTTAGACCTGGCCATATGCAAATCAGTCTTGACCCTGTGCCTCATGGGAACAGTCCAGCCCAAAATGCCAAGCCAGGTCCTCCCTGGACCGGAAACAAGCATCCTAGGACCGGTTTTGGGGTTTCACCCCTCATCAGCCAGGATAGCTTTATTCCAGTGGCACAGTGAGCCCGGGAGCAAAGTCTGGGCATACCCAGCGCAAAAAGGGTGAGGAAGTAAAACACACACAATTGATGGACGGAATGCAGAACAAATCAAAAAATTCACCCCCAGTCAAGAGATCTGTGTTAAATCCATCATTCTTTTGCTCACCATGTCACCCCAGTTTAGACCTGGCCGTATGCAAATCAGTCTTGACCCTGTGCCTCATGGGAACAGTCCAGCCCAAACTGCCAAGCCAGGTCCTCCCTGGACCGGAAACAAGCATCCTAGGACCGGTTTCAGGGTTTCACCCCTCATCAGCCAGGAAAGCTTGATTCCAGTGGCACAGTGAGCCCAGGACTCACATCTTGGCATACCCGCGTCACTTAGGATGAGGAAGCAAAAGACACACAATTAATGGACAGAATGCAGAACAAATCAAAACATTTACCCCCAGTCAAGAGATTTGGGTTAAATCCATCATTCTTTTGCTCACCATGCCACCCCAGTTTAGGCCTGGCCATATGCAAATCAGTCTTGAACCAGTGCCTCATGGGAACAGTCCAGCCCGAACTCCCAAGCCAGGTCCTCCCTGGACCGGAAACAAGCATCCTAGGACCGGTTTTGGGGTTTCACCCTCATCAGCCAGGATAGCTTGATTCCAGTGGCACAGTGAGCCCGGGACCCACGTCTGGGCATACCCGGTGCACTTCAGGCGAGGAAGCAAAGACACACAATTGATAGACGGAATGCAGAACAAATCAAAACATTCACCCCCCGTCAAGAGATCTGGGTTAAATCCATCATTCTTTTGCTCACCGTGCCACCCCAGTTTTGACCTGGCCAAATGCAAATCAGTCCTGACCCTGTGCCTCATGGGAACAGTCCAGCCCGAACTGCCAAGCCAGGTCCTCCCTGGACCGGAAACAAGCATCCTAGGACCGGTTTCAGGGTCTCACCCCTCATCAGCCAGGATAGCTTGATTCCAGTGGCACAGTGAGCCCGGGACCCACGTCTCTGCATAACCGGCGAATTTAGGGCGAGGAAGCAAAAGACACACAATTGATGGACGTAATCCAGAAAATATCAAAACATTCAACCCCAGTCAAGAGATCTGGGTTAAATCCATCATTCTTTTGCTCAGCATGCCACCCCAGATTAGACCTGGCCATATGCAAATCAGTCTTGACCCTGTGCCTCCTGGGAACAGTCCAGCCTGTACTGCCAAGCCAGGTACTCCCTGGACCAGAAACAAGCATCCTAGGACCGGTTTCGGGGTTTCACCCCTCATCAGCCAGGATAGCTTGATTCCAGTGGCACAGTGAGCCTGGGACCCAAGTCCGGGCATACCCAGCGCACTTAGGGTGAGGAAGCAAAACCCACACAATTGATGGACGGAATGCAGAACAAATCAAAACATTCACCCCCAGTCAAGAGATCTGGGTTAAATCCATCATTCTTTTGCTCAGCAAGCCACCCCAGTTTAGACCTGGCCGTATGCAAATCAGTCTTGACCCTGTGCCTCATGGGAACAGTCCAGCCCAAACTGCCAAGCCAGGTCCTCCCTGGACCGGAAACAAGCATCCTAGGACCGGGTTCGGGGTTTCACCCATCATCAGCCAGGATAGCTTGATTCCAGTGGCACAGTCAGCCCGTGACACAAGTCTGGGCATACCCAGCGCACTTAGGGTGAGGAAGCAAAACACACACAATTGAGGGACGGAATGCAGAACAAATCAAAACATTCACCCCCAGTCAAGAGATCTGGGTTAAATCCATCATTCTTTTGCTCACCATGCCACCCCAGTTTTGACCTGGCCATATGCAAATCAGTCTTGACCCTGTGCCTCACGGGAACAGACCAGCCCAAACTGCCAAGCCAGGTCCTCCCTGGACTGGAAACAAGCATCCTAGGACCGGTTTTGGGGTTTCACCCTCATCAGCCAGGATAGCTTGATTCCAGTGGCACAGTCAGCCCTGGACCCACGTCTCGGCATACCCGGCGCACTTAGGGCGAGGAAGTAAAAGACACACAATTGATGGACGGAATGCAGAACAAATCAAAACATTCACCCCCAGTCAAGAGAACTGGGATAAATCCATCATTCTTTTGCTCAACATGTCACCCCAGTTTAGAACTGACCATATGCAATTCAGTCTTGACCTTGTGCCTCATGGGAACAGTTCAGCCCGAACTGCCAAACCAGGTCCTCCCTGGACCAGAAAAAAGCATCCTAGGACCGGTTTCAGGGTTTCACCCCCTCATCAGCCAGGATAGCTTGTTTACAGTGGCACAGTGAGCCCGGGACTCACATCTTGGCATACCCGGGGCACTTAGGGCGAGGAAGCAAAAGACACACAATTAATGGACGGAATGCAGAACAAATCAAAACATTTACCCCCAGTCAAGAGATCTGGGTTAAATCCATCATTCTTTTGCACACCATGCCACCCCAGTTTAGACCTGGCCATATGCAAATCAATCTTGACCCTGTGCTTCATGGGAACAGTCCGGCCCGAACTGCCAAGCCAGGTCCTCCCTGGACCAGAAACAAGCATCCTAGGACCGGTTTCGGAGTATCACCCCTCATCAGCAAGGATAGCTTGATTCCAGTGGCACAGTCAGCCCGGGACCCACGTCTGGGCATACCCGGCGCACTTAGGGTGAGGAAGCAAAAGACACACAATTGATGGACGGAATGCAGAACAAATCAAAACATTCACCCCCAGTCAAGAGATTTGGGTTAAATCCATCATTCTTTTTCTCACCATGCCACCCCAGTTAAGGCTTGGCCATATGCAAATCATTCTTGAACCTGTGCCTCATGGAAACAGTCTAGCCCGAACTGCGAAGCCAGGTCCTCCCTGGACCGGAAACAAGCATCCTAGGACCGGTTTCGGGGCTTCACCCCTCATCAGCCAGGATAGCTTGATTCCAGTGGCACAGTCAGCCCGGGACCCACGTCTCGGCATACCCGGCGCACTTAGGGCGAGGAAGCAAAAGACACACAATTGATGGACGGAATGCAGAACAAATCAAAACATTCACCCCCAGTCAAGAGAACTGGGATAAATCCATCATTCTTTTGCTCAACATGTCACCCCAGTTTAGAACTGGCCATATGCAATTCAGTCTTGACCCTGTGCCTCATGGGAACAGTTCAGCCCGAACTGCCAAACCAGGTCCTCCCTGGACCAGAAAAAAGCATCCTAGGACCGGTTTCGGGGTTTCACCCCCTCATCAGCCAGGATAGCTTGATTCCAGTGGCACAGTGAGCCCGGGACTCACATCTTGGCATACCCGGGGCACTTAGGGCGAGGAAGCAAAAGTCACACAATTAATGGACGGAATGCAGAACAAATCAAAACATTTACCCTCAGTCAAGAGATCTGGGTTAAATCCATCATTCTTTTGCACACCATGCCACCCCAGTTTAGACCTGGCCATATGCAAATCAATCTTGACCCTGTGCTTCATGGACACAGTCCAGCCCGAACTGACAAGCCAGGTCCTCCCTGGACCAGAAACAAGCATCCTAGGACCGGTTTCGGAGTATCACCCCTCATCAGCAAGGATAGCTTGATTCCAGTGGCACAGTCAGCCCGGGACCCACGTCTGGGCATACCCGGCGCACTTAGGGTGAGGAAGCAAAAGACACACAATTGATGGACGGAATGCAGAACAAATCAAAACATTCACCCCCAGTCAAGAGATTTGGGTTAAATCCATCATTCTTTTGCTCACCATGCCACCCCAGTTTAGGCTTGGCCATATGCAAATCATTCTTGAACCTGTGCCTCATGGAAACAGTCTAGCCTGAACTGCGAAGCCAGGTCCTCCCTGGACCGGAAACAAGCATCCTAGGACCGGTTTCGGGGCTTCACCCCTCATCAGCCAGGATAGCTTGATTCCAGTGGCACAGTCAGCCCGGGACCCACGTCTCGGCATGCCCGGCGCACTTAGGGCGAGGAAGCAAAAGAAACACAATAGATGGACGGAATGTAGAACAAATCAAAACATTCACCCCCAGTCAGGAGATCTGCATAAATCCATCATTCTTTTGCTCACCAAGTCACCCCAGTTTAGACCTGGCCATATGCAAATCAGTCTTGACCCTGTGCCTCACGGGAACAGTCCAGCCCAAACTGCCAAGCCAGGTCCTCCCTGGACTGGAAACAAGCATCCTAGGACCGGTTTTGGGGTTTCACCCCTCATCAGCCAGGATAGCTTGATTCCAGTGGCACAGTCAGCCCTGGACCCACGTCTCGGCATACCCGGCGCACTTAGGGCGAGGAAGCAAAAGACACACAATTGATGGACGGAATGCAGAACAAATCAAAACATTCATCCCCAGTCAAGAGAACTGGGATAAATCCATCATTCTTTTGCTCAACATTTCACCACAGTTTAGAACTGGCCATATGCAATTCAGTCTTGACCCTGTGCCTCATGGGAACAGTTCAGCCCGAACTGCCAAACCAGGTCCTCCCTGGACCAGAAAAAAGCATCCTAGGACCGGTTTCGGGGTTTCACCCCTCATCAGCCAGGATAGCTTGATTCCAGTGGCACAGTGAGCCCGGGACTCACATCTTGGCATACCCGGGGCACTTAGGGCGAGGAAGCAAAAGACACACAATTAATGGACGGAATGCAGAACAAATCAAAACATTTACCCCCAGTCAAGAGATCTGGGTTAAATCCATCATTCTTTTGCACACCATGGCACCCCAGTTTAGACCTGGCCATATGCAAATCAATCTTGACCCTGTGCTTCATGGGAACAGTCCAGCCCGAACTGCCAAGCCAGGTCCTCCCTGGACCAGAAACAAGCATCCTAGGACCGGTTTCGGAGTATCACCCCTCATCAGCAAGGATAGCTTGATTCCAGTGGCACAGTCAGCCCGGGACCCACGTCTGGGCATACCCGGCGCACTTAGGGTGAGGAAGCAAAAGACACACAATTGATAGACGGAATGCAGAACAAATCAAAACATTCACCCCCAGTCAAGAGATTTGGGTTAAATCCATCATTCTTTTGCTCACCATGCCACCCCAGTTTAGGCTTGGCCATATGCAAATCATTCTTGAACCTGTGCCTCATGGAAACAGTCTAGCCCGAACTGCGAAGCCATGTCCTCCCTGGACCGGAAACAAGCATCCTACGACCGGTTTCGGGGCTTCACCCCTCATCAGCCAGGGTAGCTTGATTCCAGTGGCACAGTCAGCCCGGGACCCACGTCTCGGCATACCCGGCGCACTTAGGGCGAGGAAGCAAAAGAAACACAATAGATGGACGGAATGCAGAACAAATCAAAACATTCACCCCCAGTCAGGAGATCTGGGATAAATCCATCATTCTTTTGCTCACCAAGTCACCCCAGTTTAGACCTGGCCATATGCAAATCAGTCTTGACCCTGTGCCTCATGGGAACAGTCCAGCCCAAAGTGCCAAGCCAGGTCCTCCCTGGACCAGAAACAAGCATCCTAGGACTAGTTTTGGGGTTTCACCCCTCATCAGCCAGGATAGCTTGATTCCAGTGGCACAGTGAGCCCGGGACCCACATCTGGGCATACCCGGCACACTTAGGGCGAAGAAGCAAAAGACACGCAATTGATGGACAGAATGCAGAACAAATCAAAACATTCCCCAGTCAAGAGATCTGTGTTAAATACATCATTCTTGTGTTCACCATGCCACCCCAGTTTAGAACTGGCCATATGCATTTCAGTCTTGACCCTGTGCCTCAAGGGAACAGTTCAGCCCGAACTGCCAAACCAGGTCCTCCATGGACCAGAAAAAAGCATCCTAGGACCGGTTTCGGGGTTTCACCCCTCATCAGCCAGGATAGCTTGATTCCAGTGGCACAGTGAGCCCGGGACTCACAACTTGGCATACCCGGGGCACTTAGGGCGAGGAAGCAAAAGACACACAATTAATGGACAGAATGCAGAACAAATCAAAACATGTACCCCCAGTCAAGAGATCTGGGTTAAATCCATCATTCTTTTGCACACCATGCCACCCCAGTTTAGAACTGGCCATATGCAAATCAATCTTGACCCTGTGCTTCATGGGAACAGTCCAGCCCGAACTGCCAAGCCAGGTCCTCCCTGGACCAGAAACAAGCATCCTAGGACCGGTTTCAGAGTTTCACCCCTCATCAGCAAGGATAGCTTGATTCCAGTGGCACAGTGAGCCCGGGACCCACCTCTGGGCTTACCCGGCGCACTTAGGGCGAGGAAGCAAAAGACACACAACTGATAGATGGAATGCAGAACAAATCAAAACATTCACCCCCAGTTAAGAGATCTGGGTTAAATCCATCATTCTTTTGCTCACCATGCCACCCCGGTTTAGACCTGGCCATATGGAAATCAGTCCTGACCTTGTGCTTCATTGGAACAGTCCATCCCGAACTGCCAAGCCAGGTCCTCCCTGGACCGGAAACAAGCATCCTAGGACCAGTTTCGGGAATTCACCCCTCATCAGCCAGGATAGCTTGATTCCAGTGGCACAGTGAGCCCGGGAGCAAAGTCTGGGCATACCCAGCGCAAAAAGGGTGAGGAAGAAAACACACACAATTGATGGACGGAATGCAGAACAAATCAAAAAATTCACCCCCAGTCAAGAGATCTGGGTTAAATCCATCATTCTTTTGCTCAGCATGCCACCCCAGTTTAGACCTGGCCATATGCAAATCAGTCTTGACCCTGTGCCTCATGGGAACAGACCAGCCTGAACTGCCAAGCCAGGTCCTCCCTGGACCAGAAACAAGCATCCTAGGACTGGTTTCGTGGTTTCACCCCTCATCAGCCAGGATAGCTTGTTTACAGTGGCACAGTGAGCCTGGGACCCAAGTCTGGGCATACCCAGCGCACTTAGTGTGAGGAAGCAAAACCCACACAATTGATGGACGTAATGCAGAACAAATCAAAACATTCACCCCCAGTCTATAGATCTGGGTTAAATCCATCATTCTTTTGCTCACCATGTCACCCCAGTTTAGACCTGGCCGTATGCAAATCAGTCTTGACCCTGTGCCTCATGGGAACAGTCCAGCCCAAACTTCCAAGCCAGGTCCTCCCTGGACCGGAAACAAGCATCCTAGGACCGGTTTCAGGGTTTCACCCCTCATCAGCCAGGAAAGCTTGATTCCAGTGGCACAGTGAGCCCGGGACTCACTTCTTGGCATACCCGGGGCACTTAGGACGAGGAAGCAAAAGACACACAATTAATGGACAGAATGCAGAACAAATCAAAACATTTACCGCCAGTCAAGAGATTTGGGTTAAATCCATCATTCTTTTGCTCACCATGCCACCCCAGTTTAGGCTTGGCCATATGCAAATCAGTCTTGAACCAGTGCCTCATGGGAACAGTCCAGCCCGAACTCCCAAGCCAGGTCCTCCCTGGACCGGAAACAAGCATCCTAGGACCGGTTTTGGGGTTTCACCCCTCATCAGCCAGGATAGCTTGATTCCAGTGGCACAGTGAGCCCGGGACCCACGTCTGGGCATACCCGGTGCACTTCAGGCGAGGAAGCAAAAGACACACAATTGATAGACGGAATGCAGAACAAATCAAAACATTCACCCCCAGTCAAGAGATCTGGGTTAAATCCATCATTCTTTTGCTCACCATGCCACCCCAGTTTTGACCTGGCCATATGCAAATCAGTCCTGACCCTGTGCCTCATGGGAACAGTCCAGCCCGAACTGCCAAGCCAGGTCCTCCCTGGACCGGAAACAAGCATCCTAGGACCGGTTTCAGGGTTTCACCCCTCATCAGCCAGGATAGCTTGATTCCAGTGGCACAGTGAGCCCGGGACCCACGTCTCTGCATAACCGGCGAATTTAGGGCGAGGAAGCAAAAGACACACAATTGATGGACGTAATCCAGAAAATATCAAAAGATTCAACCCCAGTCAAGAGGTCTGGGTTAAATCCATCATTCTTTTGCTCAGCATGCCACCCCAGATTAGACCTGGCCATATGCAAATCAGTCTTGACCCTGTGCCTCATGGGAACAGTCCAGCCTGTACTGCCAAGCCAGGTCCTCCCTGGACCAGAAACAAGCATCCTAGTACCGGTTTCGGGGTTTCACCCCTCATCAGCAAGGATAGCTTGATTCCAGTGGCACAGTGAGCCTGGGACCCAAGTCCGGGCATACCCAGCGCACTTAGGGTGAGGAAGCAAAACCCACACAATTGATGGACGGAATGCAGAACAAATCAAAACATTCACCCCCAGTCTAGAGATCTGGGTTAAATCCATCATTCTTTTGCTCAGCAAGCCACCCCAGTTTAGACCTGGCCGTATGCAAATCAGTCTTGACCCTGTGCCTCATGGGAACAGTCCAGCCCAAACTGCCAAGCCAGGTCATCCCTGGACCGGAAACAAGCATCCTAGGACCGGTTTCGGGGTTTCACCCATCATCAGCCAGGATAGCTTGATTCCAGTGGCACAGTGAGCCCGGGACCAACGTCTCGGCATACCCGGCGCACTTAGGGCTAGGAAGCAAAAGACACACAATTGATGGACGGAATGCAGAACAGATCAAAACATTCCCCAGTCAAGAGATCTGGGTTAAATACATCATTCTTTTGCTCACCATGCCACCCCAGTTTAGAACTGGCCATATGCAATTCAGTCTTGACCCTGTGCCTCATGGGAACAGTTCAGCCCGAACTGCCAAACCAGGTCCTCCTTGGACCAGAAAAAGCATCCTAGGACCGGTTTTGGGGTTTCACCCCCTCATCAGCCAGGATAGCTTGATTCCAGTGGCACAGTGAGCCCGGGACTCACATCTTGGCATACCCGGGGCACTTAGGGCGAGGAAGCAAAAGACACACAATTAATGGATGGAATGCAGAACAAATCAAAACATTTACCCCCAGTCAAGAGATCTGGGTTAAATCCATCATTCTTTTGCACACCATGCCACCCCAGTTTAGACCTGGCCATATGCAAATCAATCTTGACCCTGTGCTTCATGGGAACAGTCCAGCCCGAACTGCCAAGCCAGGTCCTCCCTGGACCAGAAACAAGCATCCTAGGACCGGTTTCGGAGTATCACCCCTCATCAGCAAGGATAGCTTGATTCCAGTGGCACAGTCAGCCCGGGACCCACGTCTGGGCATACCCGGCGCACTTAGGGTGAGGAAGCAAAGACACACAATTGATGGACGGAATGCAGAACAAATCAAAACATTCACCCCCAGTCAAGAGATCTGGGTTAAATCCATCATTCTTTTGCTCAGCAAGCCACCCCAGTTTAGACCTGGCCGTATGCAAATCAGTCTTGACCCTGTGCCTCATGGGAACAGTCCAGCCCAAACTGTCAAGCCAGGCCCTTCCTGGACTGGAAACAAGCATTCTAGGACCGGTTTCGGGGTTTCACCCATCATCAGCCAGGATAGCTTGATTCCAGTGGCAAAGTCAGCCCGGGACACAAGTCTGGGCATACCCAGCGCACTTAGGGTGAGGAAGCAAAACACACACAATTGAGGGACGGAATGCAGAACAAATTAAAACATTCAACCCCAGTCAAGAGATCTGGGTTAAATCCATCATTCTTTTGCTCACCATGCCACCCCAGTTTTGACCTGGCCATATGCAAATCAGTCTTGACCCTGTGCCTCATGGGAACAGTCCAGCCCAAACTGCCAAGCCAGGTCCTCCCTGGACCGGAAACAAGCATCCTAGGACCAGTTTTGGGGTTTCACCCCTCATCAGCCAGGATAGCTTGATTCCAGTGGCACAGTCAGCCCGGGACCCACGTCTCGGCATACCCGGCGCACTTAGGGCGAGGAAGCAAAAGACACACAATTGATGGACGGAATGCAGAACAAATCAAAACATTCACCCCCAGTCAGGAGATCTGGGATAAATCCATCAATCTTTTGCTCACCATGTCACCCCAGTTTAGACCTGGCATTATGCAAATCAGTCTTGACCCTGTGCCTCATGGGAACAGTCCAGCCCAAACTGCCAAGCCATGTCCTCCCTGGACCGGAAACAAGCATCCTAGGACCAGTGTCGGGGTTTCACCCCTCATCAGCCAGGATAGCTTGATTCTAGTGGCACAGTGAGCCCGGGACCCACATCTGGGCATACCCGGCACACTTAGGGTGAAGAAGCAAAAGACACGCAATTGATGGACAGAATGCAGAACAAATCAAAACATTCCCCAGTCAAGAGATCCGTGTTAAATACATCATTCTTTTGCTCACCATGCCACCCCAGTTTAGAACTGGCCATATGCAATTCAGTCTTGACCCTGTGCCTCATGGGAACAGTTCAGCCCGAACTGCCAAACCAGGTCCTCCATGGACCAGAAAAAAGCATCCTAGGACCGGTTTCGGGGTTTCACCCCTCATCAGCCAGGATAGCTTGATTCCAGTGGCACAGTGAGCCTGGGACTCACATCTTGGCATACCCGGGGCACTTAGGGCGAGGAAGCAAAAGACACACAATTAATGGACAGAATGCAGAACAAATCAAAACATTTACCCCCAGTCAAGAGATCTGGGTTAAATCCATCATTCTTTTGCACACCATGCCACCCCAGTTTAGAACTGTCCATATGCAAATCAATCTTGACCCTGTGCTTCATGGGAACAGTCCAGCCCGAACTGCCAAGCCAGGTCCTCCCTGGACCAGAAACAAGCATCCTAGGACCGGTTTCGGAGTTTCACCCCTCATCAGCCAGGATAGCTTGATTCCAGTGGCACAGTGAGCCCGGGACCCACCTCTGGGCATACCCGGCGCACTTAGGGCGAGGAAGCAAAAGACACACAACTGATAGATGGAATGCAGAACAAATCAAAACATTCACCCCCAGTCAAGAGATCTGGGTTAAATCCATCATTCTTTTGCTCACCATGCCACCCCAGTTTAGACCTGGCCATATGGAAATCAGTCCTGACCCTGTGCCTCATTGGAACAGTCCATCCCGAACTGCCAAGCCAGGTCCTCCCTGGACCGGAAACAAGCATCCTAGGACCAGTTTCGGGAATTCACCCCTCATCAGCCAGGATAGCTTGATTCCAGTGGCACAGTGAGCCCGGGACCCACTTCTCGGCATACCCGGCACACTTAGGACAAGGAAGCAAAAGACGCACAATTGATGGACAGAATGCAAACCATATCAAAAAATTCACCCCCAGTCAACAGATCTGGGTTAAATCCATCATTCTTTTGCTCACTATGTCACCCCAGTTTAGACCTGGCCATATGCAAATCAGTCTTGACCCTGTGCCTCATGGGAACAGTCCAGCCCAAAATGCCAAGCCAGGTCCTCCCTGGACCGGAAACAAGCATCCTAGGACCGGTTTTGGGGTTTCACCCCTCATCAGCCAGGATAGCTTTATTCCAGTGGCACAGTGAGCCCGGGAGCAAAGTCTGGGCATACCCAGCGCAAAAAGGGTGAGGAAGTAAAACACACACAATTGATGGACGGAATGCAGAACAAATCAAAAAATTCACCCCCAGTCAATAGATCTGTGTTAAATCCATCATTCTTTTGCTCACCATACCACCCCAGTTTTGACCTGGCCATATGCAAATCAGTCTTGACCCTGTGCCTCATGGGAACAGTCCAGCCCAAACTGCCAAGCCAGGTCCTCCATGGACCGGAAACAAGCATCCTAGGACTGGTTTTGGGATTTCACCCCTCATCAGCCAGGATAGCTTGATTCCAGTGGCACAGTCAGCCCGGGACCCACATCTCGGCATACCCGGCGCACTTAGGGCGAGGAAGAAAAAGACACACAATTGATGGACGGAATGCAGAACAATTCAAAACATTCACCCCCAGTCAAGAGATCTGGGTTAAGTCCATCATTCTTTTGCTCAGCATGCCACCCCAGTTTAGACCTGGCCATATGCAAATCAGTCTTGACCCTGTGCCTCATGGGAACAGTCCAGCCTGAACTGCCAAGCCAGGTCCTCCCTGGACCAGAAACAAGCATCCTAGGACTGGTTTCATGGTTTCACCCCTCATCAGCCAGGATAGCTTGATTCCAGTGGCACAGTGAGCCTGGGACCCAAGTCTGGGCATACCCAGCGCACTTAGGGTGAGGAAGCAAAACCCACACAATTGATGGACGTAATGCAGAACAAATCAAAACATTCCCCCCCAGTCAAGAGATCTGGGTTAAATCCATCATTCTTTTGCTCACCATGTCACCCCAGTTTAGACCTGGCCGTATGCAAATCAGTCTTGACCCTGTGCCTCATGGGAACAGTCCAGCCCAAACTTCCAAGCCAGGTCCTCCCTGGACCGGAAACAAGCATCCTAGGACCGGTTTCAGGGTTTCACCCCTCATCAGCCAGGAAAGCTTGATTCCAGTGGCACAGTGAGCCCAGGACTCACATCTTGGCATACCCGCATCACTTAGGATGAGGAAGCAAAAGACACACAATTAATGGACAGAATGCAGAACAAATCAAAACATTTACCCCCAGTCAAGAGATTTGGGTTAAATCCATCATTCTTTTGCTCACCATGCCACCCCAGTTTAGGCCTGGCCATATGCAAATCAGTCTTGAACCAGTGCCTCATGGGAACAGTCCAGCCCGAACTCCCAAGCCAGGTCCTCCCTGGACCGGAAACAAGCATCCTAGGACCGGTTTTGGGGTTTCACCCTCATCAGCCAGGATAGCTTGATTCCAGTGGCACAGTGAGCCCGGGACCCACGTCTGGGCATACCCGGTGCACTTCAGGCGAGGAAGCAAAAGACACACAATTGATAGACGGAATGCAGAACAAATCAAAACATTCACCCCCAGTCAAGAGATCTGGGTTAAATCCATCATTCTTTTGCTCACCGTGCCACCCCAGTTTTGATCTGGCCAAATGCAAATCAGTCCTGACCCTGTGCCTCATGGGAACAGTCCAGCCCGAACTGCCAAGCCAGGTCCTCCCTGGACCGGAAACAAGCATCCTAGGACCGGTTTCAGGGTCTCACCCCTCATCAGCCAGGATAGCTTGATTCCAGTGGCACAGTGAGCCCGGGACCCACATCTCTGCATAACCGGCGAATTTAGGGCGAGGAAGCAAAAGACACACAATTGATGGACGTAATCCAGAAAATATCAAAACATTCAACCCCAGTCAAGAGATCTGGGTTAAATCCATCATTCTTTTGCTCAGCATGCCACCCCAGATTAGACCTGGCCATATGCAAATCAGTCTTGACCCTGTGCCTCCTGGGAACAGTCCAGCCTGTACTGCCAAGCCAGGTACTCCCTGGACCAGAAACAAGCATCCTAGGACCGGTTTCGGGGTTTCACCCCTCATCAGCCAGGATAGCTTGATTCCAGTGGCACAGTGAGCCTGGGACCCAAGTCCGGGCATACCCAGCGCACTTAGGGTGAGGAAGCAAAACCCACACAATTGATGGACGGAATGCAGAACAAATCAAAACATTCACCCCCAGTCAAGAGATCTGGGTTAAATCCATCATTCTTTTGCTCAGCAAGCCACCCCAGTTTAGACCTGGCCGTATGCAAATCAGTCTTGACCCTGTGCCTCATGGGAACAGTCCAGCCCAAACTGCCAAGCCAGGTCATCCCTGGACCGGAAACAAGCATCCTAGGACCGGTTTCGGGGTTTCACCCATCATCAGCCAGGATAGCTTGATTCCAGTGGCACAGTGAGCCCGGGACCCACGTCTCGGCATACCCGGCGCACTTAGGGCTAGGAAGCAAAAGACACACAATTGATGGACGGAATGCAGAACAGATCAAAACATTCCCCAGTCAAGAGATCTGGGTTAAATACATCATTCTTTTGCTCACCATGCCACCCCAGTTTAGAACTGGCCATATGCAATTCAGTCTTGACCCTGTGCCTCATGGGAACAGTTCAGCCCGAACTGCCAAACCAGGTCCTCCTTGGACCAGAAAAAAGCATCCTAGGACCGGTTTTGGGGTTTAACCCCCTCATCAGCCAGGATAGCTTGATTCCAGTGGCACAGTGAGCCCGGGACTCACATCTTGGCATACCCGGGGCACTTAGGGCGAGGAAGCAAAAGACACACAATTAATGGACGGAATGCAGAACAAATCAAAACATTTACCCCCAGTCAAGAGATCTGGGTTAAATCCATCATTCTTTTGCACACCATGCCACCCCAGTTTAGACCTGGCCATATGCAAATCAATCTTGACCCTGTGCTTCATGGGAACAGTCCAGCCCGAACTGCCAAGCCAGGTCCTCCCTGGACCAGAAACAAGCATCCTAGGACCGGTTTCGGAGTATCACCCCTCATCAGCAAGGATAGCTTGATTCCAGTGGCACAGTCAGCCCGGGACCCACGTCTGGGCATACCCGGCGCACTTAGGGTGATGAAGCAAAAGACACACAATTGATGGACGGAATGCAGAACAAATCAAAACATTCACCCCCAGTCAAGAGATCTGGGTTAAATCCATCATTCTTTTGCTCAGCAAGCCACCCCAGTTTAGACCTGGCCGTATGCAAATCAGTCTTGACCCTGTGCCTCATGGGAACAGTCCAGCCCAAACTGTCAAGCCAGGCCCTTCCTGGACTGGAAACAAGCATTCTAGGACCGGTTTCGGGGTTTCACCCATCATCAGCCAGGATAGCTTGATTCCAGTGGCAAAGTCAGCCCGGGACAAAAGTCTGGGCATACCCAGCGCACTTAGGGTGAGGAAGCAAAACACACACAATTGAGGGACGGAATGCAGAACAAATTAAAACATTCAACCCCAGTCAAGAGATCTGGGTTAAATCCATCATTCTTTTGCTCACCATGCCACCCCAGTTTTGACCTGGCCATATGCAAATCAGTCTTGACCCTGTGCCTCATGGGAACAGTCCAGCCCAAACTGCCAAGCCAGGTCCTCCCTGGACCGGAAACAAGCATCCTAGGACCAGTTTTGGGGTTTCACCCCTCATCAGCCAGGATAGCTTGATTCCAGTGGCACAGTCAGCCCGGGACCCACGTCTCGGCATACCCGGCTCACTTAGGGCGAGGAAGCAAAAGACACACAATTGATGGACGGAATGCAGAACAAATCAAAACATTCACCCCCAGTCAGGAGATCTGGGATAAATCCATCAATCTTTTGCTCACCATGTCACCCCAGTTTAGACCTGGCATTATGCAAATCAGTCTTGACCCTGTGCCTCATGGGAACAGTCCAGCCCAAACTGCCAAGCCATGTCCTCCCTGGACCGGAAACAAGCATCCTAGGACCAGTGTCGGGGTTTCACCCCTCATCAGCCAGGATAGCTTGATTCTAGTGGCACAGTGAGCCCGGGACCCACATCTGGGCATACCCGGCACACTTAGGGTGAAGAAGCAAAAGACACGCAATTGATGGACAGAATGCAGAACAAATCAAAACATTCCCCAGTCAAGAGATCCGTGTTAAATACATCATTCTTTTGCTCACCATGCCACCCAAGTTTAGAACTGGCCATATGCAATTCAGTCTTGACCCTGTGCCTCATGGGAACAGTTCAGCCCGAACTGCCAAACCAGGTCCTCCATGGACCAGAAAAAAGCATCCTAGGACCGGTTTCGGGGTTTCACCCCTCATCAGCCAGGATAGCTTGATTCCAGTGGCACAGTGAGCCTGGGACTCACATCTTGGCATACCCGGGGCACTTAGGGCGAGGAAGCAAAAGACACACAATTAATGGACAGAATGCAGAACAAATCAAAACATTTACCCCCAGTCAAGAGATCTGGGTTAAATCCATCATTCTTTTGCACACCATGCCACCCCAGTTTAGAACTGTCCATATGCAAATCAATCTTGACCCTGTGCTTCATGGGAACAGTCCAGCCCGAACTGCCAAGCCAGGTCCTCCCTGGACCAGAAACAAGCATCCTAGGACCGGTTTCGGAGTTTCACCCTCATCAGCCAGGATAGCTTGATTCCAGTGGCACAGTGAGCCCGGGACCCACCTCTGGGCATACCCGGCGCACTTAGGGCGAGGAAGCAAAAGACACACAACTGATAGATGGAATGCAGAACAAATCAAAACATTCACCCCCAGTCAAGAGATCTGGGTTAAATCCATCATTCTTTTGCTCACCATGCCACCCCAGTTTAGACCTGGCCATATGGAAATCAGTCCTGACCCTGTGCCTCATTGGAACAGTCCATCCCGAACTGCCAAGCCAGGTCCTCCCTGGACCGGAAACAAGCATCCTAGGACCAGTTTCGGGAATTCACCCCTCATCAGCCAGGATAGCTTGATTCCAGTGGCACAGTGAGCCCGGGACCCACTTCTCGGCATACCCGGCACACTTAGGACAAGGAAGCAAAAGACGCACAATTGATGGACAGAATGCAAACCATATCAAAAAATTCACCCCCAGTCAAGAGATCTGGGTTAAATCCATCATTCTTTTGCTCACTATGTCACCCCAGTTTAGACCTGGCCATATGCAAATCAGTCTTGACCCTGTGCCTCATGGGAACAGTCCAGCCCAAAATGCCAAGCCAGGTCCTCCCTGGACCGGAAACAAGCATCCTAGGACCGGTTTTGGGGTTTCACCCCTCATCAGCCAGGATAGCTTTATTCCAGTGGCACAGTGAGCCCGGGAGCAAAGTCTGGGCATACCCAGCGCAAAAAGGGTGAGGAAGTAAAACACACACAATTGATGGACGGAATGCAGAACAAATCAAAAAATTCACCCCCAATCAATAGATCTGTGTTAAATCCATCATTCTTTTGCTCACCATACCACCCCAGTTTTGACCTGGCCATATGCAAATCAGTCTTGACCCTGTGCCTCATGGGAACAGTCCAGCCCAAACTGCCAAGCCAGGTCCTCCCTGGACCGGAAACAAGCATCCTAGGACTGGTTTTGGGATTTCACCCCTCATCAGCCAGGATAGCTTGATTCCAGTGGCACAGTCAGCCCGGGACCCACATCTCGGCATAGCCGGCGCACTTAGGGCGAGGAAGAAAAAGACACACAATTGATGGACGGAATGCAGAACAATTCAAAACATTCACCCCCAGTCAAGAGATCTGGGTTAAGTCCATCATTCTTTTGCTCAGCATGCCACCCCAGTTTAGACCTGGCCATATGCAAATCAGTCTTGACCCTGTGCCTCATGGGAACAGTCCAGCCTGAACTGCCAAGCCAGGTCCTCCCTGGACCAGAAACAAGCATCCTAGGACTGGTTTCATGGTTTCACCCCTCATCAGCCAGGATAGCTTGATTCCAGTGGCACAGTGAGCCTGGGACCCAAGTCTGGGCATACCCAGCGCACTTAGGGTGAGGAAGCAAAACCCACACAATTGATGGACGTAATGCAGAACAAATCAAAACATTCCCCCCAGTCAAGAGATCTGGGTTAAATCCATCATTCTTTTGCTCACCATGTCACCCCAGTTTAGACCTGGCCGTATGCAAATCAGTCTTGACCCTGTGCCTCATGGGAACAGTCCAGCCCAAACTTCCAAGCCAGGTCCTCCCTGGACCGGAAACAAGCATCCTAGGACCGGTTTCAGGGTTTCACCCTCATCAGCCAGGAAAGCTTGATTCCAGTGGCACAGTGAGCCCAGGACTCACATCTTGGCATACCCGCGTCACTTAGGATGAGGAAGCAAAAGACACACAATTAATGGACAGAATGCAGAACAAATCAAAACATTTACCCCCAGTCAAGAGATTTGGGTTAAATCCATCATTCTTTTGCTCACCATGCCACCCCAGTTTAGGCCTGGCCATATGCAAATCAGTCTTGAACCAGTGCCTCATGGGAACAGTCCAGCCCGAACTCCCAAGCCAGGTCCTCCCTGGACCGGAAACAAGCATCCTAGGACCGGTTTTGGGGTTTCACCCCTCATCAGCCAGGATAGCTTGATTCCAGTGGCACAGTGAGCCCGGGACCCACGTCTGGGCATACCCGGTGCACTTCAGGCGAGGAAGCAAAAGACACACAATTGATAGACGGAATGCAGAACAAATCAAAACATTCACCCCCAGTCAAGAGATCTGGGTTAAATCCATCATTCTTTTGCTCACCGTGCCACCCCAGTTTTGATCTGGCCAAATGCAAATCAGTCCTGACCCTGTGCCTCATGGGAACAGTCCAGCCCGAACTGCCAAGCCAGGTCCTCCCTGGACCGGAAACAAGCATCCTAGGACGGGTTTCAGGGTCTCACCCCTCATCAGCCAGGATAGCTTGATTCCAGTGGCACAGTGAGCCCGGGACCCACATCTCTGCATAACCGGCGAATTTAGGGCGAGGAAGCAAAAGACACACAATTGATGGACGTAATCCAGAAAATATCAAAACATTCAACCCCAGTCAAGAGATCTGGGTTAAATCCATCATTCTTTTGCTCAGCATGCCACCCCAGATTAGACCTGGCCATATGCAAATCAGTCTTGACCCTGTGCCTCCTGGGAACAGTCCAGCCTGTACTGCCAAGCCAGGTACTCCCTGGACCAGAAACAAGCATCCTAGGACCGGTTTCGGGGTTTCACCCCTCATCAGCCAGGATAGCTTGATTCCAGTGGCACAGTGAGCCTGGGACCCAAGTCCGGGCATACCCAGCGCACTTAGGGTGAGGAAGCAAAACCCACACAATTGATGGACGGAATGCAGAACAAATCAAAACATTCACCCCCAGTCAAGAGATCTGGGTTAAATCCATCATTCTTTTGCTCAGCAAGCCACCCCAGTTTAGACCTGGCCGTATGCAAATCAGTCTTGACCCTGTGCCTCATGGGAACAGTCCAGCCCAAACTGCCAAGCCAGGTCCTCCCTGGACCGGAAACAAGCATCCTAGGACCGGGTTCGGGGTTTCACCCATCATCAGCCAGGATAGCTTGATTCCAGTGGCACAGTCAGCCCGTGACACAAGTCTGGGCATACCCAGCGCACTTAGGGTGAGGAAGCAAAACACACACAATTGAGGGACGGAATGCAGAACAAATCAAAACATTCACCCCCAGTAAAAAGAGATCTGGGTTAAATCCATCATTCTTTTGCTCACCATGCCACCCCAGTTTTGACCTGGCCATATGCAATTCAGTCTTGACCCTGTGCCTCATGGGAACAGTTCAGCCCGAACTGCCAATCCAGGTCCTCCCTGGACCAGAAAAAAGCATCCTAGGACCGGTTTCAGGGTTTCACCCCCTCATCAGCCAGGATAGCTTGTTTACAGTGGCACAGTGAGCCCGGGACTCACATCTTGGCATACCCGGGGCACTTAGGGCGAGGAAGCAAAAGACACACAATTAATGGACGGAATGCAGAACAAATCAAAACATTTACCCCCAGTCAAGAGATCTTGGTTAAATCCATCATTCTTTTGCACACCATGCCACCCCAGTTTAGACCTGGCCATATGCAAATCAATCTTGACCCTGTGCTTCATGGGAACAGTCCAGCCCGAACTGCCAAGCCAGGTCCTCCCTGGACCAGAAACAAGCATCCTAGGACCGGTTTCGGAGTATCACCCCTCATCAGCAAGGATAGCTTGATTCCAGTGGCACAGTCAGCCCGGGACCCACGTCTGGGCATACCCGGCGCACTTAGGGTGAGGAAGCAAAAGACACACAATTGATGGACGGAATGCAGAACAAATCAAAACATTCACTCCCAGTCAAGAGATTTGGGTTAAATCCATCATTCTTTTTCTCACCATGCCACCCCAGTTTAGGCTTGGCCATATGCAAATCATTCTTGAACCTGTGCCTCATGGAAACAGTCTAGCCCGAACTGCGAAGCCAGGTCCTCCCTGGACCGGAACCAAGCATCCTAGGACCGGTTTCGGGGCTTCACCCCTCATCAGCCAGGATAGCTTGATTCCAGTGGCACAGTCAGCCCGGGACCCACGTCTCGGCATACCCGGCGCACTTAGGGCGAGGAAGCAAAAGACACACAATTGATGGACGGAATGCAGAACAAATCAAAACATTCACCCCCAGTCAAGAGAACTGGGATAAATCCATCATTCTTTTGCTCAACATGTCACCCCAGTTTAGAATTGGCCATATGCAATTCAGTCTTGACCCTGTGCCTCATGGGAACAGTTCAGCCCGAACTGCCAAACCAGGTCCTCCCTGGACCAGAAAAAAGCATCCTAGGACCGGTTTCGGGGTTTCACCCCCTCATCAGCCAGGATAGCTTGATTCCAGTGGCACAGTCAGCCCGGGACCCACGTCTCGGCATACCCGGCGCACTTAGGGCGAGGAAGCAAAAGAAACACAATAGATGGACGGAATGCAGAACAAATCAAAACATTCACCCCCAGTCAGGAGATCTGGGATAAATCCATCATTCTTTTGCTCACCAAGTCACCCCAGTTTAGACCTGGCCATATGCAAATCAGTCTTGACCCTGTGCCTCACGGGAACAGTCCAGCCCAAACTGCCAAGCCAGGTCCTCCCTGGACTGGAAACAAGCATCCTAGGCCCGGTTTTGGGGTTTCACCCCTCATCAGCCAGGATAGCTTGATTCCAGTGGCACAGTCAGCCCTGGACCCACGTCTCGGCATACCCGGCGCACTTAGGGCGAGGAAGCAAAAGACACACAATTGATGGGCGGAATGCAGAACAAATCAAAACATTCATCCCCAGTCAAGAGAACTGGGATAAATCCATCATTCTTTTGCTCAACATGTCACCCCAGTTTAGAACTGGCCATATGCAATTCAGTCTTGACCCTGTGCCTCATGGGAACAGTTCAGCCCGAACTGCCAAACCAGGTCCTCCCTGGACCAGAAAAAAGCATCCTAGGACCGGTTTCGGGGTTTCACCCCCTCATCAGCCAGGATAGCTTGATTCCAGTGGCACAGTGAGCCCGGGACTCACATCTTGGCATACCCGGGGCACTTAGGGCGAGGAAGCAAAAGACACACAATTAATGGACGGAATGCAGAACAAATCAAAACATTTACCCCCAGTCAAGAGATCTGGGTTAAATCCATCATTCTTTTGCACACCATGGCACCCCAGTTTGGACCTGGCCATATGCAAATCAATCTTGACCCTGTGCTTCATGGGAACAGTCCAGCCCGAACTGCCAAGCCAGGTCCTCCCTGGACCAGAAACAAGCATCCTAGGACCGGTTTCGGAGTATCACCCCTCATCAGCAAGGATAGCTTGAATCCAGTGGCACAGTCAGCCCGGGACCCACGTCTGGGCATACCCGGCGCACTTAGGGTGAGGAAGCAAAAGACTCACAATTGATGGACGGAATGCAGAACAAATCAAAACATTCACCCCCAGTCAAGAGATTTGGGTTAAATCCATCATTCTTTTGCTCACCATGCCACCCCAGTTTAGGCTTGGCCATATGCAAATCATTCTTGAACCTGTGCCTCATGGAAACAGTCTAGCCCGAACTGCGAAGCCATGTCTTCCCTGGACCGGAAACAAGCATCCTAGGACCGGTTTCAGGGCTTCACCCCTCATCAGCCAGGATAGCTTGATTCCAGTGGCACAGTCAGCCCGGGACCCACGTCTCGGCATACCCGGCGCACTTAGGGCGAGGAAGCAAAAGAAACACAATAGATGGACGGAATGCAGAACAAATCAAAACATTCACCCCCAGTCAGGAGATCTGGGATAAATCCATCATTCTTTTGCTCACCAAGTCACCCCAGTTTAGACCTGGCCATATGCAAATCAGTATTGACCCTGTGCCTCATGGGAACAGTCCAGCCCAAAGTGCCAAGCCAGGTCCTCCCTGGACCGGAAACAAGCATCCTAGGACCAGTTTTGGGGTTTCACCCCTCATCAGCCAGGATAGCTTCATTCCAGTGGCACAGTGAGCCCGGGACCCACATCTGGGCATACCCGGCACACTTAGGGCGAAGAAGCAAAAGACACGCAATTGATGGACAGAATGCAGAACAAATCAAAACATTCCCCAGTCAAGAGATCTGTGTTAAATACATCATTCTTTTGCTCACCATGCCACCCCAGTTTAGAACTGGCCATATGCATTTCAGTCTTGACCCTGTGCCTCAAGGGAACAGTTCAGCCCGAACTGCCAAACCAGGTCCTCCATGGACCAGAAAAAAGCATCCTAGGACCGGTTTTGGGGTTTCACCCCTCATCAGCCAGGATAGCTTGATTCCAGTGGCACAGTGAGCCCGGGGCTCACATCTTGGCATACCCGGGGCACTTAGGGCGAGGAAGCAAAAGACACACAATTAATGGACAGAATGCAGAACAAATCAAAACATTCACCCCCAGTCAAGAGATTTGGGTTAAATCCATCATTTTTTTGCTCACCATGCCACCCCAGTTTAGGCCTGGCCATATGCAAATCAGTCTTGAACCTGTGCCTCATGGAAACAGTCTAGCCCGAACTGCGAAGCCAGGTCCTCCCTGGACCGGAAACAAGCATCCTAGGACCGGTTTTGGGGTTTCACCCCATATCAGCCAGGATAGCTTGATTCCAGTGGCACAGTGAGCCCGGGACCCACCTCTGGGTTTACCCGGCGCACTTAGGGCAAGGAAGCAAAAGACACACAACTGATAGATGGAATGCAGAACAAATCAAAACATTCACCCCCAGTTAAGAGATCTGGGTTAAATCCATCATTCTTTTGCTCACCATGCCACCCCGGTTTAGACCTGGCCATATGGAAATCAGTCCTGACCTTGTGCTTCATTGGAACAGTCCATCCCGAACTGCCAAGCCAGGTCCTCCCTGGACCGGAAACAAGCATCCTAGGACCAGTTTCGGGAATTCACCCCTCATCAGCCAGGATAGCTTGATTCCAGTGGCACAGTGAGCCTGGGACCCAAGTCTGGGCATACCCAGCGCACTTAGGGTGAGGAAGCAAAACCCACACAATTGATGGACGTAATGCAGAACAAATCAAAACATTCACCCCCAGTCAATAGATCTGGGTTAAATCCATCATTCTTTTGCTCACCATGTCACCCCAGTTTAGACCTGGCCGTATGCAAATCAGTCTTGACCCTGTGCCTCATGGGAACAGTCCAGCCCAAACTTCCAAGCCAGGTCCTCCCTGGACCGGAAACAAGCATCCTAGGACCGGTTTCAGGGTTTCACCCCTCATCAGCCAGGAAAGCTTGATTCCAGTGGCACAGTGAGCACGGGACTCACTTCTTGGCATACCCGGGGCACTTAGGACGAGGAAGCAAAAGACACACAATTAATGGACAGAATGCAGAACAAATCAAAACATTTACCCCCAGTCAAGAGATTTGGGTTAAATCCATCATTCTTTTGCTCACCATGCCACCCCAGTTTAGGCCTGGCCATATGCAAATCAGTCTTGAACCAGTGCCTCATGGGAACAGTCCAGCCCGAACTCCCAAGCCAGGTCCTCCCTGGACCGGAAACAAGCATCCTAGGACCGGTTTTGGGGTTTCACCCCTCATCAGCCAGGATAGCTTGATTCCAGTGGCACAGTGAGCCCGGGACCCACGTCTGGGCATACCCGGTGCACTTCAGGCGAGGAAGCAAAAGACACACAATTGATAGACGGAATGCAGAACAAATCAAAACATTCACCCCCAGTCAAGAGATCTAGGTTAAATCCATCATTCTTTTGCTCACCATGCCACCCCAGTTTTGACCTGGCCATATGCAAATCAGTCCTGACCCTGTGCCTCATGGGAACAGTCCAGCCCGAACTGCCAAGCCAGGTCCTCCCTGGACCGGAAACAAGCATCCTAGGACCGGTTTCAGGGTTTCACCCCTCATCAGCCAGGATAGCTTGATTCCAGTGGCACAGTGAGCCCGGGACCCACGTCTCTGCATAACCGGCGAATTTAGGGCGAGGAAGCAAAAGACACACAATTGATGGACGTAATCCAGAAAATATCAAAAGATTCAACCCCAGTCAAGAGATCTGGGTTAAATCCATCATTCTTTTGCTCAGCATGCCACCCCAGATTAGACCTGGCCATATGCAAATCAGTCTTGACCCTGTGCCTCATGGGAACAGTCCAGCCTGTACTGCCAAGCCAGGTCCTCCCTGGACCAGAAACAAGCATCCTAGGACCGGTTTCGGGGTTTCACCCCTCATCAGCAAGGATAGCTTGATTCCAGTGGCACAGTGAGCCTGGGACCCAAGTCCGGGCATACCCAGCGCACTTAGGGTGAGGAAGCAAAACCCACACAATTGATGGACGGAATGCAGAACAAATCAAAACATTCACCCCCAGTCTAGAGATCTGGGTTAAATCCATCATTCTTTTGCTCAGCAAGCCACCCCAGTTTAGACCTGGCTGTATGCAAATCAGTCTTGACCCTGTGCCTCATGGGAACAGTCCAGCCCAAACTGCCAAGCCAGGTCATCCCTGGACCGGAAACAAGCATCCTAGGACCGGTTTCGGGGTTTCACCCATCATCAGCCAGGATAGCTTGATTCCAGTGGCACAGTGAGCCCGGGACCCACGTCTCGGCATACCCGGCGCACTTAGGGCTAGGAAGCAAAAGACACACAATTGATGGACGGAATGCAGAACAAATCAAAACATTCACCCCCAGTCAAGAGAACTGGGATAAATCCATCATTCTTTTGCTCAACATGTCACCCCAGTTTAGACCTGGCGATATGTAAATTAGTCTTGACCCTGTGCCTCATGGGAACAGTCCAGCCCAAACTGCCAAGCCAGGGCCTCCCTGGACCGGAAACAAGCATCCTAGGACCGGTTTCGGGGTTTCACCCCTCATCAGCCAGGATAGCTTGATTCCAGTGGCACAGTGAGCCCGGGACCCACATCTGGGCTTACCCGGCACACTTAGGGCGAAGAAGCAAAAGACACGCAATTGATGGACGGAATGCAGAACAAATCAAAACATTCCCCAGTCAAGAGATCTGGGTTAAATACATCATTCTTTTGCTCACCATGCCACCCCAGTTTAGAACTGGCCATATGCAATTCAGTCTTGACCCTGTGCCTCATGGGAACAGTTCAGCCCGAACTGCCAAACCAGGTCCTCCTTGGACCAGAAAAAAGCATCCTAGGACTGGTTTCGGGGTTTCACCCCCTCATCAGCCAGGATAGCTTGATTCCAGTGGCACAGTGAGCCGGGGACTCACATCTTGGCATACCCGGGGCACTTAGGGCGAGGAAGCAAAAGACACACAATTAATGGACGGAATGCAGAACAAATCAAAACATTTACCCCCAGTCAAGAGATCTGGGTTAAATCCATCATTCTTTTGCACACCATGCCACCCCAGTTTAGACCTGGCCATATGCAAATCAATCTTGACCCTGTGCTTCATGGGAACAGTCCAGCCCGAACTGCCAAGCCAGGTCCTCCCTGGACCAGAAACAAGCATCCTAGGACCGGTTTCGGAGTATCACCCCTCATCAGCAAGGATAGCTTGATTCCAGTGGCACAGTCAGCCCGGGACCCACGTCTGGGCATACCCGGCGCACTTAGGGTGAGGAAGCAAAAGACACACAATTGATGGACGGAATGCAGAACAAATCAAAACATTCACCCCAGTCAAGAGATTTGGGTTAAATCCATCATTCTTTTGCTCACCATGCCACCCCAGTTTAGGCTTGGCCATATGCAAATCATTCTTGAACCTGTGCCTCATGGAAACAGTCTAGCCCGAACTGCGGAGCCAGGTCCTCCCTGGACCGGAAACAAGCATCCTAGGACCGGTTTCGGGGCTTCACCCCTCATCAGCCAGGATAGCTTGATTCCAGTGGCACAGTCAGCCCGGGACCCACGTCTCGGCATGCCCGGCGCACTTAGGGCGAGGAAGCAAAAGAAACACAATAGATGGACGGAATGCAGAACAAATCAAAACATTCACCCCCAGTCACGAGATCTGGGATAAATCCATCATTCTTTTGCTCACCAAGTCACCCCAGTTTAGACCTGGCCATATGCAAATCAGTCTTGACCCTGTGCCTCATGGGAACAGTCCAGCCCAAACTGCCAAGCCTGGTCCTCCCTGGACCGGAAACAAGCATCCTAGGACCAGTTTCGGGGTTTCACCCCTCATCAGCCAGGATAGCTTGATTCCAGTGGCACAGTGAGCCCGGGACCCACATCTGGGCATACCAGTTACACTTAGGGCGAAGAAGCAAAAGACACGCAATTGATGGACAGAATGCAGAACAAATCAAAACATTCCCCAGTCAAGAGATCTGTGTTAAATCCATCATTCTTTTGCTCACCATGCCACCCCAGTTTAGAACTGGCCATATGCATTTCAGTCTTGACCCTGTGCCTCAAGGGAACAGTTCAGCCCGAACTGCCAAACCAGGTCCTCCATGGACCAGAAAAAAGCATCCTAGGACCGGTTTCGGGGTTTCACCCCTCATCAGCCAGGATAGCTTGATTCCAGTGGCACAGTGAGCCCGGGACTCACATCTTGGCATACCCGGGGCACTTAGGGCGAGGAAGCAAAAGACACACAATTAATGGACAGAATGCAGAACAAATCAAAACATTTACCCCCAGTCAAGAGATCTGGGTTAAATCCATCATTCTTTTGCACACCATGCCACCCCAGTTTAGAACTGGCCACATGCAAATCATTCTTGACCCTGTGCTTCATGGGAACAATCCAGCCCGAACTGCCAAGCCAGGTCCTCCCTGGACCAGAAACAAGCATCCTAGGACCGGTTTCGGAGTTTCACCCCTCATCAGCAAGGATAGCTTGATTCCAGTGGCACAGTCAGCCCGGGACCCATGTCTGGGCATACCCGGCGCACTTAGGGAGAGGAAGCAAAAGACACACAATTGATGGACGGAATGCAGAACAAATCAAAACATTCACCCCCAGTCAAGAGATTTGGGTTAAATCCATCATTCTTTTGCTCACCATGCCACCCCAGTTTAGGCCTGGCCATATGCAAATCAGTCTTGAACAGGTGCCTCATGGAAACAGTCTAGCCCGAACTGCGAAGCCAGGTCCTCCCTGGACCGGAAACAAGCATCCTAGGACCGGTTTTGGGGTTTCACCCCTCATCAGCCAGGATAGCTTGATTCCAGTGGCACAGTGAGCCCGGGACCCACCTCTGGGCTTACCCGGCGCACTTAGGGCGAGGAAGCAAAAGACACACAATTAATGGACAGAATGCAGAACAAATCAAAACATTTACCCCCAGTCAAGAGATCTGGGTTAAATCCATCATTCTTTTGCACACCATGCCACCCCAGTTTAGAACTGGCCATATGCAAATCAATCTTGACCCTGTGCTTCATGGGAACAATCCAGCCCGAACTGCCAAGCCAGGTCCTCCCTCGACCAGAAACAAGCATCCTAGGACCGGTTTCGGAGTTTCACCCCTCATCAGCAAGGATAGCTTGATTCCAGTGGCACAGTCAGCCCGGGACCCATGTCTGGGCATACCCGGCGCACTTAGGGAGAGGAAGCAAAAGACACACAATTGATGGACGGAATGCAGAACAAATCAAAACATTCACCCCCAGTCAAGAGATTTGGGTTAAATCCATCATTCTTTTGCTCACCATGCCACCCCAGTTTAGGCCTGGCCATATGCAAATCAGTCTTGAACAGGTGCCTCATGGAAACAGTCTAGGCCGAACTGCGAAGCCAGGTCCTCCCTGGACCGGAAACAAGCATCCTAGGACCGGTTTTGGGGTTTCACCCCTCATCAGTCAGGATAGCTTGATTCCAGTGGCACAGTGAGCCCGGGACCCACCTCTGGGCTTACCCGGCGCACTTAGGGCGAGGAAGCAAAAGACACACAACTGATAGATGGAATGCAGAACAAATCAAAACATTCACCCCCAGTTAAGAGATCTGGGTTAAATCCATCATTCTTTTGCTCACCATGCCACCCCAGTTTAGACCTGGCCATATGGAAATCAGTCCTGACCCTGTGCTTCAATGGAACAGTCCATCCCGAACTGCCAAGCCAGCTCCTCCCTGGACCGGAAACAAGCATCCTAGGACCAGTTTCGGGAATTCACCCCTCATCAGCCAGGATAGCTTGATTCCAGTGGCACAGTGAGCCCGGGACCCACTTCTCGGCATACCCGGCACACTTAGGACGAGGAAGCAAAAGACACACAATTGATGGACGGAATGCAAACCATATCAAAAAATTCACCCCCAGTCAAGAGATCTGGGTTAAATCCATCATTCTTTTGCTCACTATGTCACCCCAGTTTAGACCTGGCCATATGCAAATCAGTCTTGACCCTGTGCCTCATGGGAACAGTCCAGCTCAAAATGCCAAGCCAGGTCCTCCCTGGACCGGAAACAAGCATCCTAGGACCGGTTTTGGGGTTTCACCCCTCATCAGCCAGGATAGCTTGATTCCAGTGGCACAGTGAGCCCGGGAGCAAAGTCTGGGCATACCCAGCGCACTTAGGGTGAGGAAGCAAAACCCACACAATTGATGGACGTAAATGCAGAACAAATCAAAACATTCACCCCCAGTCAAGAGATCTGGGTTAAATCCATCATTCTTTTGCTCACCATGCCACCCCAGTTTAGACATGGCCGTATGCAAATCAGTCTTGACCCTGTGCCTCATGGGAACAGTCCAGCTCAAACTGCCAAGCCAGGTCCTCCCTGGACCGGAAACAAGCATCCTAGGACCGGTTTTTAGGGTTTCACCCCTCATCAGCCAGGATAGCTTGATTCCAGTGGCACAGTGAGCCTGGGACTCACATCTTGGCATACCCGGGGCACTTAGGACGAGGAAGCAAAAGACACACAATTAATGGACACAATGCAGAACAAATCAAAACATTTACCCCCAGTCAAGAGATTTGGGTTAAATCCATCATTCTTTTGCTCACCATGCCACCCCAGTTTAGGCCTGGCCATATGCAAATCAGCCTTGAACCAGTGCCTCATGGGAACAGTCCAGCCCGAACTCCCAAGCCAGGTCCTCCCTGGACCGGAAACAAGCATCCTAGGACCGGTTTTGGGGTTTCACCCCTCATCAGCCAGGATAGCTTGATTCCAGTGGCACAGTGAGCCCGGGACCCACGTCTGGGCATACCCGGTGCACTTAAGGCGAGGAAGCAAAAGACACACAATTGATAGACGGAATGCAGAACAAATCAAAACATTCACCCCCAGTGAAGAGATCTGGGTTAAATCCATCATTCTTTTGCTCAGCATGCCACCGCAGATTAGACCTGGCCATATGCAAATCAGTCTTGACCCTGTGCCTCATGGGAACAGTCCAGCCTGAACTGCCAAGCCAGGTCCTCCCTCGACCAGAAACAAGCATCCTAGGACCGGTTTCGAGGTTTCACCCCTCATCAGCCAGGATAGCTTGATTCCAGTGGCACAGTGAGCCTGGGACCCAAGTCCGGGCATACCCAGCGCACTTAGGGTGAGGAAGCAAAACCCACACAATTGATGGACGGAATGCAGAACAAATCAAAACATTCACCCCCAGTCAAGAGATCTGGGTTAAATCCATCATTCTTTTGCTCAGCAAGCCACCCCAGTTTAGACCTGGCCGTATGCAAATCAGTCTTGACCCTGTGCCTCATGGGAACAGTCCAGCCCAAATTGCCAAGCCAGGTCCTCCCTGGACCGGAAACAAGCATCCTAGGACCGGTTTCGGGGTTTCACCCATCATCAGCCAGGATAGCTTGTTTCCAGTGGCACAGTCAGCCCGGGACACAAGTCTGGGCATACCAAGCGCACTTAGGGTGAGGAAGCAAAACACACACAATTGAGGGACGGAATGCAGAACAAATCAAAACATTCACCCCCAGTCAAGAGATCTGGGTTAAATCCATCATTCTTTTGCTCACCATGCCACCCCAGTTTTGACCTGGCCATATGCAAATCAGTCTTGACACTGTGCCTCACGGGAACAGTCCAGCCCAAACTTCCAAGCCAGGTCCTCCCTGGACTGGAAACAAGCATCCTAGGACTGGTTTTGGGGTTTCACCCCTCATCAGCCAGGATAGCTTGATTCCAGTGGCACAGTCAGCCCGGGACCCACGTCTCGGCATACCCGGCGCACTTAGGGCGAGGAAGCAAAAGACACACAATTGATGGACGGAATGCAGAACAAATCAAAACATTCACCCCCTGTCAAGAGAACTGGGATAAATCCATCATTCTTTTGCTCAACATGTCACCCCAGTTTAGACCTGGCGATATGCAAATTAGTCTTGACCCTGTGCCTCATGGGAACAGTCCAGCCCAAACTGCCAAGCCAGGTCCTCCCTGGACCGGAAACAAGCATCCTAGGACCGGTTTCGGGGTTTCACCCCTCATCAGCAAGGATGGCTTGATTCCAGTGGCACAGTGAGCCCGGGACCCACATCTGGGCTTACCCGGCACACTTAGGGCGAAGAAGCAAAAGACACGCAATTGATGGATGGAATGCAGAACAAATCAAAACATTCCCCAGTCAAGAGATCTGGGTTAAATACATCATTCTTTTGCTCACCATGCCACCCCAGTTTAGAACTGGCCATATGCAATTCAGCCTTGACCCTGTGCCTCATGGGAACAGGTCAGCCCGAACTGCCAAACCAGGTCCTCCCTGGACCAGAAAAAAGCATCCTAGGACCGGTTTCGGGGTTTCACCCCCTCATCAGCCAGGATAGCTTGATTCCAGTGGCACAGTGAGCCCGGGACTCACATCTTGGCATACCCGGGGCACTTAGGGCGAGGAAGCAAAAGACACACAATTGATGGACGGAATGCAGAACAAATCAAAACATTCACCCCCAGTCAAGAGATTTGGGTTAAATCCATCATTCTTTTGCTCACCATGCCACCCCAGTTTAGGCTTGGCCATTTGCAAATCAGTCTTGACCCTGTGCCTCATGGGAACAGTCCAGCCCAAACTGCCAAGCCAGGTCCTCCCTGGACCGGAAACAAGCATCCTAGGACCAGTTTCGGGGTTTCACCCCTCATCAGCCAGGATAGCTTGATTCCAGTGGCACAGTGAGCCCGGGACCCACATCTGGGCATACCCGGCACACTTAGGGCGAAGAAGCAAAAGACACGCAATTGATGGACAGAATGCAGAACAAATCAAAACATTCCCCAGTCAAGAGATCTGTGTTAAATACATCATTCTTTTGCTCACCATGCCACCCCAGTTTAGAACTGGCCATATGCATTTCAGTCTTGACCCTGTGCCTCAAGGGAACAGTTCAGCCCGAACTGCCGAACCAGGTCCTCCATGGACCAAAAAAAGTATCCTAGGACCGGTTTCGGGGTTTCACCCCTCATCAGCCAGGATAGCTTGATTCCAGTGGCACAGTGAGCCCGGGACTCACATCTTGGCATACCCGGGGCACTTAGGGCGAGGAAGCATAAGACACACAATTAATGGATAGAATGCAGAACAAATCAAAACATTTACCCCCAGTCAAGAGATCTGGGTTAAATCCATCATTCTTTTGCACACCATGCCACCCCAGTTTAGAACTGGCCATATGCAAATCAATCTTGACCCTGTGCTTCATGGGAACAGTCCAGCCCGAACTGCCAAGCCAGGTCCTCCCTGGACCAGAAACAAGCATCCTAGGACCGGTTTCGGGGTTTCACCCCTCATCAGCCAGGATAGCTTGATTCCAGTGGCACAGTGAGCCTGGGACCCAAGTCCGGGCATACCCAGCGCACTTAGGGTGAGGAAGCAAAACCCACACAATTGATGGACGGAATGCAGAACAAATCAAAACATTCACCCCCAGTCAAGAGATCTGGGTTAAATCCATCATTCTTTTGCTCAGCAAGCCACCCCAGTTTAGACCTGGCCGTATGCAAATCAGTCTTGACCTTGTGCCTCATGGGAACAGTCCAGCCCAAACTGCCAAGCCAGGTCCTCCCTGGACCGGAAACAAGCATCCTAGGACCGGGGTCGGGGTTTCACCCATCATCAGCCAGGATAGCTTGATTCCAGTGGCACAGTCAGCCCGTGACACAAGTCTGGGCATACCCAGCGCACTTAGGGTGAGGAAGCAAAACACACACAATTGAGGGACGGAATGCAGAACAAATCAAAACATTCACCCCCAGTCAAGAGATCTGGGTTAAATCCATCATTCTTTTGCTCACCATGCCACCCCAGTTTTGACCTGGCCATATGCAAATCAGTCTTGACCCTGTGCCTCACGGGAACAGTCCAGCCCAAACTGCCAAGCCAGGTCCTCCCTGGACTGGAAACAAGCATCCTAGGACCGGTTTTGCAGTTTCACCCCTCATCAGCCAGGATAGCTTGATTCCAGTGGCACAGTCAGCCCTGGACCCACGTCTCGGCATACCCGGCGCACTTAGGGCGAGGAAGCAAAAGACACACAATTGATGGACGGAATGCAGAACAAATCAAAACATTCACCCCCAGTCAAGAGAACTGGGATAAATCCATCATTCTTTTGCTCAACATGTCACCCCAGTTTAGAACTGGCCATATGCAATTCAGTCTTGACCCTGTGCCTCATGGGAACAGTTCAGCCCGAACTGCCAAACCAGGTCCTCCCTGGACCAGAAAAAGCATCCTAGGACCGGTTTCAGGGTTTCACCCCTCATCAGCCAGGATAGCTTGTTTACAGTGGCACAGTGAGCCCGGGACTCACATCTTGGCATACCCGGGGCACTTAGGGCGAGGACGCAAAAGACACACAATTAATGGACGGAATGCAGAACAAATCAAAACATTTACCGCCAGTCAAGAGATCTGGGTTAAATCCATCATTCTTTTGCACACCATGCCACCCCAGTTTAGACCTGGCCATATGCAAATCAATCTTGACCCTGTGCTTCATGGGAACAGTCCAGCCCGAACTGCCAAGCCAGGTCCTCCCTGGACCAGAAACAAGCATCCTAGGACCGGTTTTGGAATTTCACCCCTCATCAGCAAGGATAGCTTGATTCCAGTGGCACAGTCAGCCCGGGACCCACGTCTGGGCATACCCGGCGCACTTAGGGTGAGGAAGCAAAAGACACACAATTGATGGACGGAATGCAGAACAAATCAAAACATTCACCCCCAGTCAAGAGATTTGGGTTAAATCCATCATTCTTTTTCTCACCATGCCACCCCAGTTTAGGCTTGGCCATATGCAAATCATTCCTGAACCTGTGCCTCATGGAAACAGTCTAGCCCGAACTGCGAAGCCAGGTCCTCCCTGGACCGGAAACAAGCATCCTAGGACCGGTTTTGGGGTTTCACCCCTCATCAGCCAGGATAGCTTGATTCCAGTGGCACAGTGAGCCCGGGACCCACCTCTGGGCTTACCCGGCGCACTTAGGGCGAGGAAGCAAAAGACACACAACTGATAGATGGAATGCAGAACAAATCAAAACATTCACCCCCAGTTAAGAGATCTGGGTTAAATCCATCATTCTTTTGCTCACCATGCCACCCCAGTTTAGACCTGGCCATATGGAAATCAGTCCTGACCCTGTGCTTCAATGGAACAGTCCATCCCGAACTGCCAAGCCAGGTCCTCCCTGGACCGGAAACAAGCATCCTAGGACCAGTTTCGGGAATTCACCCCTCATCAGCCAGGATAGCTTGATTCCAGTGGCACAGTGAGCCCGGGACCCACTTCTCGGCATACCCGGCACACTTAGGACGAGGAAGCAAAAGACACACAATTGATGGACGGAATGCAAACCATATCAAAAAATTCACCCCCAGTCAAGAGATCTGGGTTAAATCCATCATTCTTTTGCTCACTATGTCACCCCAGTTTAGACCTGGCCATATGCAAATCAGTCTTGACCCTGTGCCTCATGGGAACAGTCCAGCTCAAAATGCGAAGCCAGGTCCTCCCTGGACCGGAAACAAGCATCCTAGGACCGGTTTTGGGGTTTCACCCCTCATCAGCCAGGATAGCTTGATTCCAGTGGCACAGTGAGCCCGGGAGCAAAGTCTGGGCATACCCAGCGCACTTAGGGTGAGGAAGCAAAACCCACACAATTGATGGACGTAATGCAGAACAAATCAAAACATTCACCCCCAGTCAAGAGATCTGGGTTAAATCCATCATTCTTTTGCTCACCATGTCACCCCAGTTTAGACATGGCCGTATGCAAATCAGTCTTGACCCTGTGCCTCATGGGAACAGTCCAGCTCAAACTGCCAAGCCAGGTCCTCCCTGGACCAGAAACAAGCATCCTAGGTCCGGTTTTTAGGGTTTCACCCCTCATCAGCCAGGATAGCTTGATTCCAGTGGCACAGTGAGCCTGGGACTCACATCTTGGCATACCCGGGGCACTTAGGACGAGGAAGCAAAAGACACACAATTAATGGACAGAATGCAGAACAAATCAAAACATTTACCCCCAGTCAAGAGATTTGGGTTAAATCCATCATTCTTTTGCTCACCATGCCACCCCAGTTTAGGCCTGGCCATATGCAAATCAGCCTTGAACCAGTGCCTCATGGGAACAGTCCAGCCCGAACTCCCAAGCCAGGTCCTCCCTGGACCGGAACCAAGCATCCTAGGACCGGTTTTGGGGTTTCACCCCTCATCAGCCAGGATAGCTTGATTCCAGTGGCACAGTGAGCCCGGGACCCACGTCTGGGCATACCCGGTGCACTTAAGGCGAGGAAGCAAAAGACACACAATTGCTAGACGGAATGCAGAACAAATCAAAACATTCACCCCCAGTCAAGAGATCTGGGTTAAATCCATCATTCTTTTGCTCAGCATGCCACCGCAGATTAGACCTGGCCATATGCAAATCAGTCTTGACCCTGTGCCTCATGGGAACAGTCCAGCCTGAACTGCCAAGCCAGGTCCTCCCTCGACCAGAAACAAGCATCCTAGGACCGGTTTCGAGGTTTCACCCCTCATCAGCCAGGATAGCTTGATTCCAGTGGCACAGTGAGCCTGGGACCCAAGTCCGGGCATACCCAGCGCACTTAGGGTGAGGAAGCAAAACCCACACAATTGATGGACGGAATGCAGAACAAATCAAAACATTCACCCCCAGTCAAGAGATCTGGGTTAAATCCATCATTCTTTTGCTCAGCAAGCCACCCCAGTTTAGACCTGGCCGTATGCAAATCAGTCTTGACCCTGTGCCTCATGGGAACAGTCCAGCCCAAATTGCCAAGCCAGGTCCTCCCTGGACCGGAAACAAGCATCCTAGGACCGGTTTCGGGGTTTCACCCATCATCAGCCAGGATAGGTTGATTCCAGTGGCACAGTCAGCCCGGGACACAAGTCTGGGCATACCCAGCGCACTTAGGGTGAGGAAGCAAAACACACACAATTGAGGGACGGAATGCAGAACAAATCAAAACATTCACCCCCAGTCAAGAGATCTGGGTTAAATCCATCATTCTTTTGCTCACCATGCCACCCCAGTTTTGACCTGGCCATATGCAAATCAGTCTTGACACTGTGCCTCACGGGAACAGTCCAGCCCAAACTTCCAAGCCAGGTCCTCCCTGGACTGGAAACAAGCATCCTAGGACTGGTTTTGGGGTTTCACCCCTCATCAGCCAGGATAGCTTGATTCCAGTGGCACAGTCAGCCCGGGACCCACGTCTCGGCATACCCGGTGCACTTAGGGCGAGGAAGCAAAAGACACACAATTGATGGACGGAATGCAGAACAAATCAAAACATTCACCCCCAGTCAAGAGAACTGGGATAAATCCATCATTCTTTTGCTCAACATGTCACCCCAGTTTAGACCTGGCGATATGCAAATTAGTCTTGACCCTGTGCCTCATGGGAACAGTCCAGCCCAAACTGCCAAGCCAGGTCCTCCCTGGACCGGAAACAAGCATCCTAGGACCGGTTTCGGGGTTTCACCCCTCATCAGCAAGGATGGCTTGATTCCAGTGGCACAGTGAGCCCGGGACCCACATCTGGGCTTACCCGGCACACTTAGGGCGAAGAAGCAAAAGACACGCAATTGATGGATGGAATGCAGAACAAATCAAAACATTCCCCAGTCAAGAGATCTGGGTTAAATACATCATTCTTTTGCTCACCATGCCACCCCAGTTTAGAACTGGCCATATGCAATTCAGCCTTGACCCTGTGCCTCATGGGAACAGTTCAGCCCGAACTGCCAAACCAGGTCCTCCCTGGACCAGAAAAAAGCATCCTAGGACCGGTTTCGGGGTTTCACCCCCTCATCAGCCAGGATAGCTTGATTCCAGTGGCACAGTGAGCCCGGGACTCACATCTTGGCATACCCGGGGCACTTAGGGCGAGGAAGCAAAAGACACACAATTGATGGACGGAATGCAGAACAAATCAAAACATTCACCCCCAGTCAAGAGATTTGGGTTAAATCCATCATTCTTTTGCTCACCATGCCACCCCAGTTTAGGCTTGGCCATTTGCAAATCAGTCTTGACCCTGTGCCTCATGGGAACAGTCCAGCCCAAACTGCCAAGCCAGGTCCTCCCTGGACCGGAAACAAGCATCCTAGGACCAGTTTCGGGGTTTCACCCCTCATCAGCCAGGATAGCTTGATTCCAGTGGCACAGTGAGCCCAGGACCCACATCTGGGCATACCCGGCACATTTAGTGCGAAGAAGCAAAAGACACGCAATTGATGGATGGAATGCAGAACAAATCAAAACATTCCCCAGTCAAGAGATCTGTGTTAAATACATCATTCTTTTGCTCACCATGCCACCCCAGTTTAGAACTGGCCATATGCATTTCAGTCTTGACCCTGTGCCTCAAGGGAACAGTTCAGCCCGAACTGCCGAACCAGGTCCTCCATGGACCAAAAAAAGTATCCTAGGACCGGTTTCGGGGTTTCACCCCTCATCAGCCAGGATAGCTTGATTCCAGTGGCACAGTGAGCCCGGGACTCACATCTTGGCATACCCGGGGCACTTAGGGCGAGGAAGCATAAGACACACAATTAATGGATAGAATGCAGAACAAATCAAAACATTTACCCCCAGTCAAGAGATCTGGGTTAAATCCATCATTCTTTTGCACACCATGCCACCCCAGTTTAGAACTGGCCATATGCAAATCAATCTTGACCCTGTGCTTCATGGGAACAGTCCAGCCCGAACTGCCAAGCCAGGTCCTCCCTGGACCAGAAACAAGCATCCTAGGACCGGTTTCGGGGTTTCACCCCTCATCAGCCAGGATAGCTTGATTCCAGTGGCACAGTGAGCCTGGGACCCAAGTCCGGGCATACCCAGCGCACTTAGGGTGAGGAAGCAAAACCCACACAATTGATGGACGGAATGCAGAACAAATCAAAACATTCACCCCCCAGTCAAGAGATCTGGGTTAAATCCATCATTCTTTTGCTCAGCAAGCCACCCCAGTTTAGACCTGGCCGTATGCAAATCAGTCTTGACCCTGTGCCTCATGGGAACAGTCCAGCCCAAACTGCCAAGCCAGGTCCTCCCTGGACCGGAATCAAGCATCCTAGGACCGGGTTCGGGGTTTCACCCATCATCAGCCAGGATAGCTTGATTCCAGTGGCACAGTCAGCCCGTGACACAAGTCTGGGCATACCCAGCGCACTTAGGGTGAGGAAGCAAAACACACACAATTGAGGGACGGAATGCAGAACAAATCAAAACATTCACCCCCAGTCAAGAGATCTGGGTTAAATCCATCATTCTTTTGCTCACCATGCCACCCCAGTTTTGACCTGGCCATATGCAAATCAGTCTTGACCCTGTGCCTCACGGGAACAGTCCAGCCCAAACTGCCAAGCCAGGTCCTCCCTGGACTGGAAACAAGCATCCTAGGACCGGTTTTGGAGTTTCACCCCTCATCAGCCAGGATAGCTTGATTCCAGTGGCACAGTCAGCCCTGGACCCACGTCTCGGCATACCCGGCGCACTTAGGGCGAGGAAGCAAAAGACACACAATTGATGGACGGAATGCAGAACAAATCAAAACATTCACCCCCAGTCAAGAGAACTGGGATAAATCCATCATTCTTTTGCTCAACATGTCACCCCAGTTTAGAACTGGCCATATGCAATTCAGTCTTGACCCTGTGCCTCATGGGAACAGTTCAGCCCGAACTGCCAAACCAGGTCCTCCCTGGACCAGAAAAAAGCATCCTAGGACCGGTTTCAGGGTTTCATCCCCTCATCAGCCAGGATAGCTTGTTTACAGTGGCACAGTGAGCCCGGGACTCACATCTTGGCATACCCGGGGCACTTAGGGCGAGGACGCAAAAGACACACAATTAATGGACGGAATGCAGAACAAATCAAAACATTTACCCCCAGTCAAGAGATCTGGGTTAAATCCATCATTCTTTTGCACACCATGCCACCCCAGTTTAGACCTGGCCATATGCAAATCAATCTTGACCCTGTGCTTCATGGGAACAGTCCAGCCCGAACTGCCAAGCCAGGTCCTCCCTGGACCAGAAACAAGCATCCTAGGACCGGTTTCGGAGTATCACCCCTCATCAGCAAGGATAGCTTGATTCCAGTGGCACAGTCAGCCCGGGACCCACGTCTGGGCATACCCGGCGCACTTAGGGTGAGGAAGCAAAAGACACACAATTGATGGACGGAATGCAGAACAAATCAAAACATTCACCCCCAGTCAAGAGATTTGGGTTAAATCCATCATTCTTTTTCTCACCATGCCACCCCAGTTTAGGCTTGGCCATATGCAAATCATTCCTGAACCTGTGCCTCATGGAAACAGTCTAGCCCGAACTGCGAAGCCAGGTCCTCCCTGGACCGGAAACAAGCATCCTAGGACCGGTTTCGGGGCTTCACCCCTCATCAGCCAGGATAGCTTGATTCCAGTGGCACAGTCAGCCCGGGACCCACGTCTCGGCATACCCGGCGCACTTAGGGCGAGGAAGCAAAAGAAACACAATAGATGGACGGAATGCAGAACAAATCAAAACATTCACCCCCAGTCACGAGATCTGGGATAAATCCATCATTCTTTTGCTCACCAAGTCACCCCAGTTTAGACCTGGCCATATGGAAATCAGTCTTGACCCTGTGCCTCATGGGAACAGTCCAGCCCAAAGTGCCAAGCCAGGTCCTCCCTGGACCGGAAACAAGCATCCTAGGACCAGTTTTGGGGTTTCACCCCTCATCAGCCAGGATAGCTTGATTCCAGTGGCACAGTCAGCCCTGGACCCACGTCTCGGCATACCCGGCGCACTTAGGGCGAGGAAGCAAAAGACACACAATTGATGGACGGAATGCAGAACAAATCAAAACATTCACCCCCAGTCAAGAGAACTGGGATAAATCCATCATTCTTTTGCTCAACATGTCACCCCAGTTTAGAACCTGCCATATGCAATTCAGACTTGACCCTGTGCCTCATGGGAACAGTTCAGCCCAAACTGCCAAACCAGGTCCTCCCTGGACCAGAAAAAAGCATCCTAGGACCGGTTTCGGGGTTTCACCCCCTCATCAGCCAGGATAGCTTGATTCCAGTGGCACAGTGAGCCCGGGACTCACATCTTGGCATACCCGGGGCACTTAGGGCGAGGAAGCAAAAGTCACACAAATTAATGGACGGAATGCAGAACAAATCAAAACATTTACCCCCAGTCAAGAGATCTGGGTTAAATCCATCATTCTTTTGCACACCATGCCACCCCAGTTTAGACCTGGCCATATGCAAATCAATCTTGACCCTGTGCTTCATGGGAACAGTCCAGCCCGAACTGCCAAGCCAGGTCCTCCCTGGACCAGAAACAAGCATACTAGGACCGGTTTCGGAGTATCACCCCTCATCAGCAAAGATAGCTTGATTCCAGTGGCACAGTCAGCCCGGGACCCACGTCTGGGCATACCCGGCGCACTTAGGGTGAGGAAGCAAAAGACACACAATTGATGGACGGAATGCAGAACAAATCAAGACATTCACCCCCAGTCAAGAGATTTGGGTTAAATCCATCATTCTTTTGCTCAGCATGCCACCCCAGTTTAGACCTGGCCATATGCAAATCAGTCTTGACCCTGTGCCTCATGGGAACAGTCCAGCCTGAACTGCCAAGCCAGGTCCTCCCTGGACCAGAAACAAGCATCCTAGGACTGGTTTCGTGGTTTCACCCCTCATCAGCCAGGATAGCTTGATTCCAGTGGCACAGTGAGCCTGGGACCCAAGTCTGGGCATACCCAGCTCACTTAGGGTGAGGAAGCAAAACCCACACAATTGATGGACGTAATGCAGAACAAATCAAAACATTCACCCCCAGTCAATAGATCTGGGTTAAATCCATCATTCTTTTGCTCACCATGCCACCCCAGTTTAGGCCTGGCCATATGCAAATCAGTCTTGAACCAGTGCCTCATGGGAACAGTCCAGCTCGAACTCCCAAGCCAGGTCCTCCCTGGACCGGAAACAAGCATCCTAGGACCGGTTTTGGGGTTTCACCCCTCATCAGCCAGGATAGCTTGATTCCAGTGGCACAGTGAGCCCGGGACCCACGTCTGGGCATACCCGGTGCACTTCAGGCGAGGAAGCAAAAGACACACAATTGATAGACGGAATGCAGAACAAATCAAAACATTCACCCCCAGTCAAGAGATCTGGGTTAAATCCATCATTCTTTTGCTCACCATGCCACCCCAGTTTTGACCTGGCCATATGCAAATCAGTCCTGACCCTGTGCCTCATGGGAACAGTCCAGCCCGAACTGCCAAGCCAGGTCCTCCCTGGACCGGAAACAAGCATCCTAGGACCAGTTTCAGGGTTTCACCCCTCATCAGCCAGGATAGCTTGATTCCAGTGGCACAGTGAGCCCGGGACCCACGTCTCTGCATAACCGGCGAATTTAGGGCGAGGAAGCAAAAGACACACAATTGATGGACGTAATCCAGAAAATATCAAAAGATTCAACCCCAGTCAAGAGATTTGGGTTAAATCCATCATTCTTTTGCTCAGCATGCCATATGCATTTCAGTCTTGACCCTGTGCCTCAAGGGAACAGTTCAGCCCGAACTGCCAAACCAGGTCCTCCATGGACCAGAAAAAAGCATCCTAGGACCGGTTTCGGGGTTTCACCCCTCATCAGCCAGGATAGCTTGAGTCCAGTGGCACAGTGAGCCCGGGACTCACATCTTGGCATACCCGGGGCACTTAGGGCGAGGAAGCAAAAGACACACAATTAATGGACAGAATGCAGAACAAATCAAAACATGTACCCCCAGTCAAGAGATCTGGGTTAAATCCATCATTCTTTTGCACACCATGCCACCCCAGTTTAGAACTGGCCATATGCAAATCAATCTTGACCCTGTGCTTCATGGGAACAGTCCAGCCCGAACTGCCAAGCCAGGTCCTCCCTGGACCAGAAACAAGCATCCTAGGACCGGTTTCAGAGTTTCACCCCTCATCAGCAAGGATAGCTTGATTCCAGTGGCACAGTCAGCCCGGGACCCATGTCTGGGCATACCCGGCGCACTTAGGGAGAGGAACAAAAGACACACAATTGATGGACGGAATGCAGAACAAATCAAAACATTCACCCCCAGTCAAGAGATTTGGGTTAAATCCATCATTCTTTTGCTCACCATGCCACCCCAGTTTAGGCCTGGCCATATGCAAATCAGTCTTGAACCTGTGCCTCATGGAAACAGTCTAGCCCGAACTGCGAAGCCAGGTCCTCCCTGGACCGGAAACAAGCATCCTAGGACCGGTTTTGGGGTTTCACCCCTCATCAGCCAGGATAGCTTGATTCCAGTGGCACAGTGAGCCTGGGACCCACCTCTGGGCTTACCCGGCGCACTTAGGGCGAGGAAGCAAAAGACACACAACTGATGGACGGAATGCAGAACAAATCAAAACATTCACCCCCAGTTAAGAGATCTGGGTTAAATCCATCATTCTTTTGCTCACCATGCCACCCCAGTTTAGACCTAGCCATATGGAAATCAGTCCTGACCCTGTGCTTCATTGGAACAGTCCATCCCGAACTGCCAAGCCAGGTCCTCCCTGGACCGGAAACAAGCATCCTAGGACCATTTTCGGGTATTCACCCCTCATCAGCCAGGATAGCTTGATTCCAGTGGCACAGTGAGCCCGGGACCCACTTCTCGGCATACCCGGCACACTTAGGACGAGGAAGCAAAAGACACACAATTGATGGACGGAATGCAAACCATATCAAAAAATTCACCCCCAGTCAAGAGATCTGGGTTAAATCCATCATTCTTTTGCTCACTATGTCACCCCAGTTTAGACCTGGCCATATGCAAATCAGTCTTGACCCAGTGCCTCATGGGAACAGTCCAGCTCAAAATGCCAAGCCAGGTCCTCCCTGGACCGGAAACAAGCATCCTAGGACCGGTTTTGGGGTTTCACCCCTCATCAGCCAGGATAGCTTGATTCCAGTGGCACAGTGCGCCCGGGAGCAAAGTCTGGGCATACCCAGCGCACTTAGGGTGAGGAAGCAAAACCCACACAATTGATGGACGTAATGCAGAACAAATCAAAACATTCACCCCCAGTCAAGAGATCTGGGTTAAATCCATCATTCTTTTGCTCACCATGTCACCCCAGTTTAGACCTGGCCGTATGCAAATCAGTCTTGACCCTGTGCCTCATGGGAACAGTCCAGCCCAAACTGCCAAGCCAGGTCCTCCCTGGACCGGAAACAAGCATCCTAGGACCGGTTTCAGGGTTTCACCCCTCATCAGCCAGGATAGCTTGATTCCAGTGGCACAGTGAGCCCGGGACTCACATCTTGGCATACCCGGGGCACTTAGGACGAGGAAGCAAAAGACACACAATTAATGGACAGAATGCAGAACAAATCAAAACATTTACCCCCAGTCAAGAGATTTGGGTTAAATCCATCATTCTTTTGCTCACCATGCCACCCCAGTTTAGGCCTGGCCATATGCAAATCAGCCTTGAACCAGTGCCTCATGGGAACAGTCCAGCCCGAACTCCCAAGCCAGGTCCTCCCTGGACCGGGAAACAAGCATCCTAGGACCGGTTTTGGGGTTTCACCCTCATCAGCCAGGATAGCTTGATTCCAGTGGCACAGTGAGCCCGGGACCCACGTCTGGGCATACCCGGTGCACTTAAGGCGAGGAAGCAAAAGACACACAATTGATAGACGGAATGCAGAACAAATCAAAACATTCACCCCCAGTCAAGAGATCTGGGTTAAATCCATCATTCTTTTGCTCAGCATGCCACCGAAGATTAGACCTGGCCATATGCAAATCAGTCTTGACCCTGTGCCTCATGGGAACAGTCCAGCCTGAACTGCCAAGCCAGGTCCTCCCTCGACCAGAAACAAGCATCCTAGGACCGGTTTCGGGGTTTCACCCCTCATCAGCCAGGATAGCTTGATTCCAGTGGCACAGTGAGCCTGGGACCCAAGTCCGGGCATACCCAGCGCACTTAGGGTGAGGAAGCAAAACCCACACAATTGATGGACGGAATGCAGAACAAATCAAAACATTCACCCCCAGTCAAGAGATCTGGGTTAAATCCATCATTCTTTTGCTCAGCAAGCCACCCCAGTTTAGACCTGGCCGTATGCAAATCAGTCTTGACCCTGTGCCTCATGGGAACAGTCCAGTCCAAATTGCCAAGCCAGGTCCTCCCTGGACCGGAAACAAGCATCCTAGGACCGGTTTTGGGGTTTCACCCATCATCAGCCAGGATAGCTTGATTCCAGTGGCACAGTCAGCCCGGGACACAAGTCTGGGCATACCCAGCGCACTTAGGGTGAGGAAGCAAAACACACACAATTGAGGGACGGAATGCAGAACAAATCAAAACATTCACCCCCAGTCAAGAGATCTGGGTTAAATCCATCATTCTTTTGCTCACCATGCCACCCCAGTTTTGACCTGGCCATATGCAAATCAGTCTTGACCCTGTGCCTCACGGGAACAGTCCAGCCCAAACTTCCAAGCCAGGTCCTCCCTGGACTGGAAACAAGCATCCTAGGACCGGTTTTGGGGTTTCACCCCTCATCAGCCAGGATAGCTTGATTCCAGTGGCACAGTCAGCCCGGGACCCACGTCTCGGCATACCCGGCGCACTTAGGGCGAGGAAGCAAAAGACACACAATTGACTGACGGAATGCAGAACAAATCAAAACATTCACCCCCAGTCAAGCGAACTGGGATAAATCCATCATTCTTTTGCTCAACATGTCACCCCAGTTTAGACCTGGCGATATGCAAATTAGTCTTGACCCTGTGCCTCATGGGAACAGTCCAGCCCAAACTGCCAAGCCAGGTCCTCCCTGGACCGGAAACAAGCATCCTAGGACCGGTTTCGGGGGTTCACCCCATATCAGCCAGGATGGCTTGATTCCAGTGGCACAGTGAGCCCGGGACCCACATCTGGGCTTACCCGGCACACTTAGGGCGAAGAAGCAAAAGACACGCAATTGATGGATGGAATGCAGAACAAATCAAAACATTCCCCAGTCAAGAGATCTGGGTTAAATACATCATTCTTTTGCTCACCATGCCACCCCAGTTTAGAACTGGCCATATGCAATTCAGTCTTGACCCTGTGCCTCATGGGAACAGTTCAGCCCGAACTGCCAAACCAGGTCCTCCCTGGACCAGAAAAAAGCATCCTAGGACCGGTTTCAGGGTTTCACCCCTCATCAGCCAGGATAGCTTGATTCCAGTGGCACAGTGAGCCCGGGACTCACATCTTGGCATACCCGGGGCACTTAGGGCGAGGAAGCAAAAGACACACAATTAATGAACAGAATGCAGAACAAATCAAAACATTTACCCCTAGTCAAGAGATCTGGGGTAAATCCATCATTCTTTTGCACACCATGCCACCCCAGTTTAGACCTGGCCATATGCAAATCAATCTTGACCCTGTGCTTCATGGGAACAGTCCAGCCCGAACTGCCAAGCCAGGTCCTCCCTGGACCAGAAACAAGCATCCTAGGACCGGTTTCGGAGTTTCACCCCTCATCAGCAAGGATAGCTTGATTCCAGTGGCACAGTCAGCCCGGGACCCATGTCTGGGCATACCCGGCGCACTTAGGGTGAGGAAGCAAAAGACACACAATTGATGGACGGAATGCAGAACAAATCAAAACATTCACCCCCAGTCAAGAGATTTGGGTTAAATCCATCATTCTTTTGCTCACCATGCCACCCCAGTTTAGGCTTGGCCATTTGCAAATCAGTCTTGACCCTGTGCCTCATGGGAACAGTCCAGCCCAAACTGCCAAGCCAGGTCCTCCCTGGACCGGAAACAAGCATCCTAGGACCAGTTTCGGGGTTTCACCCCTCATCAGCCAGGATAGCTTGATTCCAGTGGCACAGTGAGCCCGGGACCCACATCTGGGCATACCCGGCACACTTAGTGCGAAGAAGCAAAAGACACGCAATTGATGGACAGAATGCAGAACAAATCAAAACATTCCCCAGTCAAGAGATCTGTGTTAAATACATCATTCTTTTGCTCACCATGCCACCCCAGTTTAGAACTGGCCATATGCATTTCAGTCTTGACCCTGTGCCTCAAGTGAACAGTTCAGCCCGAATTGCTGAACCAGGTCCTCCATGGACCAAAAAAAAAGTATCCTAGGACCGGTTTCGGGGTTTCACTCCTCATCAGCCAGGATAGCTTGATTCCAGTGGCACAGTGAGCCCGGGACTCACATCTTGGCATACCCGGGGCACTTAGGGCAAGGAAGCAAAAGACACACAATTAATGGATAGAATGCAGAACAAATCAAAACATTTACCCCCAGTCAAGAGATCTGGGTTAAATCCATCATTCTTTTGCACACCATGCCACCCCAGTTTAGAACTGGCCATATGCAAATGAATCTTGACCCTGTGCTTCATGGGAACAGTCCAGCCCGAACTGCCAAGCCAGGTCCTCCCTGGACCAGAAACAAGCATCCTAGGACCGGTTTCGGAGTTTCACCCCTCATCAGCAAGGATAGCTTGATTCCAGTGGCACAGTCAGCCCGGGACCCACGTCTGGGCATACCCGGCGCACTTAGGGAGAGGAAGCAAAAGACACACAATTGATGGATGGAATGCAGAACAAATCAAAACATTCACCCCCAGTCAAGGGATTTGGGTTAAATCCATCATTCTTTTGCTCACCATGCCACCCCAGTTTAGGCCTGGCCATATGCAAATCAGTCTTGAACCTGTGCCTCATGGAAACAGTCTAGCCCGAACTGCGAAGCCAGGTCCTCACTGGACCGGAAACAAGCATCCTAGGACCGGTTTTGGGTTTCACCCCTCATCAGCCAGGATAGCTTGATTCCAGTGGCACAGTGAGCCCGGGACCCACCTCTGGGCTTACCCGGCGCACTTAGGGCGAGGAAGCAAAAGACACACAACTGATAGATGGAATGCAGAACAAATCAAAACATTCACCCCCAGTTAAGAGATCTGGGTTAAATCCCTCATTCTTTTGCTCACCATGCCACCCCAGTTTAGACCTGGCCATATGGAAATCAGTCCTGACCCTGTGCTTCATTGGAACAGTCCATCCCGAACTGCCAAGCCAGGTCCTCCCTGGACCAGAAACAAGCATCCTAGGACCAGTTTCGGGAATTCACCCCTCATCAGCCAGGATAGCTTGATTCCAGTGGCACAGTGAGCCCGGGACCCACTTCTCGGCATACCCGGCACACTTAGGACGAGGAAGCAAAAGACACACAATTGATGGACGGAATGCAAACCATATCAAAAAATTCACCCCCAGTCAAGAGATCTGGGTTAAATCCATCATTCTTTTGCTCACTATGTCACCCCAGTTTAGACCTGGCCATATGCAAATCAGTCTTGACCCTGTGCCTCATGGGAACAGTCCAGCCCAAAATGCCAAGGCAGGTCCTCCCTGGACCGTAAACAAGCATCCTAGGACCGGTTTTGGGGTTTCACCCCTCATCAGCCAGGATAGCTTGATTCCAGTGGCAAAGTGAGCCCGGGAGCAAAGTCTGGGCATACCCAGCGCAAAAAGGGTGAGGAAGAAAACACACACAATTGATGGACGGAATGCAGAACAAATCAAAAAATTCACCCCCAGTCAAGAGATCTGGGTTAAATCCATCATTCTTTTGCTCAGCATGCCACCCCAGTTTAGACCTGGCCATATGCAAATCAGTCTTGACCCTGTGCCTCATGGGAACAGTCCAGCCTGGACCAGAAACAAGCATCCTAGGACTGGTTTCGTGGTTTCACCCCTCATCAGCCAGGATAGCTTGATTCCAGTGGCACAGTGAGCCTGGGACCCAAGTCTGGGCATACCCAGCGCACTTAGGGTGAGGAAGCAAAACCCACACAATTGATGGACGTAATGCAGAACATTCAAAACATTCACCCCCAGTCAAGAGATCTGGGTTAAATCCATCATTCTTTTGCTCACCATGTCACCCCAGTTTAGACCTGGCCGTATACAAATCAGTCTTGACCCTGTGCCTCATGGGAACAGTCTAGCCCAAACTTCCAAGCCAGGTCCTCCCTGGACCGGAAACAAGCATCCTAGGACCGGTTTCAGGGTTTCACCCCTCATCAGCCAGGAAAGCTTGATTCCAGTGGCACAGTGAGCCCGGGACTCACATCTTGGCATACCCGGGGCACTTAGGACGAGGAAGCAAAAGACACACAATTAATGGACAGAATGCAGAACAAATCAAAACATTTACCCCCAGTCAAGAGATTTGGGTTAAATCCATCATTCTTTTGCTCACCATGCCACCCCAGTTTTGACCTGGCCATATGCAAATCAGTCTTGACCCTGTGCCTCACGGGAACAGTCCAGCCCAAACTTCCAAGCCAGGTCCTCCCTGGACTGGAAACAAGCATCCTAGGACCGGTTTTGGGGTTTCACCCCTCATCAGCCAGGATAGCTTGATTCCAGTGGCACAGTCAGCCCGGGACCCACGTCTCGGCATACCCGGCGCACTTAGGGCGAGGAAGCAAAAGACACACAATTGATGGACGGAATGCAGAACAAATCAAAACATTCACCCCCAGTCAAGAGAACTGGGATAAATCCATCATTATTTTGCTCAACATGTCACCCCAGTTTAGACCTGGCGATATGCAAATTAGTCTTGACCCTGTGCCTCATGGGAACAGTCCAGCCCAAACTGCCAAGCCAGGTCCTCCCTGGACCGGAAACAAGCATCCTAGGACCGGTTTCGGGGTTTCACCCCTCATCAGCCAGGATGGCTTGATTCCAGTGGCACAGTGAGCCCGGGACCCACATCTGGGCTTACCCGGCACACTTAGGGCGAAGAAGCAAAAGACACGCAATTGATGGATGGAATGCAGAACAAATCAAAACATTCCCCAGTCAAGAGATCTCGGTTAAATACATCATTCTTTTGCTCACCATGCCACCCCAGTTTAGAACTGGCCATATGCAATTCAGTCTTGACCCTGTGCCTCATGGGAACAGTTCAGCCCGAACTGCCAAACCAGGTCCTCCCTGGACCAGAAAAAAGCATCCTAGGACCGGTTTCAGGGTTTCACCCCCTCATCAGCCAGGATAGCTTGATTCCAGTGGCACAGTGAGCCCGGGACTCACATCTTGGCATACCCGGGGCACTTAGGGCGAGGAAGCAAAAGACACACAATTAATGAACAGAATGCAGAACAAATCAAAACATTTACCCCTAGTCAAGAGATCTGGGGTAAATCCATCATTCTTTTGCACACCATGCTACCCCAGTTTAGACCTGGCCATATGCAAATCAATCTTGACCCTGTGCTTCATGGGAACAGTCCAGCCCGAACTGCCAAGCCAGGTCCTCCCTGGACCGGAAACAAGCATCCTAGGACCAGTTTCAGGGTTTCACCCCATATCAGCCAGGATAGCTTGATTCCAGTGGCACAGTGAGCCCGGGACCCACATCTGGGCATACCCGGCACACTTAGGGTGAAGAAGCAAAAGACACGCAATTGATGGACAGAATGCAGAACAAATCAAAACATTCCCCAGTCAAGAGATCTGTGTTAAATACATCATTCTTTTGCTCACCATGCCACCCCAGTTTAGAACTGGCCATATGCATTTCAGTCTTGACCCTGTGCCTCAAGGGAACAGTTCAGCCCGAACTGCCGAACCAGGTCCTCCATGGACCAAAAAAAAGTATCCTAGGACCGGTTTCGGGGTTTCACCCCTCATCAGCCAGGATAGCTTGATTCCAGTGGCACAGTGAGCCCGGGACTCACATCTTGGCATACCCGGGGCACTTAGGGAGAGGAAGCAAAAGACACACAATTGATGGATGGAATGCAGAACAAATCAAAACATTCACCCCCAGTCAAGAGATTTGGGTTAAATCCATCATTCTTTTGCTCACCATGCCACCCCAGTTTAGGCCTGGCCATATGCAAATCAGTCTTGACCCTGTGCCTCATGGGAACAGTCCAGCCTGTACTGCCAAGCCAGGTCCTCCCTGGACCAGAAACAAGCATCCTAGGACCGGTTTCGGGGTTTCACCCCTCATCAGCCAGGATAGCTTGATTCCAGTGGCACAGTGAGCCTGGGACCCAAGTCCGGGCATACCCAGCGCACTTAGGGTGAGGAAGCAAAACCCACACAATTGATGGACGGAATGCAGAACAAATCAAAACATTCACCCCAGTCAAGAGATCTGGGTTAAATCCATCATTCTTTTGCTCAGCAAGCCACCCCAGTTTAGACCTGGCCGTATGCAAATCAGTCTTGACCCTGTGCCTCATGGGAACAGTCCAGCCCAAACTGCCAAGCCAGGTCCTCCCCGGACCGGAAACAAGCATCCTAGGACCGGTTTCGGGGTTTCACCCATTATCAGCCAGGATAGCTTGATTCCAGTGGCACAGTGAGCCCGGGACACAAGTCTGGGCATACCCAGCGCACTTAGGGTGAGGAAGCAAAACACACACAATTGAGGGACGGAATGCAGAACAAAACAAAACATAAACCCCCAGTCAAGAGATCTGGGTTAAATCCATCATTCTTTTGCTCACCATGCCACCCCAGTTTTGACCTGGCCATATGCAAATCAGTCTTGACCCTGTGCCTCACGGGAACAGTCCAGCCCAAACTGCCAAGCCAGGTCCTCCCTGGACCGGAAACAAGCATCCTAGGACCGGTTTTGGGGTTTCACCTATCATCAGCCAGGATAGCTTGATTCCAGTGGCACAGTCAGCCCTGGACCCACGTCTCGGCATACCCGGTGCACTTAGGGCGAGGAAGCAAAAGACACACAATTGATGGACGGAATGCAGAACAAATCAAAACATTCACCCCCAGTCAAGAGAACTGGGATAAATCCATCATTCTTTTGCTCAACATGTCACCCCAGTTTAGACCTGGCGATATGCAAATTAGTCTTGACCCTGTGCCTCATGGGAACAGTCCAGCCCAAACTGCCAAGCCAGGTCCTCCCTGGACCGGAAACAAGCATCCTAGGACCGGTTTCGGGGTTTCACCCATCATCAGCCAGGATAGCTTGATTCCAGTGGCACAGTGAGCCCGGGACCCACATCTGGGCTTACCCGGCACACTTAGGGTGAAGAAGCAAAAGACACGCAATTGATGGACGGAATGCAGAACAAATCAAAACATTCCCCAGTCAAGAGATCTGGGTTAAATACATCATTCTTTTGCTCACCATGCCACCCCAGTTTAGAACTGGCCATATGCAATTCAGTCTTGACCCTGTGCCTCAAGGGAACAGTTCAGCCCGAACTGCCAAACCAGGTCCTCCTTGGACCAGAAAAAAGCATCCTAGGACCGGTTTCGGGGTTTCACCCCCTCATCAGCCAGGATAGCTTGATTCCAGTGGCACAGTGAGCCCGGGACTCACATCTTGGCATACCCGGGGAACTTAGGGCGAGGAAGCAAAAGACACACAATTAATGGACGGAATGCAGAACAAATCAAAACATTTACCCCCAGTCAAGAGATCTGGGTTAAATCCATCATTCTTTTGCACACCATGCCACCCCAGTTTAGACCTGCCCATATGGAAATCAGTCCTGACCCTGTGCTTCATTGGAACAGTCCATCCCGAACTGCCAAGCCAGGTCCTCCCTGGACCGGAAACAAGCATCCTAGGACCAGTTTCGGGAATTCACCCCTCATCAGCCAGGATAGCTTGATTCCAGTGACACAGTGAGCCCGGGACCCACTTCTCGGCATACCCAGCACACTTAGGACGAGGAAGCAAAAGACACACAATTGATGGACGGAATGCAAACCATATCAAAAAATTCACCCCCAGTCAAGAGATCTGGGTTAAATCCATCATTCTTTTGCTCACTATGTCACCCCAGTTTAGACCTGGCCATATGCAAATCAGTCTTGACCCTGTGCCTCATTGGAACAGTCCAGCCCAAAATGCCAAGCCAGGTCCTCCCTGGACCGGAAACAAGCATCCTAGGACCGGTTTTGGGGTTTCACCCCTCATCAGCCAGGATAGCTTGATTCCAGTGGCACAGTGAGCCCGGGACCCACGTCTGGGCATACCCGGCGCACTTAAGGCGAGGAAGCAAAAGACACACAATTAATGGACAGAATGCAGAACAAATCAAAACATTTACCCCCAGTCAAGAGATTTGGGTTAAATCCATCATTCTTTTGCTCACCATGCCACCCCAGTTTAGGCCTGGCCATATGCAAATCAGCCTTGAACCAGTGCCTCTTGGGAAGCGTCCAGCCCGAACTCCCAAGCCAGGTCCTCCCTGGACCGGAAACAAGCATCCTAGGACCGGTTTTGGGGTTTCACCCCTCATCAGCCAGGATAGCTTGTTTCCAGTGGCACAGTGAGCCCGGGACCCACGTCTGGGCATACCCGGCGCACTTAAGGCGAGGAAGCAAAAGACACACAATTGATAGACGGAATGCAGAACAAATCAAAACATTCACCTCCAGTCAAGAGATCTGGGTTAAATCCATCATTCTTTTGCTCACCATGCCACCCCAGTTTAGAACTGGCCATATGCAATTCAGTCTTGACCCTGTGCTTCATGGGAACAGTCCAGCCCGAACTGCCAAGCCAGGTCCTCCCTGGACCAGAAACAAGCATCCTAGGACCGGTTTCGGAGTATCACCCCTCATCAGCAAGGATAGCTTGATTCCAGTGGCACAGTCAGCCCGGGACCCACGTCTGGGCATACCCGGCGCACTTAGGGTGAGGAAGCAAAAGACACACAATTGATGGACGGAATGCAGAACAAATCAAAACATTCACCCACAGTCAAGAGATTTGGGTTAAATCCATCATTCTTTTGCTCACCATGCCACCCCAGTTTAGGCTTGGCCATATGCAAATTATTCTTGAACCTGTGCCTCATGGAAACAGTCTAGCCCGAACTGCCAAGCTAGGTCCTCCCTGGACCGGAAACAAGCATCCTAGGACCGGTTTCGGGGCTTCACCCCTCATCAGCCAGGATAGCTTGATTCTAGTGGCACAGTCAGCCCGGGACCCATGTCTCGGCATACCCGGCGCACTTAGGGCGAGGAAGCAAAAGAAACACAATAGATGGACGGAATGCAGAACAAATAAAAACATTCACCCCCAGTCAGGAGATCTGGGATAAATACATCATTCTTTTGCTCACCAAGTCACCCCAGTTTAGACCTGGCCATATGTAAATCAGTCTTGACCCTGTGCCTCATGGGAACAGTCCAGCCCAAACTGCCAAGCCAGGTCCTCCCTGGACCGGAAACAAGCATCCTAGGACCAGTTTCGGGGTTTCACCCCTCATCAGCCAGGATAGCTTGATTCCAGTGGCACAGTGAGCCCGGGACCCACATCTGGGCATACCCGGCACACTTAGGGCGAAGAAGCAAAAGACACGCAATTGTTGGACAGAATGCAGAACAAATCAAAACATTCCCCAGTCAAGAGATCTGTGTTAAATACATCATTCTTTTGCTCACCATGCCACCCCAGTTTAGAACTGGCCATATGCATTTCAGTCTTGACCCTGTGCCTCAAGGGAACAGTTCAGCCCGAACTGCCAAACCAGGTCCTCCATGGACCAGAAAAAAGCATCCTAGGACCGGTTTCGGGGTTTCACCCCTCATCAGCCAGGATAGCTTGATTCCAGTGGCACAGTGAGCCCGGGACCCACATCTGGGCATACCCGGCACACTTAGGGCGAAGAAGCAAAAGACACGCAATTGTTGGACAGAATGCAGAACAAATCAAAACATTCCCCAGTCAAGAGATCTGTGTTAAATACATCATTCTTTTGCTCACCATGCCACCCCAGTTTAGACCTGGCCTTATGGAAATCAGTCCTGACCCTGTGCTTCATTGGAACAGTCCATCCCGAACTGCCAAGCCAGGTCCTCCCTGGACCGGAAACAAGCATCCTAGGACCAGTTTCGGGAATTCACCCTCATCAGCCAGGATAGCTTGATTCCAGTTACACAGTGAGCCCGGGACCCACTTCTCGGCATACCCAGCACACTTAGGACGAGGAAGCAAAAGACCCACAATTGATGGACGGAATGCAAACCATATCAAAAAATTCACCCCCAGTCAAGAGATCTGGGTTAAATCCATCATTCTTTTGCTCACTATGTCACCCCAGTTTAGACCTGGCCATATGCAAATCAGTCTTGACCCTGTGCCTCATGGGAACAGTCCAGCCCAAAATGCCAAGCCAGGTCCTCCCTGGACCGGAAACAAGCATCCTAGGACCGGTTTTGGGGTTTCACCCCTCATCAGCCAGGATAGCTTGATTCCAGTGGCACAGTGAGCCCGGGAGCAAAGTCTGGGCATACCCAGCGCAAAAAGGGTGAGGAAGCAAAACACACACAATTGATGGACGGAATGCAGAACAAATCAAAAAATTCACCCCCAGTCAAGAGATCTGGGTTAAATCCATCATTCTTTTGCTCAGCATGCCACCCCAGTTTAGACCTGGCCATATGCAAATCAATCTTGACCCTGTGCTTCATGGGAACAGTCCAGCCCGAACTGCCAAGCCAGGTCCTCCCTGGACCGGAAACAAGCATCCTAGGACTGGTTTGAGGGTTTCAAACCTCATCAGCCAGGTTAGCTTGATTCCAGTGGCACAGTGAGCCCGGGACTCACATCTTGGCATACCCGGGGCACTTAGGGCGAGGAAGCAAAAGACACACAATTGATGGACGGAATGCAGAACAAATCAAAACATTCACCCCCAGTCAAGAGATCTGGGTTAAATCCATCATTCTTTTGCTCACCATGCCGCCCCAGTTTAGACCTGACCATATGGAAATCAGTCCTGACCCTGTGCCTCATTGGAACAGTCCATCCCGAACTGCCAAGCCAGGTCCTCCCTGGACCGGAAACAAGCATCCTAGGACTGGTTTGAGGGTTCCACCCCCTCATCAGCCAGGATAGCTTGATTCCAGTGGCACAGTGAGCCCGGGACTCACATCTCGGCATACCCGGGGCACTTAGGACGAGGAAGCAAAAGACACACAATTAATGGACAGAATGCAGAACAAATCAAAACATTTACCCCCAGTCAAGAGATTTGGGTTAAATCCATCATTCTTTTGCTCACCATGCCACCCCAGTTTAGACCTGGCCATATGCAAATCAGTCTTGACCCTGTGCCCAATGGGAACAGTCCAGCCCAAACTGCCAAGCCAGGTCCTCCCTGGACCGGAAACAGACATCCTAGGACCGGTTTTGGGGTTTCACCCCTCATCAGCCAGGATAGCTTGATTCCAGTGGCACAGTGAGCCCGGGAGCAAAGTCTGGGCATACCCAGCGCAAAAAGGGTGAGGAAGCAAAACACACACAACTGATGGACGGAATGCAGAACAAATCAAAACATTCACCCCCAGTCAAGAGATCTGTGTTAAATCCATCATTCTTTTGCTCACCATACCACCCCAGTTTTGACCTGGCCATATGCAAATCAGTCTTGACCCTGTGCCTCATGGGAACAGTACAGCCCAAACTGCCAAGACAGGTCCTCCCTGGACCGGAAACAAGCATCCTAGGACTGGTTTTGGGGTTTCACCCCTCATCAGCCAGGATAGCTTGATTCCAGTGGCACAGTCAGCCCGGGACCCACATCTCGGCATATCCGGCGCACTTAGGGCGAGGAAGCAAAAGACACACAATTAATGGACGGAATGCAGAACAATTCAAAACATTCACCCCCCAGTCAAGAGATCTGGGTTAAGTCCATCATTCTTTTGCTCAGCATGCCACCCCAGTTTAGGCCTAGCCATATGCAAATCAGTCTTGACCCTGTGCCTCATGGTAACAGTCCAGCCTGAACTGCCAAGCCAGGTCCTCCCTGGACCGGAAACAAGCATCCTAGGACTGGTTTCGTGGTTTCACCCCTCATCAGCCAGGATAGCTTGATTCCAGTGGCACAGTGAGCCTGGGACCCAAGTCTGGGCATACCCAGCGCACTTAGGGTGAGGAAGCAAAACCCACACAATTGATGGACGTAATGCAGAACAAATCAAAACATTCACCCCCAGTCAAGAGATCTGAGTTAAATCCATCATTCTTTTGCTCACCATGTCACCCCAGTTTAGACCTGGCCATATGCAAATCAGTCTTGACCCTGTGCCTCATGGGAACAGTCCAGTCCAAACTGCCAAGCCAGGTCCTCCTTGGACCGGAAACAAGCATCCTAGGACCGGTTTCAGGGTTTCTCCCCTCATCAGCCAGGATAGCTTGATTCCAGTGGCACAGTGAGCCCGGGACTCACATCTTGGCATACCCGGGGCACTTAGGACAAGGAAGCAAAAGACACACATTTAATGGACGGAATGCAGAACAAATCAAAACATTTACCCCCAGTCAAGAGATCTGGGTTAAATCCATCATTCTTTTGCACACCATGCCACCCCAGTTTAGACATGGCCATACGCAAATCAATCTTGACCCTGTGCTTCATGGGAACAGTCCAGCCCGAACTGCAAAGCCAGGTCCTCCCTGGACCAGAAACAAGCATCCTAGGACCGGTTTCGGAGTTTCACCCCTCATCAGCAAGGATAGCTTGATTCCAGTGGCACAGTCTGCCCGGGACCCACGTCTGTGCATACCCGGCGCACTTAGGGTGAGGAAGCAAAAAACACACAATTGATGGATGGAATGCAGAACAAATCAAAACATTCACCCCCAGTCAAGAGATTTGGGTTAAATCCATCATTCTTTTGCTCACCATGCCACCCCAGTTTAGGCCTGGCCATATGCAAATCAGTCTTGAACCTGTGCCTCATGGAAACAGTCTAGCCCGAACTGCGAAGCAAGGTCCTCCCTGGACCAGAAACAAGCATCCTAGGACCAGTTTCAGGAATTCACCCCTCATCAGCCAGGATAGCTTGATTCCAGTGGCACAGTGAGCCCGGGACCCACTTCTCGGCATACCCGGCACACTTAGGGCGAGGAAGCAAAAGATACACAATTGATGGACGGAATGCAAACCATATCAAAACATTCACCCCCAGTCAGGAGATCTGGGTTAAATCCATTATTCTTTTGCTCACCATGCCACCCCAGTTTAGACATGGCCTTATGGAAATCAGTCCTGACCCTGTGCCTCATTGGAACAGTCCCTCCCGAACTGCCAAGCCAGGTCCTCCCTGGACCGGAAACGAGCATCCTAGGACCAGTTTCAGGAATTCACCCCTCATCAGCCAGGATAGCTTGATTCCAGTGGCACAGTGAGCCCGGGACCCACTTCTCGGCATACCCGGCACACTTAGGGCGAGGAAGCAAAAGATACACAATTGATGGACGGAATGCAAACCATATCAAAAAATTCACCCCCAGTCAAGAGATCTGGGTTAAATCCATCATTCTTTTGCTCACTATGTCACCCCAGTTTAGACCAGGCTATATGCAAATCAGTCTTGACCCTGTGCCTCATGGGAACAGTCCAGCCCAAACTGCCAAGCCAGGTCCTCCTTGGACCGGAAACAAGCATCCTAGGACCGGTTTTGGGGAATTCACCCCTCATCAGCCAGGATAGCTTGATTCCAGTGGCACAGTGAGCCCGGGACCCACTTCTCGGCATACCCGGCACACTTAGGGCGAGGAAGCAAAAGATACACAATTGACGGACGAAATGCAAACCATATCAAAAATTCACCCCCAGTCAAGAGATCTGGGTTAAATCCATCATTCTTTTGCTCACCATGCCACCCCAGTTTTGACCTGACCATATGCAAATCAGTCTTGACCCTGTGCCTCATGGGAACAGTCCAGCCCAAACTGCCAAGCCAAGTCCTCCCTGGACCGGAAACAAGCATCCTAGGACTGGTTTTGGAGTTTCACCCCTCATCAGCCAGGATAGCTTGATTCCAGTGGCACAGTCAGCCCGGGACCCACATCTCGGCATACCCGGCGCAATTAGGGCAAGGAAGCAAAAGACACACAATTGATGGACAGAATGCAGAACAATTCAAAACATTCACCCCCAGTCAAGCGATCTGGGTTAAGTCCATCATTCTTTTGCTCAGCATGCCACCCCAGTATAGACTTGGCCATATGCAAATCAGTCTTGACCCTGTGGCTCATGGGAACAGTCCAGCCTGAACTCCCAAGCCAGGTCCTCCCTGGACCAGAAACAAGCATCCTAGGACTGGTTTCGTGGTTTCACCCCTCATCAGCCAGGATAGCTTGATTCCAGTGGCACAGTGAGCCTGGGACCCAAGTCTGGGCATACCCAGCGCACTTAGGGTGAGGAAGCAAAACCCACACAATTGATGGACGGAATGCAGAACAAATCAAAACATTCACCCCCAGTCAAGAGATCTGGGTTAAATCCATCATTCTTTTGCTCACCATGTCACCCCAGTTTAGACCTGGCCATATGCAAATCAGTCTTGACCCTGTGCCTCATGGGAACAGTCCAGCCCAAACTGCCAAGCCAGGTCCTCCCTGGACCAAAAACAAGCATCCTAGGACTGGTTTCATGGTTTCACCCCTCATCAGCCAGGATAGCTTTATTCCAGTGGCACAGTGAGCCCGGGACTCACATCTGGGCATACCCGGGGCACTTAGGGCGAGGAAGCAAAATACACACAATTAATGGACGGAATGCAGAACAAATCAAAACATTCACCCCCAGTCAAGAGATCTCGGTTAAATCCATCATTCTATTGCTCAGCATGCCACTCCAGTTTAGACCTGGCCATATGCAAATCAGCCTTGACCCTGTGCCTCATGGGAACAGGCCAGCCGGAACTGCCAAGCCAGGTCCTCCCTGGACCAGAGACAACCACCTTAGGACCGGTTTCGGGGTTTCACCCCTCATCAGCCAGGATAGCTTGATTCCAGTGGCACAGTGAGCCTGGACCCAAGTCTGGGCATACCAAGCGCACTTAGGGTGAGGAAGCAAAACACACACAATTGATGGACGGAATATAGAACAAATCAAAACATTCACCCCCAGTCAAGAGATCTCGGTTAAATCCATCATTCTATTGCTCAGCATGCCACTCCAGTTTAGACCTGGCCATATGCAAATCAGCCTTGACCCTGTGCCTCATGGGAATAGTCCAGCCCAAACTGCCAAGCCAGGTCCTCCCTGGACCGGAAACAAGCATCCTAGGACCGGTTTTGGAGTTTCACCCCTCATCAACCAGGATAGCTTGATTCCAGTGGCACAGTGAGCCCGGGACCCACGTCTAGGAATACCTGGCACACTTAGGGCGAGGAAGCAAAAGACACACAATTGATGGACGGAATGCAGAACAAATCAAAACATTCCCCCCCAGTCAAGAGATCTGAGTTAAATCCATCATTCTTTTGCTCACCATGCCACCCCAGTTTAGACCTGGCCATAGGCAAATCAGTCCTGACCCTGTGCCTCATGGGAACAGTCCAGCCTTAACTGCCAAGCCAGGTCCTCCCTGGACCGGAAACAAGCATCCTAGGACTGGTTTCAGGGTTTCACCCCTTATCAGCCAGGATAGCTTGATTCCAGTGTCACAGTGAGCCCGGGACCCAAGTCTGGGCATACCCGGCGCACTTAGGGCGAGGAAGCAAAAGGCACACAATTGATGGACGGAATGCAGAACAAATCAAAATATTCACCCCCAGTCAAGAGATCTAGGTTAATTCTTTTGCTCACCATGCCACCCCAGTTTAGACCTGGCCATATGCAAATCAGTCTTGACCCTGTGCCTCATGGGAACAGTCTATCCCGAACTGCCAAGCCAGGTCCTCCCTGGATCGGAAACAAGCATCCTAGGACTGGTTTCAGGGTTTCACCCTTATCAGCCAGGATAGCTTGATTCCAGTGGCACAGTGAGCCCGGGACCCACGTCTGGGCATACCCGGCGCACTTAGGGCGAGGAAGCAAAGATACACAATTGATGGACGGAATGCAGAACAAATCAAACCATTCACCCCCAGTCAAGAGATCTGGGTTAAATCCATCATTCTTTTGCTCACCATGACCAGACAATGGATTTAGGCCCAGATCTCTGTACTGGGGTGAATGCATGACATTGTTCTGTATTCTGTCCATCAATTGTTCTTTTTCCATTGGTCACCCCGAGTGGGACGGGTATGCCCAGACGTGGGTCCCGTGCTCTCCATGCCACTGGAGTCAAGCCATCCTGGCTGATGAGGGGTGAAATCCCGAAACCGGCCCTAGAATGCTTGTTTCCAGTCCAGGGAGGACCTGGCCTGGCAGTTCAGGCTGGACTGTTCCCGTTGGGCACAGGGTCAAGACTGATTTGCATATGGCTGGGTTCAAACTGGAATGGCATGGTGAGCAAAAAAACTATGGATTTAGGCCCAGATCTCTGTTCTGGGGTGAATGTATGACATTGTTCTGCATTCTGTCCATCAACTGTTGTTTTGGGATAAATACAGCACATTCACGCACTTTCCCTGTAAAGCAGCGCACCAAGGTGACTTGCTGTGCTGCGTCACTTTACCATAAATATGGCCCCAAGTTTGAAAACCCATCACAATCTTTTCTGTGACCTTGTCAATGACAGAATACTAAAATAAGTGCATTAACTTTTTAAAACCTGCAACACATATAACCTTTAAAATGGCTATTGGCGTTTGCATACCAGCGGTCCCACACTCATGTTGGCTTCAGTTGTAGCTATGGTAAACGCTGAAAATATTAATTGTGTGCAAGGTTCATTGTGCTTTATTCTTTAGACATCTAACAAGATCTAACAAGCCAGAATAAGAGTGAGCCAAGGCAAGGGATAACAGACATTTTTTACCTGAGAACAGGAAAAAGAAACTCACCATACCCTAATCGAAGGTGTTTAATGCCCTTGAATAATAGCCTTACTAAATGTATCCAAGGCAGTGATTCTTAACCTTTTGACTTCTATGGATCCCTACTTAATCATCACTGGAACCCAAGTACCCCCACTGAGTCATTAATGGAAGACGGAAACCTTGCAGTAAGCATTTTTGATGAGTTGAACTTAAAAACAATATAAAAAAGTTAAACAAGCATTCATCTGACAAATATACAAATGTTGAAATATATTATTTAATTCACAAATATTAAAAAGCAAGATTTTTATTTTAATGGAAAGGTTGGAGCTTTTCTAAAGTTAATAATGGCTACTCATCATCCATACTATAGTCAGTTTCACACACTTACACTGCTCCCATGAATCAATCTGAGGATACTCACTTAATTTCCCGTCTCCAATTCCAATTTCCTTTACATTTTCAGAACTTTGTAAAATTTTCAATTTTACATTTTGGCTCTTTATCTTCATATCCGGACCCCACATTGAGAACCATTGATCTAAGACCTTCTTTAAATATTGCATGGATGGTTAGTAGCATTTAAAATATTTTGCAATAAATCATGAGAACAATTTATTGAACTTAGCTGCAAGGCACAAAGGCTATTATGATCAAAAGTAATTTAATCTGTTATTTTCTAATCATGATACTCCTTTTTATTGCAGGTACTGATGCTCCTGTGGCAGGTACTTAGAAACCTCTAAGTATTAAAGCGTCTTTCTCTGTCAGCTGCTTAAATTGAAGTTGTTACTTGCAAACCATTTGAAATGTTGCCAAGTATATCCTGTTAGTGCACCAATGAAATATGTTACATACGTTTTAAACTCCCATTGAATATAACGGGCCCGATGTATCATACTTTCACACAACGCAAAGCAGCAAGACACCATGCTGTGTCGCATTGCACTGCATGAAACGAAGAGGGCAAGAATGTCCCATATTTAACAATATATGACACATTCCTCTCCTCTCCCTGCACATGCGCACGATGAGCTGCCTTGTGCTAATTCAGGCATCCTTGCGTCATGGTGCAAAGGTGCCTGCTTTGTAGGCAGGATTGTTTTTATGCAGGAGTGGGCACCTTCCTGCATGACAATAATCATCAGAAACATTTTCCTTTTTTTTAGCAGAATACAGCACACTTAGGAAGGGGAAATAACAAGGGGAAATGTAGATAGTTCTACTTGTTGCGCCTCACCAGGAAAGGTGTAGCATTTTGAAACATTCCCAGGTTTAACTGTCTTGGTAAATTTCGGAATGGGCCAAAATCCATGGGTGGATGCCTGTTAACACCCATGCACCACCCATGGAATACCTTTTCTCTATTTTTTTCCATTGTGTTACACTCCAGATTTACCAAGCCACGTAAGGTGGCCTTGCGTGGCTTGGTAAATCTCATTCAAGGTTTTGGGTCACCCTACATCACCATGCGTGGTGCAAGGGCGACGCAAAACCTTGATTAATTTGGCCTTTGAATTTTATTAACCAACACAAGTGAATTATAGCATGTAAGGCCTGTAAAATGCCACTAATGAGTGTCATGTCTTTGTAACCTCTACATATCTTGTGTACAGAAACATACAGATTTGTAGCTCTGGGAAAATGTGTGTTGTAAATAAGCTTGGAGATGGTAGACATTTTTATCAGATATGCATTTATTGTTTCAGCAGCATTCATTATATTGTATTGTAATTGCCTTTATATAGCGCTTACTACCCCTGATGAGGCGTTACAGTGCTTTTTGGGTGAGGAGCATGCCACTCTGGAACCTATAAAGGATTACTGGTGAATTAGTATAGCGAAATATGAAAGCAATTTGAGTGGTGGATAAGTTAGTCAATTATTTGGATTGAGAAGGATAGTGGAAGGATAGAAGAGGGAAAAAGGTTTGCATTTATGTAGCACTTGCTACCCCTGATGAGGTGTTGAAGCACTTTTTTGGCAAAGTGCATGCTACGCCGGAACCCATGGAACCCATAAAGGATTAGTGGTGGATTAGTATAGTGAAATATGAAAGTACTTTGAGTGGTGGACATGTTAGTCAGTAATTTAGATTGAGGATGATAGTGGAGGAATAGAAGAGGGAAAAAGTTTGTAATTATATAGCGCTAGTTACCCCTGATTAGATCTTGAAGCGCTTTTTTAGCGAGTAGCCCGCTACTCCGGAACCCATAAAGGATTAGTGGTGAATTAGTATAGTGAAATATGACAGTAATTTGAGTGGTGAATCTGTTAGTCAGTTATTTGGATTGAGAAGGTTTGTGGAGGGATAGACGAGGGAAAAGGTTTGCATTTATATAGCGCTTGCTACCCCTGATGAGGTGTTAAAGCGCTTTTTCAGTGAGTAGCCCTCTGAAAGGATTAGTGGTGAATTAGTGCAGTGAAATATGAAAGTTATTTGAGTGGTGGATATGTTAGTTTGTTATTTGGATTGAGAAGGATAGTGGAGGGATAGAAGAGGGAAAAGGTTTGCATTTATATAGCATTTGCTACCCCTGATGAGATGTTGAAGTGCTTTTTGCTGAGTAGCAATTAATTTTAGTGGTGGACATGTTAGTCTATTATTTGGATTGAAACGGAATAGTGGAGGGATAAAAGAGGGAAGGGTCTAGATTTTTTGGGGGAGTGAAGGCAAAAGTGAAGGCAAAGCCTGACAGCCCACTTTTTAGAAAAGTGTGCACTGCTACAACCTCCAAAATCATTAAAAAATGTACAGTCCAAACTGGGGTTTTTGAATTTTGGCAGAACATACATTTTGAGGGATCAGGGTTGTCATGTTCGATAGTTGCCAAGAACTATTCTCTCCTTGGTAAGAGTGGCATTGCGAGCTAGCTGGTACACAGGCCAACATACCCGGTGGGGGGGGTCTGGAATCAGTCTGGACACCAGTTCCGCAGTGTATGTTGTCTAAACGCACAGATCCTATATAGGTCTTATAGGAACCTCTGCTTTTATGAAGTACAGTTTGGGTGAGAAAGGGGGGCTATGGATGACATTAGTTCAGTTGTGAAGGTAGGATGTGATCCACTCTAGAGCAGGCCCATCTATTCTGGCTTTGTAGTGTCTTTGTATCAGAGTATCATGGTCAACCGTGTCAAAGGCAGCCAAGAGGTTCAAGAGAAATAGTGCAGCAACCAAGTTGCGGTCAACTGTGTTCTTCAGGTCATCCCAGATGGCAACAAGGGCAGATTCTGTGCCTCTTACTGGACAGAATCCTGTTTGGAAGTCTGAAAGTATGGCATTATTTTCAATAAATTGTGACATCTGGGCGAATGCTGGTCTTTGTATCAGTTTGCCCAGGAAAGGTGACTTTTGTATTCGGTCTGTAGTTGTCAAGGTTCAGCGGGTACAAGTTTATTTTCTTCAGTAATGGGAGTATGTATGACCTTTTGAGTTCTTCTGGGAATATTCTGGTACTTAAGGAATTGTTTATGATTCTTTTTACTGGTGTGGCAGCAGAGGTTGTTAGAAGAAGTCTCTTGAAGGTTTGTGGTGGACAGGGGTTAGAAGGGCTGCCGGAAGGACCTGCTTGTTTGACCAGGTCCATAAATTCATCATGTGAAATGTGTTGGAAGGAACAGAGATGCTGAGTTAGAGTATTCTTGGATTGTTCTTTTGGAAAAGGTTCGGCGCTGGTGCTTTGTCTTTGTTTTAAATATGAGTCCAACGTGTCTGCTTTGGCTGTGTAATGATTTGCCAGTTTGTCTGTGAAATCTTGAGTAATGGGATTAGCTCTGTCTAGGCAATTTGGTTTATGAAATTCATTGAGAATTTTATAGAATTCTTTATTTGCACATTTAGCATTTTTAATTATGTCTGCATAGTAGCTTTTCTTAGCTTTTTTGATAACTGGCTTGTATAATGTTTTAAGTTTCTGTAGGTGAAGTTTGTCTTGATTGGTGTTTGTTTTGAGCCAGGCATATTGCAGCTTTTTAATTTGTTGTTTTAACTCTTTTATCTCTGTATTTCTCCAAGGTGCCTATTTCCTTTTGTTCTATTGTGTCATTTATAGCAGTATTAGGATCTCAAAAGCTTCCTGTAGCCACTCATTTAGTTTTTGAACATAATTTATTGTGTCTAGATCAGTACTGGATGTTAGTTGTGTTTCTAAGTTTTCCAAATTGAGTTTGTTCCATGGTCGATAGGTGGATGCACTTAAGGTGGTTTTAGGTGCATTGCTTTGTGTTGTTTTTATGTTAGAAAGCAAGCAAATGATGGTCTTACCATGTCACTGGAGTCATTGTTTGAAAGGTAACTAGTTCTGTATTCGCAAAAATGAGATCTAGGATGTGTCCAGCGATGTGTGTGGGTTTGTGGCTGATATGATGCAGATTCAGTGCTTCTAGGCAAGTAGTGACTATTTTTGGGTGTGGCATATTTGGTTTGTCAAACCAAATGTTGAGGTCATCCTGAAAGCATAGTTTGGAGTGTACTGTTATCAGGTTTGAAACTGTGTCTAGAAGTGTGTCTGGGAATGTCGCATTGCTAGGTGGAGGTCTGTAAAGGAGCAGGATGTTGCAGGAGGAAGATGGTGTAGGATTGCATCTGGTGAAAAGCACCTCACAATCTTGAATGGAGACATTGTCAGCTTTAGTGATATCTAATGTTTGCCTGAACACCACAGCTAGGCCACCTCCTCTTTTGCCTATATGATTTTGGGTGATAGTTTGAGAACCTAGGGGAACGACTTTATGCAGGACTGGAGCCATATCATCTCCCAACCACGATTCAGTTATGAATACTATGTCAGGTTTTGTGTCAGTGAGAAGGTCGTAGATGTGATGTCTGTTTTTATAGAGCGATCGAGCATTTTTTAGTAGACAGTTTAGGGAAAGTGCTTTGGCGATAGTGTAACTTTGTTTTGTAGAAGAGTGAGCAGTATTTTGTGGGCTTGTAGCAGGTGTGTTCTTAGTGTTGGTATTAGCTGTATGAGGATAGCAATCGTGTAACTGTTCTGTATTGTGTTCCTCGTCCAGCAGTCTAAGAAGGCATTCTGGTGGGTCTGCGTATGTAGGTGCTGGAGACGGTGGTTGAGAGTGAGTTGGTGATATGTGTGTTTTTATAGTGTAACCTTGTTGTGCAGTAGGCAAGGAGAAGTGAAGGTGTGAGGTGTGGCATTTTGCTTATTTTGTTTACGTCTATTTAGGATGGACAGTGTATGAGTTAGGGATGGTGGTGCAGCATGTGGGTCATGTAGTAAGGTTCTAAATTGTCCAATGGATGAGAGGCGGTTAGAAGAGAGTTGCTGTGTTGCTGTATATGTGTTAGGTGTGGGGGAAGAGAGAAAGCTTGGCATTGGAGTTTGTTCATTTGTGTAGTCTGAAAGGTGGGTGTATGTTTGTAGTTTGTGATGGAAAGTATTATGAGGTATAGCTTGTGAGAGATTTTGTTGTACTGATGTGCATATTCTGTTTTGTTTTTGAGGAGTAGTGAAATGAGGTGATGATGTATTTGTTTTATGAGATGGATTTGTTTGTATAGTATTGTTTGTGAGTGGAAGTTGAAAGGTAGAGGGGGAAGTGATGTGTTTGTGAGTTGAGTGTATGTTGTGTGTAAGAAGGGATGAAGTAGTGTTAAGATGGTTTGTCTTAGATATGATTGCTACCAATCTGGGGGTCTCTGTTCTAATTTATAATCAGTCTTATATGGAATTCATCTCAGTTTAATTATACTCTTTGTCTCACAAATTATTTCTTTGTAATTTGAACTTGTTTGGTGTTTTTTTCTTCTTCTTTTTTTCTCTTTTTTGTTGTTGTTGTGTGTAATCATTTTCTTTGACAACTGTATGCATTTAATACTGTGTTCTTTTTTATTGTTACCCTCTTGTTGACAAATAAAAAATATAAAAAATAAAAAAAAAGATATGATTGCTACAAGAGGTAACGTGTATTGAAGTGGAGTGTAAGTGTTGTATGGCTGTGTTATTGTGGTAGAAAGAAGAGGAGGGTGTTGGTTTGAGAAATGATGGAAGGCTGAATATAGGTTTGTAGGTGACGAAAATGGGTCTGTTAGGAGTAATTAGAGCAGGAGGTGTGTGTCTGTATGGGATATAGTTAAGTATGCTATAGATTTACTGGCTGCGGCTCTGCTAGGAGGTGGCTGCTTGATGCGGGATACTTAACCCTGCCCCGAGTGGGGAGACGCCCGCCCGGGCCATTCTTTTTTCTGCCTGCCCCGTTCGGGGATCGTGGGGGTGCCCGACCCCCCTTGGAAACCCTCAAACAGACTGCCTGCCTGGAGATAACTACGGGGGCGATTCTGGTGTTTGAGAGCACTCCGGGGTTCCTCACAGGCGGGTGACAGGCCAGGATACATTGCACTGGCGACAACCTTGAGGTGATCAGCTCTAGATTCACTGCTGGACCACTTGCTCGGCCCTCCCTTGGGACGTGATGAACTTGGGCTCCCCGGATTCGCTGGGCGGGGACGTGGGCCCTCTCGCGCTTGACCTGGCCCCCGCGCTCCTGGTGACCCCTACGGTAGGGACATAAGTCCGCCATCGATAGCCCTATAGAGGGAAACTGGGTCTGGCGATTGCAACACTTGCGGACACCTGTGTTTTTCACTGAAGTCTACCTCATGGGCAAGGACAGGCTGCCTCGCGCCTCCAACCCCAACACCATCACACAGTATACCACACAACGCCTAGCCACGCAGCAAATCACTCGTCAGACGGGCCAGGATGGAGAGGGAGATGTCTCCAATGAGCCGTCTCGAGCTGAGCTCCTAGAGGTGATACAGGGGTCCTGTACCGCCCTGGAAAAACAAATTGAGACAGTGTCCATCGATGTAAATATACTACGGGCGGATTTGCGAAAGGTGGCGGATAAGGTCTCCATGGCAGAGGGAGACATCGTCCAGCTCCAGGGGGAAGTGGCCTCCCTGAAGCAACAGGTCTCTCAGCTCACCAACACCACCGGAGCGCTAGAACGACGAGCGGAGGAAGCGGAAGGGCGGGCCCGTCGAAGCAACATCAGGGTCCTGGGCATTCCGGAGCACTCGGAACAGGGCAATGCGGAGCAATTCCTGGAGAATTGGATACGTACTAAGCTATGCCCCACAGGTCTGTCGGAGGTCTTTGTGGTGGAGAGAGCCCACAGGGCGCTGGTTTCTCCACCGCCGCCAGGGGCTCCACCCAGGGCCCTCATTGCCAAAATCCTGAACTATCTGGACAGAGACTGTATTCTGAAAGCAGCACGAGAAGCGACGGACCTCACTTTCGACAACGCCAAGGTGTCCATTTACTCGGACTACACCCGCCAGGTGCAGGAACAAAGGAAATCTTTTCTCGGCATCAAGCAGAAGCTGCGTGAACTTCACCTACAGTACATGTTACTGTACCCTGCGAAACTCAAGGTGATAACACATGGAAAGGCCCATTTCTTCGACTCTCCAGAAGAGGTATGGGAATGGCTTGAGATCAGGGGAGAGGCCCTCCCCCAGCGTGAGCAGAGGGGATCCCAGTGTACCTGGGGGACCAGACCTCCTAGGAATCGCAGGAACGGATGCAGGAGTCAGGTCATAGACGACGCTCAAGCGGAGAGACAGCGGATCATGGTGGGGGACGACGGCGGCCTACGTGTGGAGTCATCGGACTCCGACGAACCTCCCCCGCAGACTGTGACAGGGACTCCTGAGGAGAGCCTGGTACCAGAGACTCTCCTGTCAGCCACCCATATGGTTCCAGAAACGGTCATGGACCCACCTACGCCCACTACAGCACCGTCCTGAAGATGATATCCTTTTTTCTCTTTTCTTATTGCTGGGGTGGAGGGGGCCGGACCTTAGAGGGCTAGTGATTATTGCCCCACAGGGACTTGGGAGAATTATTTATTGAAATAGTGCTGATGTTGTAAGCATTTGGTGGGATTTGCCGATCAATCTGGCATGAGTGTTTCACAGGTATATATTTGGGCAGTTCGGGACATTGAACTATGCCCTGAGGCGGCTGGTCTGTGTCGGGAGTTGGACTTGGGGGAGGGGGTTTTCTTCTTCTTTTGTAGAATAGTTCTGGCCCCGTTTGGGCTAATGGGACAGCTGTGCACGTCCTGGCACCAGCATGGGAAGGGCATTTCTGCGTGTTTTGTTGTCAATAAATTTCTCTTGGGAGGGGGCTCCTAGGGGGGTGTTTTTGGTTTCTTTCAGGCATTGTATGTATCGCATTTAGGGCACAGGGCTTAGGTAGCTGCACGGGACACGGAACACACAGGGATTGGGTACTTTACCATACATGGGGTTTACATTTTTAAGCTGGAATGTGAGGGGGCTGGGTACATGCACCAAGAGATACAGGGTCCTGTCCTTTCTCCGCAGACATCAGGTCTCGATAGCATGCCTCCAAGAAACTCACCTCACGGACGAAGGGGCTCAGAAATTGACGAAGAAATGGCGGGGACAGGTTTTCCACTCTTCATTCTCTACCTATGCCAGGGGAGTCCTTGTGTGGGTGGCCCCCGGGGTCCCATTTGCCATCCAGTATGTGGAAGCTGACATCCATGGGAGATATCTGCTCCTTAGAGCTAAGCTAGATGGTAGGGATGTTGCCATAATGAACACCTATGCACCAAACACAGATGACTCAGACTTTTTTCAGTCCCTGCAGGAGGTCCTGGTATCGGAGCTGGAGGTTCCACTACTTTGGATGGGGGATTTTAATTGTGTCCTAGACCCTGTCCTTGATAGGTTCCCAACCCGCACTGGCACGAAACCCAGGATGACGACGAAACTCTGAGAAGTCATGGGAAATATAGGAGCCCAGGATGTATGGTGCCAGAGACACCCAACCCAGAAAGTGTACACCTGTTTTTCATCTACTCATAATACACACAGTCGCTTGGATAGGGTCTTACTCACAAATCCTGATGCAGCTATGTCCTTTGAGGTGACCCATCAAGAGCGATTCCTATCTGATCACTCCCCTGTGGCGTGTGTGGTTAACTGGGGGGGCCCGATATGTCGCCCACAGACTTGGAGGTTGCTGGCAGAGATTCTCGAGGACCAGGTAGGGAAGCACCACCTAGAAACTGCCATAACTGACTATATTGACCTAAACTGGGGCGGGTCGGACCTATCGCAGGCCACGAAGTGGGAAGCCCTGAAAGCGGTAGTGAGAGGGGCATGCATAAGCCTTACATGCGGGGTTCGGAAGCAGCTCCAACGAGAGCTACAGGAGGAGGAACGCCACCTCTTGGAAGTACAGACCTCTGAAAGCCCTGACACAATGGGGAGGGATGGGGAACATGACGTCCGGGAACTCATCCATGACATTTGGAACAGACTTGACAAATATACCCTCACACAGTACAGACAACACCTTCATAGGGAAGGAGATAAATCGGGCCGTCTTCTGGCCTGGATTCTCCGGCGGGAACACGGCCCTGATGCGATTGTGGCTTTACGGGAGCCCACGGGGGGCCTGGTGCACTCCGAGGTGGGACTGCTGCGTGTCCTCAAATCCCATCTCCAGTTGGTGTATACCGCAGACCCCGCAATCTGCGAGGCGTCCTATCTCCCTTACCTCCATGACCTGACCTTACGGTCTATCCCTAAACTGGCACAGAAGGAACTCGATGAACCCCTAACACTAGGCGAGGTACAATCCGCCCTGCAGCACCTACCACGAGCCAAATTCCCGGGTAGTGACGGGTTTCCTCCTGAGTTCTATCAAGCATTCACGGGCACTCTTCCCCGACTCCTGTTGCAGGTTTATCTCGAGGCATTTGAACGTGGAGTTCTCCCACTGAGCATGACACAGGGGGAAATATGCATGATTCTAAAACCAGGAGGGGATGCCCATGAGCCCTCATCGTATCAACCGATCACGATGATCAACACAGATGTTAAAATCTTATGCAAGCTCTTGGCCTCTCGATTAGCGCCATACATGACTCACCTGGTCCATGAGGATCAGTGTGGGTTCATACCGGGACGAAACACAGCTATGAATCTGCGACGGCTGAATCACATTCTGCATGAGGTACGGGATCGGGAGGAACAGATGGTATTGGTCTCCATTGACCTCGCCAAGGCATTCGACACGGTAGACTGGGAATACCTTCTTGAGGTCCTGCGCACTGTGGGGTTGGGTCCCAAATTTTGTCGCTGGATTTGTATTTTGTATACGGCTCCCGCACTAGGGTAAAACTTGGGGGTGCGAGGTCAGAAGAGTGGCAACTGGGAAGGGGTACACGCCAGGGGTGTCCCCTTTCGCCTTTATTGTTCGCCCTGGCCATAGAGCCCTTCGCGGTCCGGGTCAGGACTGACAAGGAACAGTGGGTAATTAGACTGGGGGACACGAGTCATATTATTTCCCTATATGCTGACGATGCCCTGTTTTATTTGGCTTCTCTCCAGGACGCACTGCCGGTATTGCTGCGCCAGCTAGACCGGTTTGGAGAGGTCTCCGGATTGCGACTTAACCGTGGTAAGTCCCTGATCTTTCCATTGGCGGGACTGGCCTCAGTGCACCTGGGGGATCTACCAGACCTCAGGCTGCGCTGCGAACAGACAGGGTTCTGTTACCTTGGAATACAGGTGGCCCCGACGGACACACAGGCGCTAGCCCGGAATGTAGACCGCATAATCACGTCGTTGCAGCAGTCGGTGTCATTTTGGAACACTCTTCCACTTTTGTTGATGGGCAGGCTGGCCATCTCTAAGATGGTGATGCTTCCTCGGACACTATACGTACTCCAGAACTCACTATGTCCATTGCTGCCACGAGTTTTCAAAACTCTCAACACGTTACTCACGTCTCTGCTCTGGGCGGGCCGGCGCAGTAGGGTAGCTCTAAGCACTATCATTCGCAGCTATGAGGAGGGCGGTCTGGAAGCTCCACGCTTCGACCTATATTATTATGCGGCCCATCTACAACATGCGGCACGTTGGCTCACAGACACAGACAATTGGGAGAAACGCCTTCTCTCTGACAGGGTAGACACCCAGACACTGCAGGAAGCACTGATGCAGGGCAGGGGGTCAGACACGTCTCTTCCCTATATCGTGCGACACACAGCCGGTATATGGCAGCGGTTTGTTGAGAAGGTCTTAAGAAGGGCACCCTTTCACAGGGAGCTCCCGATCTGGATACTGGCCCCCTTCATAGACATGGGGCAATATTTGTCCTTTCAATCTTGGAGGGAGGGTGGGTGTGAAGTTCTTGCCGACCTTTTTCCCAACGAGACCTTCATGTTATGTTATGTTAACCAGATTTATATAGCGCACAGCTGCCCCAGCGAAGAGGCGTCCCGGCGCTGCCAGCCACAGAGAGTAGCAGGGTAAAGGAGAAACTGGTAAGCAACAGGAACAAAGAGCAGGCGGCCTAAGCTGGCGGAAAGAGGAAGGTTTTGATTGCTTTCCTGAAAGCCAACAAGTGATTTAGGCTGCGAATCTGAGGGGGCAGAGAATTCCATAGCTTAGCGGCCATGTAGTGGAACGATCGACCACCAGCCCGGACGCGCTTCACACGGGGGACAGTGACTAAGTACTGCCCCGAGCATCGCAGCTCACGAGTGGATTCGTAGGGGGTTAACATGTTGGCAAGGAGGCTGGGTGAGGCCAGTTTCAAGATCTTAAAAGATAGGCAAAGTGCCTTGAATTGGATCCGTTTGGCCACCGGAAGCCAGTGAAGCCGCCGAACGGCGTCAGTGGCGGAACAGTGACGTGGGAGCCCTAGGAGGGCTCTGGCAGCCGCATTCTGCACACGCTGTAATCGCATTACCTCAGCCTGATTGGCTCCTAAGAGGAACGAGTTAGCGTAGTCCAGTCTGGATAGAATAGCAGACTGGACAATCAGCTGGCGTGTAGGCGGGTTGAAAAACTCAGCAACGGCTTGAGACCCCGCAGGAGGCCAAAACAAGTGCCCGTGACTTTTTTGTATGTTCTTGGAAGCTGAGGGTGGAATCCATCCAAACCCCTAAGTTCTTGACCGCCATCTTAGGGGTGGGGGTGTCTCCAAGCACACTTGGCCACCATTGCTCATTCCAGAGGTTCCTGTCCTTCCCTACCAACAGTACCTCCGTTTTAGTGGCGTTCAACTGAAGGCAATTAGAGGTCATCCACTCTGCCACGGCGGCCAGGCCGCTCCTAAACCTGAGGGCATCCAGAGGGGAACCATCGGATAGGGCCACCACTAGCTGCGTATCGTCAGCATATGAGACCATAGTGAGGCCCATCTTCCTGGCCACCGTAGCAAGAGGCTGGACATATAGGTTGAACAATACGGGGCTCAGAGCAGAGCCCTGGGGTACCCCTTGCCCAATGGAATGGGACTGGGAGAGGAACGGGGGGGCTGACACGCGGAAGGATCTTTCACTCAAGAATGACCTAAACCATTCGAGTGCGAGGCCCACCACCCCGGCAGCCTCCAGACGTTGTAACAGAGTCGCGTGTCAAACCGTGTCAAATGCGGCACTGAGATCAAGTAGAATCAGTGCCGCAGTATGACCGGAGTCCAGAATGGTCCGTAGGTGTTCAGTCATTGCCAGAAGAGCTGTCTCTGTGCTGTGACCAGCACGGAAACCATTTTGCGAAGGGTCCAGAATGTTATTGGTATTGAGAAATTTTGTAAGGATGTTGTTGACATGGGCCTCAGCAATCTTAGCTACCCACGGCAGGAGGGAGATTGGCCGGAAGTTTTCCAGCTTTGCTGGGTCCAACGAGGGTTTTTTAAGAATGGGGGAAACCCTAGCCTGTTTCCAGAGCACAGGGACCACAGCAGTGGTAAATGAAGTGTTAATGATCTGGCACAGAGGAGCCAAAAAGAGAGACAGTGAGTCCCTAAACTGGGCAGGTTTTAGAGGGTCGGCCGGAGAGCCAGATTTGACTTTCTTACTCAGGAGAGTAAGCTCTTTCTGTGAGATACTGGGGATAGCTGTCAGAGAGTGCAAGGGGGAGGATCCGCAAAGAGTGGCCGTAGAAGACGGCTTTTGTGGAAAGGACTGATAGATGGTGTCCACCTTGTTAACGAAAAACAGCGCCAGGTCTTCACATTGTTGCTCAGAAATGATCGCAGAGGCCTGGGATTTGTTTCTTACTCTCAGATCCTTTAAAATTTTAAAAATACAGTTAGCCGGGTTAGGACTTAATTGTATTTCATTAGCATTGTAGGCAGCCCGGGCGGTACAGACATTTCTATGATAGTTTTTAATCGCAGCCAAATAGTTTTTTTTTGTTATAGGGTCATAGTCTTTCCTCCACAAGCGCTCTAGTTTCTTACATGCTTTCCGCAGAGCGGCCAGTGTGTCATTGTACCATGGGCTAGGGTCCGCAGAGCGGCCTTTCATCTATTTAGCTGGGATGAGGGAGTCCAGGGTTTGGACAATCCAGTTACAGAAGTCACTGTAAGCCCCATCGGCATCGTTCTGTGGTGCTGGAAAATTCGCAGTGAGAAGCGCATGAAAATCCTCCAGTCTCAGTTGACGCCAAGGGCGCCTGAAGACGGGGGGATGCGTGTCCCTGACAAAGGGTTCGGGTGCCGGAAAAGACATGGTTATCAAAGAATGGTCGGACCAACCTACAGGTTTAGGGGTCTCTACCGTGGCAGATGGAATATTAGAAAAAATAGGATCCAGCAGGTGACCCGCTGAATGAGTGGGGCCAGGGACCAGTTGGTGGAGTTGGCAGGCTGCCAGGTCCGCCAGCACGCTGATAACTGCGGCGTCTTGCGTCTGGTCGAAATGCAGGTTGAGATCCCCTAGGATGGTGAAATTGGCTGTACCCATTGCAAGTGCTTAGGTAGATTCTAGGAGGGCAGATTTGAAATGCGTAGCTAACCCCGGAGGGCGATATACTAGTAGCCCAGAGATGGTCAGATGGGCACTGAGAGTGATACTGAATCGTGCACATTCGCAGCCCTCCATTGCTTCTTTGACAAAGCTGCAAGAATAACACGATTTGAAAATGACCGCAATCCCACCCCCTCGAGACTCACGATTGACAATAAGGATGGTGTAGCCAGGAGGCAGTGCTAGGTTGGGTTCGGCTACCGTGTCTACATTGAGCCAGGTCTCCGTAATAAAAAACACATCCGGAGCTTCCTCCTTGACCAAATCATGGACTTCAAGGTAGTGTTTGGCCAAAGACCGCACGTTCAGCTGGAGAATTCTCACTGGCGGTCTAGTCTGAGGAGGAGGAGATGAAGGAAGCAGCGGCATAAAGGAGACATACCTGCAACCGGGACAACAAAAAGGCCCTTCCAAGGGGCCCAACCGAGGCCCGCTGCAACCTTTACCCAGAGAGTTAGCAGCCAATAGCTCCGCCCTGGAATAAATATGTCGTCCCAAAGTGCTCTGGCCAGCATTCCTGGCGAGAGGCGACGTACAGGCGCGGACGGGCGCAGACGGGCTTGCCTTAGGCGCGCCTTCGGCGCGCCAGCTGCGCAGTCGCCTGCACATCCAATCTAAATAGGTACCAGGCGGGAAACTCCTCCTCAGCCTTTCCCCCGTAAGTGTATTGCTTGGCCACGCCCTCCACACAAACGGCACACAGCCGGGGTGGACCGGGGCGGGCTAGAAAAATCAGCGTGAGGTACCAGCTGATCAGGTACTGTTATACAAGTATATGACACAGTGCAAATAAGCAATAGTAAAAGTTTCAATTTTAAAACCAAGTTAAGCGATTAAAAAAGCAGCGCGCTACTAAGTTTCCTTACTCTGAGTGTCTCTGCGCGGTCGCCTGCACATCACTTACGAGCAGGCGGAAGAGAACTTTGGCCTTGGACAAGGCCAATTCCTACACTTCCAGGGAATTCAGGATGTGGTGAAAATCACCTGGTCTCAATACCCGGACATCCCACCACCGACGCACACCCTGGATATCCTACTTTCATGCGGTACAGGTCGCAAATTGATATCTCTCCTGTATAAAGCTATGAAACAGGATTCCACCCCCCCGGTACCACCATCTCGGGCTGCCTGGGTGAAGGATCTCGCTACCCAGCTGGAAGAGAAACAATGGGCACGCATAGGCTCCCTCACATGCACAGTTTCATGCAACGCCAGGTTTAAGTTGACGCACTTCAACTTCTTACACCGCACCTACCTAACCCCGGTATCCCTGAAACGCATCTCTAGCAGCAGGGGAGATAGATGCCCTAGATGTGCCGCAGAGAAAGCGGGCTTTTTACACTTGCCATGGGATTGTCCACTGGTCAGGCAGTTCTGGGTGGGGGTGGTGGGAAGGATTGTTGCAACCACAGGCCTTCAGATGATGCCTGAACCCTTGCATTGTTTACTTGTATTGGTCCGGAAGCCCAAGAAAAAGAAACTCCCATATAAGCTCCTACAATTAATGCTGGTGCTCGCTAGGCGCAGGGTAGCTATAACTTGGATGGGGCAAAGGGCCCCTGATGTGCCCATCTGGCTTAAAGATGTCCGTGAATGGTCCCTAGCCGAAGAAGCCCACATGAAACTCACCCGAAGGGACGAGAAGTTGCAAGAAGACCTGGCTTGGCATGACATGTGCACCTCTGGGTTGGCAGAGGGGGAGCCCTCCTCGCAGGATACAACTGACAGCGAGGAGAGTGGGTTAGATATAGCCAGTGGGTCTGATCCTAGCGGGGAGTGAGAGGGTCGACCCCGGTAATGTCCGCATTGGAACTCGGTGCCATGCCCGGATTCCTTCCTCACTGTAATATGCTTGCAAATGATTTTTCTTTCCCCATTGTACCTTTCCCTCCCTGATGCTGCCTTTTGTCCTATATGCCATTAATAATGTCAACGATATGCATACATACGCTGATCTGATCCAAATTTGTTTTTTTTGTATTTGCAACATGTAAACTGAAAAATAAAGTTTAAAAAAAAAAAAAGTATGCTATAGATTTGAGTTGTGTTAGTGATGAGTGGATTGGTTAGTGGTATAGGATAGAGTTGTGTATTGTTTGTATGTGATGGCGCAAATATGTGGCAGCTGGATAGAAGGGTGTATAGTGTCATGTGGTTTGTGGCCTCCTGGTCTGCCTTGCTAGCTGGCCGTAGAACCTTCTAAGTTTAACTGGGTTTGCTTGAAGTCCTCTCCGAGTGTCCTTAAACTCTAAGGGCGATATGTATCAAAAAGAGTTTTGCGATTCTCAAATTGCGATTTTTAGCGAATCGCTATTAGAGAATCGCAAAATGCATGTATGTAGGATTTGCTAAAAATGTTGCAGAATCCTACATATTCTCTATTTGCGAATCGCAAATTGAGATTCGCAAATAAGGAATAACCTTCCCATTCATTCCTATGGGCTAGAGGCCCATAGGAATGAATGGGAAGACATTCTCAATTTGCGATTACCAATTAGAGAATCGCAAATTGAGAATGCAATTGCAAGGCTGCAAGGGTGCCAAAAGGACACCCTGTTGCACCCCTGAAATATGCATGTGTGCACATTTTGCGCACATACATGCCCTAAGGGCATGTATGTGCTGACATATGGCACTTTTAAAAAATCAAAAAAGTGCTTTTTAAAGAAAATCGCAAATTACCACCAACTTGAAGTTTGTGGTAATTTGCAATTCCTTAAGGCCAAATAGCAAATTTCTGGTGCTTCCAGAATTGCATTTAAGGAATCGCAATTTGCAATTCCTTATTGCATTCGCAGAAATAGAGAATCGCAAATTGCGATTCTCTATTTCTGCGATGGCCTTTGGGATGATACATCCTGAAGAGCTTTTTCCCATTCGCAAATGGGCAGATTCTGAGAATCTGCCCATTTGCAAACGGGAAAAAGGCTTCATACATATGGCCCTAAATTTCCAACCGCGACTTTCCCATAGAGTTGTATGGAGCTCGCGCCTGTGTTCCCACACTGCACTCGTTCCTCCGTGGGTCCCCTGTGTCACTACCTTGGGTGGTTCCTTGGGGTCCCAGCGATTCCTACATGCTCTAGGCACTGTGTCTAGTCAAGTCGTGGTTGTTATACCACTTTCTTAATATATGGTTTGGTCTCCCCTGGAGCCCACTGTGTATTGTGCTATTTACTGTCGCTCTAGTACTGTAATATTGTGTGCCTTGTTCTCTAATCTCATAAAGAGGTTAGTAGAGAGTGTTTAGTAATAAATACATATATTTTATATATACCTTGTGTGGTTCTCCTTTCATTTGGTCATTCAAGAGGTTATATACTGGTAAAACAAGCTGCTTTACATTCCTTCAAGACTTAGCCTGAAGGCTGCTCTCCACAGCTACCACTAGGATAGCTTTCTTTAAAGGTTGTCTTTAACCTAATCATCAATAAGGGTCGTTTGGACTGGTGCAAGGTGCCCACTTTAATTAGTGGACAGCATATACCAGGCCAACTTCTCACATGGTGTGTGTATACAGCAGAGTTGACAGGGTGTGTTGCGAGAATGTGTGTGACAGAGAGAAAGAAAGTGAGAGAGAGGGAAGAGTCGGTGACGTGTGTGTCAGCCAGGAGCTGAAGTGTGTGTGTGTGTATATATAGCAGAGAGTAACAGCGTGTGTGAGAGAAGTGTGTGTGTCTGTGACAGAGAAAGTGTGTGTGTTTGAGTAAGAGAGAGAGACAGTGTAAGATATGGGGTATCTGTAAACGGTTGACAGTGTGTGAGGGTCCTGGTGGCCAGGTTGGTATCCCCATGAAAGGGGGAGGTGTAGCCACCAACCAAGAGCAGCTTGAAGCCTGAGTCATAGTCCCTTTCCTTCAGCATGTGGCATGGTTCTGGCAAGTTGTGCTATAGAGGGTAGCATCGGACAAGAGAGGGTTGCATCGGGCAAGAGAGGGTTGCATCGGGCAAGAGAGGGAAGCATCGGACAAGAGAGGGTAGCATTGGACTGCTAATGCCATGTGCCGGGGAGCGGGGTCCCAGGTGGAGCAGGGTTAGTGGTAGAAGGCTGGAGGGGTTAACATTGTTGAAATCGGGGAGATCCAGCAGCAGTTAGTGGTAAAAGGGAAGCCCGGCAGCAGTTAGTGGTAGAAGGAGAGAGAGCGGATTCACATTGGTGAAAGCGGAAGACTAGGCAGCAATTAGTGGCAGAAGCAGGGAGGAGTGCACATTGGTGACAGCGGAAGACCCGGCAGCAGTTAGTGGAGGGAGGAGTGCACATTTGTGAAAGCAGGAGACCAGGCAAGGTAACGGGCACTTCACGTCATATGCAATAAATGCCACAGGTAGGATCTTGGAGAAAAACATTTCAAACTATCAACTAAAGAGTTGCACTGATATACTAGTGGCCAGCATGTTCTACGGAAAATAAAAGCCATTACATTTTCTGCTGTGAACGAACCAACGCGCTTCTGAAAATGTATTTTTTGGTTCTTCTCACAAGAAATAAGATATCGATGGATACATGCTTGCAGACAAGAAACAGTGCTTATTTCTTTTTACACATTTACTCTCACACAGTGACACTTCCCACTTCTGAGCATCTACTAGCTGGGAGCCCGTGGATTGTGATCAGAGCATGTTTCCTTATAAACCACAACAGAACAACGGCCAGAGAAGCACGCGCTCTGGAAGAGCACCTCTGCAGGGGCCAGAAGCACTAGAATTTAGATGGCAATAGGAGGATAATCTGCAGGAGATGTTGTGCCGGTACTCCCTGAAAGGCTCTGGAGGCAGGCGGACCCCGCCGGGTCTCCCAAGGCTTAGACGGGGGCTGTGAGGCCAAAGCTCGAGTTACTGTCCCCAGCATGACTGCCCTGGGAGGGGACTGGTAGCTAGACAAAGAAGATGGTCTACCCATCGCTCCTTGCTCGCTGTTTCTGCGCGTGAGCATGGTGTAGACCTGGAGCTCCTAGGAGTGAAACTCTACAACTACAACAAAAAATACATGATTGGCTGCAGAGGCTGAGCCCTGCAAACTGAATAAAATTAAAAATAAAGTTAAAAAAAATGTGATTGACTGCAAGGCCGAGCCCCGTCTAACTGTGAATAAAGTTAAAAACAAGACAGGAGCGTCTCAGTCGCCGTTAAGGGTATGGATGGGAGGGGGGCAATGGCGTGTGGGAGTAAGCGGCGGCGTCCATGAAGCAGGTGCCGCACTGAGACAGGAAAACCTGTGCACTCTACAACTAAACTAAAAGAGTGCGTAAACCCAAAGAGAAAAACCTTTTGTGAAAGGATACCTGTAATAGGCCAATACTCCAGGGGAGGAGCAAGACCTGAGATGCTGGAACATAGAAGGCAAAAATACCATTGAGAAGCGAGCGACGCTCTCCTTAACCGTTCAGCAGCGAGGGCGGAATGAAAGCCTACATACTAAATACAGCATGTCTTCAAGATTGGCGCATGCTTTGTCTAGGCTTGACCTAAAAATAGAGGGGGTGGCAGAGAGGTAAGAAAGCTTGTCAAGGCTTTTTTCGAACCGTTCTAACTCAATAGTGTTGAAAACGTAGTTGCCTTGGTCTCTTCTCAGATTGTATGCCTCCCCAGCCTTATGTGTTCATTCAAGCCAGCCCAAATATTGCAGTCACAATGCTTGTAGCCAAAGCTCTAGTATTATTATTGGTCCACTGCTTCAGATTGTTGACCCTTCTCCCTCCTTGCCTTCCGATAGATCTGTGCACTCCCGGTTTGTGTAAACAAAAGATTTCCCTCATGTCTAATTTGAATTTTGGATGAAAACTGCTAAAGGGACGCTACACCCAGGGTGATTAATTCATGAATCATTTGTAGCTCCTTACTAGGTATTAAAGTTATATGACTGTTATCAGAGTAGTTGTGAATCCTTCTCATTGAGCAGTGTCTCCTAGCTCCACAGACATGTGCCGATATTTGTCCCTGAACACCATGCCCTTTGGGGAGATTAGAGAAACCTTCAAAACAGACATCGGGCTGCTCTTATTACCCCCTAGTACCTATTTTCTAGGGTGTTGTAGTATCTAACTTTTAAAGCACCATTTTCAGGCAAATTGGATATGGCCAGAATTCACATCCTTTATTCCTATTCACTGTGTTTTCAAGGAACTCATTTTGGATTGCAAATTAGAAATTGAGGCAGTTGCACATTTCTCAGATCACGGAGTTCTTCAAACATTGTTCTAGTGAGTTTGCACAGCTTCTTCCATCTGTCTCATACACTGGTCCTTGTTCCACTTGCTGCATTCTGTTTTTACTCAGTGCAACCTTTAAACTTCTCAAAAGCTCCCTCAGAAACAGAAATATGCCTTTATGCACTTCTGTACAAATTTGAATTTCTTTCAGGGCTTACCTACTCTTACATTTGCCCTTCTGTTCTCGGATGACCCGTTGTCACCTCTCATTTGGCCTGTGTATCATATGGCTAATAATTTACTCCCCACATTTTACTGAGCTATGTGTTTTCTTTGGGGGGCATTAAAAAAGGCGTAAATCGCCACCTGTCTCAATGTTCAAACTCAGCCCTGGCCTTCACACAGCAGAGAGCAGAAAGCAGCAATTGTGATTCTCCGCTTCAACCCTGTTAGTGCTCTCCATTCTCCTCAATGCAACCTCCTTGACAGTCCTCGTGAGCCTCTTTTCGAATAAAGTTCCACCAGGGGATTCTCAGTTACATTGTAGTCACACTGAATTGATCTCTTTAAGGCTGTGCCCCTCACTGGGTTAGCAGTCTGGCAAGTCACACCCTGTGAGCACCACCACCTTGAGAGTCAAGATGGTGCATTGCTCGGCATCAATACAGGGCCTTGTCAGGGTGTTTGATGTCACTGGACCCCTTCACAGGAAGCACAGCCTTTCCTACAGGATGTCCCCAACGCTCGTGACACCACCTTCCGCACCCAACAGGGGAGCTCATAACCCAAGGGTGGAACTGCATTGAAATTCCTGGGAAGAGCAGCCATCTTGGACCCAGGCAAGCTCCAACCCCAACAAGTTTACAAGTGTTTTTTGTTTAATTTGAGTATGTATATCTTCAGCACTCTCTCTTTCTGTGCCTAATATTTGCTTCATGTTCTTATAGATAGATTAAGGTATTTTTTATATTGGTAAAAAAGTTCTTAAAGGGTAACTGTGTTACACCCCTGTTATGTCCTTTCAGAATTGCAACTTCAGAGTGCGTTTACACTGTAAACCCGGTGAAATGACAAAAACAAAGCAGAATCTATGAGAGTGAACAAAGTGGGCATATGCATCAGAGGCAAACACTATAAGGTGTTTTTCTCTCACTGAAGCCCTCCTGGGGACCCCACAAGGTCCCGTAATGGCAAGGCTCTGTGTTTGGGTAAGCTACATGGAATTAAGAACCCCTTCAGTGGAGGACAAGCTTTGGTCTGATGGTTCTCTGAGTGTAAATGCCCTGACCAGACGTCTGGTCAGGGCACAAGTGCAGCAAGCAGAATTTGGAGGTTACTATAGCCAGTTGTGGGCTCCTTGCTAACCTTAGTCCAAAGCCAGTGATTACCACATTTTCTCTCTTTGTGCTAAATTTTACACCTTCTATTAAAAGGGGGCCCCAGTTAGACCTTTCGCTATGCAGCTCTTATGTGTGTTTACTGGCATACCTGGCCATTATACAGGTCTCTCCTTGGTTGAGGGAACTGGGGCTGCGGGGGGTGGAGATACTGAGGCAAGTGTGAGCGAGTTTGTGGGTGTGTGTGTGTGTCTCCGTCTGTCTACTGTACCGAATAGTTTGAGGAAATAAGACCATGCCTGTACACAGCTTAGTGCAGATGGATTATTTTAAGGACTGAAATGGACATATCATCCATCATGCCCCCCCAATTGCCAAATTCGAGTTTGAGGCCTTCTGGTTGAATAAAGAACTGAATTAAAAGAATAAACCAACCCTATATGAAGACAAGTCCCAAACCCCAAACACGTCCTCCAGTTACCAGCAATTATTTACCTCCTTGGACCCTAGGTACTCTATCATGCTTTAGGAAAGGCTTTGAGATCCTAGTTTGCTCCAGAGATGAATATAACCTACTTGATGTGTATCCTTGCTTCTTTGAAGGCTGTGATTTCTTTGTGATGAACTGAGTGCATGCTAACCAGCTGTCTTACGTGACCCCAGAGCAGTATTCAGTCAACATGAGAAGAGTAGGCATTGTGCATCAAAGGGGACACAACAAGAGTTGATTCTCTCTCTCAAAACAACTCAATGGCGTTTTAGGAACAAAGTGCATAGTTACCAGTTGCACGGCTAAATTAATTTTTTGGTACCTAAACCTCATTAAGGGACTTCTGAGCTGTGATCAGGGGTGTGGAATTTAATAAAATAGCTACTTGTTAATGAGAGAGGTTGCTTCATTAATCTACTTGTCCTGTAACAAAATCCACTTGTCCCTTTGGTGCCATGTTGTATGGCGACAAATTATGACAGCAATTTCATTATATAAGAGCTCTGATAATAGCCTCTCTGATTCTGCCAGAGCTCATACCACAGTAGGGTTTGAATACTAGCAGGTCTCTTGGTTTGCCACCTTTCCGCAGATCTACATACTGGTGCTGATGGTATCAGTAAGCAATGGTTCCCCATGGTTCGAATGCTCTTTTGAGTCTGTGCAAACCTGTTAACTTGCATGTTTTATGGGTTTTCATTAGCTCGTCTCTAATATTTTCCCATCCAGAGAAAGGCTGGAAATGTTCTCCTGACAAGGGCATAAGTAAAACTTCTTCCAGGGTTGGGGGAAAAAAGTGGTTAGTTCGAAAGTGAATTTGTTACTGCTCAACAGATTTTCGCATAAGCAAATCTACACATGCATATTTGCTGGTGCTAAAATGCAGTTCACAAATATTTTCTAGGAGTACGATTTCCTGACCTACTTCTGTAAATTCATGAAAGCGATACATCTGCACCAATGCAAGGACATATACCATGGTGAACTTTTGTGACTTTCTCTAAGAATTGGGGCCCTATTTAGGTCTGGCATTAACCAACATATTTGTTTTTATTAAAATTCTATCTACCTACCTACTGCTTCACTGTGAGTGACAGCATTCTGCTTTTCAAAGAAGCTTATTGGCACACAAAGTAGTTTTGTTAGGTGCCAGGAACTAATGTGGCAATGTCTGTTTTTTGAGACGCAAAATATATTTGCTTTTGCCAGTGTTTGTTATAAGGATGAGGGCCTGGCAGCTCCCACAACAATAAAGTTGTACAAAAAGTATGTCAAAACAAGACGCGCATTTACAAAACCAAAAGGCTGACCACCAATGTCATACCTATTGACTGCTCAAATGCTTGTTTATTTTCATGTTTCTTATAATTTTGTTAAAACTGGTTAGACTGATTTTCTATTATGAATATTTTTTGAAAATACTAGCATGCATCAACATATTTTACTAAATGATGCTTCAAAGAAATGGTACCTAAAATTTCACAGGAGTTTGGCAAAACATTTATTTTCCTATTTGCATTTTTTTAATGACCTTTTTATTTTTGAAGCAAAGAATCATCAATCTTGATTTAAAAAATGTGCATATATTTGCATCTAATTAGATAGCATCCTGGGAGCATTATATGTAGCCTCATATTGTTAAACTTTGCAAATGTGTGTTCACATTATTATACTGGAACCCCTGTCAGTAGCACAGTCTGAACTTACATTTCCTTAGAGCACTCACCCTAATAATAAAGGCTTTGTATTAATGAACCATAAATACAAGTTTGAACAGCATTAACATGTGGACACCCATATTATCTTAACTAGAGACACTGCCCTTCCCTGATCCATAATGTGGTACTGTAATCTGGCAGTCAAATGGTTTGTCTCAAGGGGTCCCTCACGACTATTTGTCTCAAGGACAACATAAATATGAAAACTTGTTGTCCTTGACCCCAAACAATATGTCCTGGACGTAGGGCTATAAGAATTCCACACCCTGATTATGATAACAGACCACAATGCATTGCTGCAGACACACATAATTATATTGATGTACTTAAGGACAATATTGTTTGGCATGTTCAGTATATTTCATAAGGTAGGCAGAATTATAGAATTTTATATGCAATGTTAGTTACAGTAATTATAGTTTAGGATGACCCCTCTTGCCATGGGATTTCCCATTTTGCACCCTTAAATGTTTGTGCCCCCCCCCTTGATGTAAATGAACCAAACATTGGACAAACTGCCTTAAAACAAACCAACCTTTCCTTCAACATGTCAAATTTGGTGCACATTGGTCAAAGGATTCAAAAGGTACAAGAAGGCAGGGGTGGGTAGGGGTCCTAAACACTCAACCAAAACTGAGTAAAAGTATACTACATTTTCCAGGCATGTAGTTAATCCTTGCGTCCATTCAATGCCTTTTCTTGGTTGAGTGATTTTTCATCGAGCCTTTTTTATTTCTGATTTGATAAAGCAGCCATAGCCAGACCTTGAGTGAGCAACAGAAAAGAACATTCAGAAGCACCACTGACTGGGCAGAAGTTGGATGCTTCAGCTGTAAAAAGTACTTACTGCAGGACTGATTTGGTTATAGTGCCAATTCAGCGATCAAGGCTATGGGCTTGATCTGTTTATTATTTTCAGTTACGACAAAGGCAGTAGGCGAGGTGTAAGAGCATTTGTTAAAGCCAACAGTCATTCATGGGTAGGTTGTTGTTGCACTGCTAAAGACAATAGAGAGGTATTTTGTTACAGATTACAGTATAGACATGGGTTCTGTGTGGGTTACTCACTCAGACAAACCCTGCCTGTAGAAGATTTGTTCTCTGATAATCCTTATTAGCCCCTCTTAGGAGGATTTTTTTTTGCATGCAGTTTTGTATATATTTGTATTTTAATACTGTATGCCTAATGATTGCCTTGGTGGAATGCCTATTACAGTAAGCCTGAGTTGGTTATGGCGACCAACCACTGATAAAAGCTATAGGCCTGGTTGGTTTGGTTCACATATGTCCGGTGTCACACGTCTGATATGTTTATTATGAAAACTTATGACAAAGGCGGCAGGCCTGATTTGTTGTGAAACGGATATGTTAAGCCAATAGGCCTTTAAGAGTGGATTGTTACAACAATGTGTTAAAGCCTTTAATTAGAGATTTTTCATGGAATCTCATAAATTACCATAGCAAGCAAGTTTTTGGGTAATGGATACCCACTTTTACAAGCCCTGCCTTGGGCCTAGAAGATTTGCACTGTGATAAACCTTGTAGTGCCCTTGTAGAAGGGCTGTATTTTGTTTTTCTGACTCTAATGTTCTATACATGTGTGATTCTATGACTATAAGTCTGATAGTTAACTTGTGGGGCATCGTATGCTAAATGCAGTAGGTCAGTTGGTTATGATGACCAGTCACTGATAAAGGCTATAAGTTCACTGTGAAAAGTTATGTCCAGTGCTTAATTTGAGCCGGTGGTTTCCGGTGCTCAGCACCAGCACTTAATCATCAACTCCGGCCCTTTTTATGAGCACCAGTTAAGGACACATTCACTTATAGTAGGCCCAGGAGATTACGTGATTTGTGCAGAATCACACAATGTTGAGCCGATGCTGAGACTCAAACCTGGTTTCCCAGCTCCAAAGTCGGCAGCTCTGGCCATTGTGCCACATACACTCCCCTTTTCATGGTTCTGTTTTAAGCGTTGCTAACAGGAGAAATGGGCTGGTGCAAGCTGCCTCCTGACGAGGGCCCAGGCACTTATTTGTTTTTATAAATTAACCACAGCATAGGTTTGATATGTTTATTATTAAAATGTAAGAGAAAGGTAGTAGGCTTGGCTTATATATTGTGAAAAGTATCTGTTAAAGTCAGTAGGCCCTTAAGTATGGATTGGTATTAAATTGCCTTAAAGGCTGTAAGACAGCTATTCTGTTACACAAACTCTCACAGATTACTGTAGTAAGCAAGCGTTTTTCTATTGGGAACTCCCACTGACAAACCCAGAAAATGGAAGGTTATTACTGTGATAATCCTTGTTAACCTTTTTTCGAAGGGGTTGTATTTTGTTTTGTCACGTGTAATTTTGTACATATTTTTAATTTTATGACTGATTGCTTTCTTGTGGGAGAGTTTATGCTCAATGCAGTAGGCCTAGGATTGTTCATTGCAGGGAAAAAGTATGTTAAATGTCATATGTCTGATATGTTTCTATTGAAAAACTGGCAAAGACAGTAGGCCAGGATTATTTATTCTGAAACCTATATGTTAAAGCCATATTGGTCTTTTAGGGTGGATTGTTATTACGCTATAGATAGATAGGTATTTTGTTACATGGAATTCACAGATTACGTAGTAGGCAAGGGTTTTGGTGTTGGCAACTCCCACTGACAAATCCTGGAGGTAAAATATTTTGACTGTGGTAATACTCGGTAATGCCTCCGAGGAGGATTTGTATTTTGTTTGCCAGGTGCAATTTTATATATTGGTAATTTTATGATTCTATGCCTAAAGGTTGCCTTACTGGAAAGTTCATGCTCAATACAGTGGACCAGGGTTGGTCATGGTGACAAGTCAGTTTTAAAGGATATAGGTATGATTGTTTCATTGGGTAAAGTTATGTCAAAGGTAAATCAGTAATAAAAAGTTTCAAGAAAGCCAATAAGCATGTCTTTATTTGATTGCCTGATCGCGTGTGCATCAGAGCCTGAATACAGGTGCACTCCATTGCCGTGGCCAGTGAGCCAGTCATTTCATTTTCCATTTTCTCTTTTTATTGGTCCTCGTTAATTTCTTTCCTTCTCCTTACATTTTATTCTTATGTTTTTAGAGCATACTGCAACCTGTGCTACCGGACCTCTTGCTTGCTGCTCATTTCATCTTCAGTGCGCCACATCTGGTGCGACTAAAGCTTCTAAACCAGGCTGTCGTTTGCAATGGTATTGTCTATAGTGGACTATTGTTTATTGTTTCTAAGGTGGCCAATGCGTTGCTTATAAATGTGGTAGCCATGTTGGAATTTTAAAATTGGGGAGAGGATTTAGCCTAACGACTAGGGCGGTCGATCTCAAATCTGGGGAACCGGGTTCGAGTCTCGGCAATGACGCTCAACATCCTGTGATTCTGGGCAAATCACTTAATCTCTCCGTGCCTAACAAAAATGAATATGTCCTTGTGTAACGCAACTGGTGCTCATGTAAAGCGATTTGATACCTGATACCTTCGGGTCAAGTTTGCGCTACATAAAGCTAGGACAAAAAAAACCAACAATACACTATGTACAAGATCATTGGCAGATGGCGGCCCACTGCAACTGCCAAGTGTGCAAGTGCCATTTTTGTTTATTGTTTGTGTTATTGAATGATCCTGTACGATCAACGGAATTTGAGGACATTGCGCATGCATTAAGACACTTACAGTAAACATTACAATCTAAACCATGCTGAAACACTGCATGAATTCCCAAACACTAGTTGGCTTCACATTCCCCTCTGTCACACGCATACAGGTTATAACTGATACTGGGTGCAAAAATCCGACCTATTCAAATGTTTACAACATGAAACTAAACACACCATAAACTCAGCATGGGACAGGGTGAAATGGCCTCTTATGTTCGAAGGTGGTCACTCCGTCCTTTTAGATATCTAGGGATTTAACTAAGCCAGGACATGGCAGAGGAATTCAGGACAAATGCAAACGTTTTTGGTCATCAAAACAGGAAACTACTAAGTTCCCAATGCCTTTGACAGGACATACAGTTATTACGAAAATGGTCATGATATTCAGGATATTATATGTAATTCAGAATATGTCAATGCTGATTCCTGAACACAATTTGAAGACTCTAGACTCACTATTGCCAAGACTCCTATGGTCATGCAATTACCGCTTGAACAGATTGGGGATGCTAGTACCAGATTACCAGAAATATTATAGCGCAGCACAGCTTTGCTCAAATTACCAGAAGTATTATACTGCAGCCATGGTTTAGGAATGGGGAGCCAGATCTAGTGGCACGCCTTATTAAAAATGTAGCTACCACAAGACAGTTAACCTTTAGACCATTGTTGTCCAAAATATAAAAGCTAAAACATTGCCATTACAAGTTTCCACATTAAATACAATACCGCAGAGAGCCACAAAACTGGCAGATTATAAATATCCATAAATAACACAGTATGCAATATGGCATGCTGCAATATACCCGAACAGGCCTTGAACAATCATCTGTGCTGACAATAGGGTGACACCCTGAAAGCTGGAAGAAAAACATAGGAATGGAAGACTGATGGGTTCCGCTAAATTCTGAGCACCGCTGGGAGTGAGTAATACCTTATTTCTTAGACACACCCCACTTGCGGCTTCTATAAAAAAATTTGACCAGACTTCCCTAAAGACGCGACTGTTCATACTTTAAATCAGAGGATTCTAGAATTGCATGAATGTATTAAGCTCACCATATAATAGTATAAAACCAGTAACCACTTGAATGCGCACACTTAGCTTCATTAGAGGAGAAGCAAGAACAGATCTTGACAACTCTGAGGCCACCACCACCGACTGGGAAGGTGTCCTGGAGAAGTTTAAATCCCTGGTGGCAGCATGAGACACTCTTTTGGTGGACAAGATTCGTAGTCTAGAAGATAATCTTTTGCAATTATCCGTTATGTACAAAGACTCATTAGCGCATCCGGCTCCTGCTCAGCCACCTATTACTAGCTAGGCCAGACCAGGCCTACAGATGCAAGTCCTGCCCCCAACATAAAGACTTTATCGTCCTATGGTGTACCCCCCACTAACAGTGTATAGCCTTTGCCTTTACAGGGCGTGGGAGCTTCGAGTCCTGTGGGCAGTGGTGAAGACCAGTGGGGGCGAGTAGGGCTGTCTGGCACTGTGAGCGATCTGCACTAGACTTTAACTTACAGTTTCGACCCTCCCCCAACCAGTTTTGTTTGAGCCTTTCCCTGATCGCTGCCCTTATGTGGCAATCCTGACTGGGGTACGGCCTCTTTGCCCTTCTGGGGAGAAATCAACCTCACAGCTTAAAAACAAAGTTTGCCACTGGCTGACCTGGCATACTGTCTCTGACACACTATTGATTTCTAAATCTCTGATGGGGATACAGAAGCTTTTGGATCGATTTGAGATCTTCTGCAAGCAGAGGGGCCTGGAGATAAATCTAGTAAAACGAAGTAAATGGTTTTTAACCCCTGCCTGTCTACCCGTTCCCATCCGACTTTAAATGGTGTCACCATGGAGAGAGTCCACATATTTGATTATCTAGATGTCACTCTCACGGAGTTAGCCCACATTAGAAAGTGTAGACTCAACCAGGAGAAACATACTGCGGGTATTGTGAGGTTACAACGAGGCTCTTCACTTCGTCCTGTATCCCCAGCTCTCCAAATTTATAATCTCGAGGCCCTTGGGGAAATCCTCTATGTTGGGGAACTCTGGGTCCATGAGGATGTTAGCAGGCTGGAGATAATCGAAAATTGTTTTCTGTGACTCCTTATTAACCTCTTTGTCAGTACCCTGCCTATTCCCCTATGGCTTGACCTAGGCCTCAGATCTCTTTCCGACAAAGTGGGTCTGAGACTGATATTATGTTATCGCATGATCTGGGCAACCCCAGAACTTTTGCCATACCGACAGGGTCTGGAGGATGTTCTGGGGCTTCTAAGATCCCCTGCCTCAGGGTTGTAAAACGTCGATTGACTGAGATGTGGTGTGGGAACCTCCGGTCCACTCTCACTGAAGCCATGGGGTTCTCGAAAGAAAAACTGGCGCTTTACTGTTACTGATTTTAGGGCATTATAGGGTGGGTATCCTCACTGCCTCCTTCCTTGAGTTCAAAGATGACTACAACTTAGAAGGATATTTGGACGAGATTGAGCCTCCTGTAGCCAAAACATTATATATGAAACTTCAGATAGGAACCGTGCCACTCTGTTCAATTACAGCAAAATGACTGCATGCATCCAAAGAGTCTGATGGGTTTTGTCCTTTCTGTCCCCAGGTGATGGAATCCATAGAACATGTAATTTTTTTGTCCGATTGGCCATGGGTGCAGAAGGAAGTGGAATCTACCGCTATGTCGTAGCCTGGGAATCGGGGACTGTAGAACAGCGATTAGGATCCTGAGAAGTGATACTAGCCAATTTATTGTATTTGTCGTCCCACGTTATTTGTTGAATATGTGGAGAATTAGGCAAAAAGGTTAGCCATCTGAAGGGTTGCCCCTGTTGACTACCTTTGTTTTTAGATTTGCGAGCCAGATGTAATGGGGCTAATTATTTTTGTAGAGGGGTGATACTCATCATTAAAGAATATGGCTGGACTATGTTTATTGCTTTGTTACTGAATGAATTTTATTCATTTTATTGTACTTGTTTTTATCGTTTTTATATTATTGTATATTCAGAATTTAGCTTTTATCTTATGTGCTTTTATAGCGGTAACGCTGAATAAAGATTTATGAATGATATGGCTTCTGCCGATGGGTCATCCAAAGTGTTAGGATTAATACCTTGCATTGCAAATATGTGCATAACTCATTATCGTGTGCCACAGATTATGCATAGAATTTACAGAGAGAATAGTGATAGATGTTCACAATTGTATCAGCGAGAAGGGCTCCTGCATGCACCTTTGTTGGACAAGCACTGAAATTCAGAAAGTCCTATGGGGAAATGGAGAATCCTAAAGAATTGACAGGTTCAAAAATAGCACATACACCCCAATTATGTTTATTGGGAATCTTACTAATAAAAAAAAGGCAATCGGGTGAAAATTTGTGTAGCGGTTGGATTATTTTTGTCCAAGAAATGCATAGTGATGTGCTGGATAAAAAAAGGACACTGGGAGAATGTGTAGTAAGACAACAACAAAAGCGAATGCAAGATGAGGGGCGAGAAGTAAATATATGAGACATGGTCCCATGTATCCATCTGATGACAAATCACCATAGGAAGGAGAAACAATAACAGATGCTCCAAACTGTAGTCAACTATAATATGAATGAGGCCACAACAGATTGAAGGAAGCAAATGTAATGGATAGATTGTTGAACATTTATTTGATCAGAAACGTTATGACTGTATTGTAACACGGAATATGTATGATCCCTGTTCGGAGAAGTGGACACACCAAAGGATTATGTGAGAGAGAACAGCCTGTTCTGTTTGTTTTTCTCGTCCCTCCTAATTATCAACAAACATAATAAAGAAATAGAAGTTATTAAAAGTCCGCATGGGCGAAGGCAGGCTCCGCTGTCACACCTACTATATACAGTTACAGGACACAATTTATGTTTAGTTCTTCTATCTATTGTTCACAAACATCAAATACAACACACCAATAAATTCGGTGTGGGTGGAGCCCTCCCAGATCAAATTGTCATACCTGCTACATACACATGCCGGCCACAACTTATTTCTGCGGTTAAACATCAAAGAATAAATAACAAAGCACACCTGCAAGCCAAAGGTAAACATTTTGCGAACAATGATCAAAAAACGGCACAATATTGTTCAGTCTTCTCAAAAGACCTACCTCTCAACATGGCTTAATTTTTAAACATATTTACAGTTCAGCAAAAGTCACTGCAATGTTTGTGAACATCTGTAAAAACAACAAAGACATATGTAAAAATTACAACCACTATAAAAGCCCTAAATCAATTTAAAAGAATGAAATGCACTGAAAAAGCTAACGGAAAGGGAAAGTTAATAGGGGTGTCAGTAGAGGCTCCAGCATCAGTATTCAAAATGCAAGAAATTTGCAAGTTAACCTTATTCCTCCCCTCCCCCATACACTCTTACTAATGTCAATCAATGTGTTCATAGGTGCTGTATTAAAATTACACAATCTAGAAAATCAGGAATTACATCTATAAGGGTCACACATGAATGGAATTTGGTTTATCAAGGGCAAACACTTGAATCCTCACGAGGCAATACCCAAAATATTAGCATGTACGGAGTATGTTATCAATATGGACAGTAACGCCTTACAACAGCAAAAACTAGCCCATCATGTCCTCGGTGTCAAATTATTTTATCTGCAAAATCACCAAACAATACACAAAGTACTATCATAAACTGGGGCATAAGCACTTTGTTCTAACGTAAAATAACAACACCTCATGACAATAACAACAAACCGCCCAATCATATCCTCAGTATCTGAAACCTTCACTAAATAACAATGCCTTCCAATGAAACAAATGCGAGATTTCATTTCATTGCTGCTGCTTAGTCATACAGACTGTAAAACACTCCTCATCAGATTCACTTTCCACTCATTCATTTCCATCTTCCACAAGTACGGCCCAGATCTGCTATAAGGCAAAGGAAATACCTTAATTTTTGTGCTAAATCCAGAACTCCAAATGTCTTGAAATAGCTCAGAATCATATTTGGTTTTAAGCGTCATCTTCCAAGTAGAGGAAGCAAAGAATGCTGTTCATCCTCAGCAAATCTGGATAAGAAGCGAAACAGGACAAAGATTGGGTTCTGGAGACTAACTACCCATGACTCATGTGGAAAAGATCAAGTCGACCACCTAGATGCTCAGGAAACGTTTATTGTTAAATCTAACCATAGTTTTCAAATTGAAGACTGGCATTGATTCACTACAGCTTGCCTACTATTGAAGGAGGTAGGTATTTCGCACTGTATAGCCCATGGAGTCAACAGTCCCTGTTAAGGCAAGCAGATTGAAGTGCCAGATGAGTAGGTAGATGGCTCATATCAAAGCAAGGTACCCTGAACCTCTAAGCTGAAGTGTGATACTCAGACGTTTGTGGCTCCTGCAGGAACAGTTAATGTAGTGGAAATGACCCTGATTGGACTGTGCGCTTTTGTTTCTCACATTCACTAAAGTGATCTGTATAAAGGCTCAGAAGTCCGAAGTGTGATAATTCTGCTCTTTAAGAAAGTAGAGAACCCCAGTTACTGTTGCTAGATTTTGTCATTTGATGTTGCATGCAAAGTAGATACAAAATAATTTCAATAATATCCAACTAAGTGTGCCACAGAAAATAATAAAATATAAGGTAGCTAGCTGATTTTAATCTAGGTTTGCTCACTGTTATGTACATAAGACCATCTGTAGTAAATGTGCCAGTTTAAAGGGGGCACTTGCATTTCAGCCTTCTTGGATTTAACTAAGTTATTTGACACAGAAGAAAAAGATGAGGTTTGACTCAAGCTGTGTGATTCACACTACCTACCTTGATAGGACCTGCCTCGGTAAATTATTTGAGATTTGATGTTGTTGCCTTGCCCCTTTTGCTCTTCATTATGTTTCTTTCAGATTGTACCTGTGTAGCTATGTTCTAGCTTCTCCCACATCCTCCTAGTTAAAATGAATTCAATGTTGGACTTTATTTTATATGGAAGAATCCATCTTACTGGATCTGAAAGTGGGGCTTGGATAACAAGGTTCCATGGTTAATGGAGGAAGTGGAGGTTGAAAAAGTGGACAGCTACACATAGGAAATAGCCATTACAACGCAGCTGTAACCACGCAGTACCTTTACCACGCATGCGTTACAATGCATGCACTGTTACCATGCATAGCTGTTAGCACGCATTCTTTTACAATGCATATGCCTTTACCACGCATGCCTTTACAATGAATTAACGTTATAAAGGTATGCATGGTAAAGGCATATACGTTGTACTGGTGGTAAAGGCATAAACTGGTAACGGTGGTAAAGGCACCGGCGTGGTGAAGGCTGTCGGCGTCGTTAGAGGTAACAGAGAGACCCTTCCGCTTCTTCTTGACGACCTGTGCCGCTCCTCGCTTCCAGAAGAGCTGCTTTGCCGTCCTGTAGGGGGATTAGACCGTACCGTTATACATTCCTACACATACATTTCACAAAAATGGTAAATTTGAAAATAATCTTGAGAGAGCAACTAGGGCTAAATTCGGGAGGGGGTTATTTTGCGCACAAGCTCGTACTCACTCCCTGCAAGTATGCAACTCGAACTTAAATCAGTTACTATGCATAGAAGTGAGGTATGGGATCATGGGAAATTATCGACATCCGATGATGGATATAACCATTTTATCCAAACTGGTTTTGGGGTAGTGCAGTATGTGCTGAAAGAGAGAGGCTAGAAACTGGGTTAATTGGCATTGAAATACAAGCTGAAGTGGTGCTGGGCAAGTTTCTTCTAAGGTGCGCACTTCAAAAAGCAAACATGAACATGAGGAAAAGGTGCTAAATTGTACAACTTCCACTATTTTTGAAGCTACCCGTTGGAATTAAGGAGCCTGATAATTTGCGCAATCTGAAGGATATTTCTATTAGAGATTAGGTTTCACGACCCACAAACCTAACCCACATCTCTGTATTCATACCCCTAGTTTAGTAGTTCTAGTTGATCCAAAAACTTTAGTCCTATTTATATAGTATGCATTTCGCTTGAGGCTTTGTTGTACTTGCTCCATTTCTCCATGTTTTGCTCTTCCACCCTCCTGGCCAAAAAATACTCCTCCCTTGAATGCTGATTTCCTCATGCAGGGTAGCTAATACATTATTCATAGCCTGTTTATAAACTAGTTGATATATCACAAATTCGGATTAGAAAAGCCACTGATGCTGATACCCAATGAAGTAGTAAGCCAAGAATTTAACAAGTGTGATTGAACTGGAATGCTGCAGACTCTTAAAGAGCTGATAACCTGCACTGTGCATGGTGGCCGGGATTTTCACTTGTGAGTGGTACTTCTGCCCCTGCACCGTGAAGTTCTAATTAAAGTCCTTGAAATGTCAGTTAGCCATGGGAAGCTGAGATTCTGTGTCAGGAGCGGAGGAGAGGATTATGCTCAACTTTCTCCCTTTATGACATTCCAGCAGATTTTAACTTTAACAAACTACCTTTTCCAATATGCAATGGGAAAGGACTACAATGAAAGTTCAACCAATCACAACCAGTCCAGTTCATCCTAAGCAGACTTCCCCTGGTCCACTTCCTCTTTCTTTCCTGCTTCCAGCAAGATGTGTGTTTTTCTCTATTCACTAAATCTATTTCAGATATTTGTTTTAACGAGTAAACTTTAGGTTATTCGAGATTCCTGCTGCGAGGACGTGTCAGCACTCCATTCGTGGATAACACTGATCCTTTTTCGAGGCCGCAAGAGTGCGGTGAGGCAGTCCGCCCACTAGAGGGCTTTGGATTGGTTGCGACTTGCCCCACGTGTCTCGTTGCTCCAGGGGAACGCTCGCAAGTCTGTCAGTGTGATACTGACGAGCTTGCATCCCCACCGATCCTGTGCCTCCTCCAAGCCGCCTTGGAAGCCTCCAATGCCCTTGAGGGTTGGTAATAATTGCATTTGACAAGCAGCTGAAGCCCGGTGACTTTAGTCTCTACCAGGGTGTATATTATATATATTTTCCCTCAGACAGTGCAATAACGCTCTTGTGTGCCGCTTTGAGGTTGGGCCCAGGCGGTAGTTAACTTGCCCTTCACAGTTACAGGGCGTGTTCAGCCCCAGGCGTTTGACCCATTTTCGTGCTTCTAGCAAGGCCAAAAACATTAGACTGGTCTCTTCCAGTGCCACATACCGCCTTTGGGGCTACCAGGCCATTCTGTTTGCCAATGTTTCACGCTGCTAGCCCAAAACGATCAGACTTTGCCAGGACTACACGTACGCCCTTGGGGCTTTTAAAAAATAAGATGCGTTTGTCCCAATTTACTTGGCTCCACCAGTAAAATTACACAGTACCCGGGGGCAACACCTAAACATTATAGACTGCAATGCAGGCCAATAGGAAGGGTGATTACCTGGAGGAAGAGTCCGTCTCGGCCCTTCCATTGGATGACGAGTTCTACCAGGTGGTTGATGCCTCCATCCAGCATGCAGTGGCCTCCGCCATTGAGCTACTTGTGAGACGCCTGATCCAGATTGCGTATGCCTGCCCCGTTCCTCTAAACCTCTCTCTGGACCTACCTTGCTCCTGGGGTGCCCTTAGGGGGGTTGATCAAACTGCGCAATGCCCTCCCAATCGCAGGATGGATTCAGGTGTAGAACCTGAGTGCCTTTGAGAGGTTAAAGAAGGCTTTTCTTGCGTGTCCTGAGAAGCGTCCCGGACGCCTTATGCGCTCTGGACGATCTGACTTCTCCCCCTCTCTTAGCTGACAGGGAAGACGATGACTCTCACGGGAACTCCAATGATGAGGTGGGCCCTTCTAGGCCCTGGCGCCCATCTCCTGATCCTACTCCGTCAAGGCCCTCTGGCGCCCAGCAGTCAAAGGATCCCTCCAACATGCTAGACCCCCGACTACCTGATCGACCCTCGATCAGCAGATTGATTTCCTCGACGTGGCGAGCCGCATTAGGAAGCCCCTCGAGAAAGAAGTGCGGGCACAGGTCAAGACTGAATGTCCGTGTCCCTCTCTGTCAGGCAAGGTCATTACTCCAGAGATAGACACCAGAATGGCTATGTTTCTCCAGAAGTATATCTGCAATCCTAAGAAGGGTATTGACAGGCCCTGGAAGTCCTGCCAGGAAAAACTCCTGGCGTTATAGGACCCCTTACTAAGATCATAGTGCTGGCAGGGAGGCCAAGGCCACGGGTACCACAATTTGCCTAGACGTTCTATCCGGGTGGGCACAGCTCGCTGTTACATTTTTGGGTAACTCCAATTGCGCATTGTCCACAGAGGCACCGTTCTCTCCTGCTCAAGGTAGACCCCAAGCTGGGGGACTTGGCGCCTATGGAGGCTGGAGCGGTAGCTCAAGGAGGGCTTTTCGGGGAGCCCTCTGTCGAAGAGCTAGAGCAAGTTTGTTGCCACTTTTACATCATTAGATAAGGCACAGGCTTCCATCAAAAAGATTTTCCACCATTGGATTTCTTTCGGGCGAGCCATGGCAGAGGGCGCTCGACAGGCCGTTTCTACACACAAGGTCCTCCTAGGGTTCAAGGCTTATGCAGAGGTCAGGACAAATCCGCTCTGGGGAATTCTTCCTCTCCAGAAGAGGACAGAGAGGACGCACTGCCAGGGGCTCCTCCAGAGGGCAGTTTCATGGATCCCAGTCAGTTGAGTGTTCTTTTTCTTCAAAATGTGGGTGGTCGCTTGCATTGTATCTGTACAACTAGGAGGCAATTACCTCAGACGGATTGGTCTTGCAAACAGTCCAAGGTTTCCAAATCGAGTTTTATTGTTCACCTATCCAACACTCGCATTCACACCCACTGTTTTTCAGAGGATCAGACCGCCTTGATGGATCAAGAAATGGCAGGTGTGCTCCAAAAAGACATGATTGCCCCTGCAAATCTCCACCCATTAGGTTTCCTCAGCAATATCTTCTTGGTGGAGAAACGAGATGAAGGTCAACGACCTGTGATCAACCTAAAAGAGTTAAACGGGTGGTTGATTTATCGCTACCTCAAGATGGAAGGTATCCATATGGTACGCCTCGATCTCAAAGATCAACGGTTCCTATTTTCTCACTTCATGGCAGGTTTTTACAGTTTTGGTGGCAAGGGCAAGTACACAAATTCAAGACACTGCCTTTCAGCTTCTCCTTGGCCCCCTGATGTTTCACCAAGGTGTTGAAGTCGGTGATAAAATCCTTCAGGGCTATCGCTTGATTATTTACCTGGACGATTTTCTCATGGACCAATGCCCATTCAGGCGTTTCCCCTTTTGCGGTGATTAGGAAGTTGTTGACGTAGGTGAGATGACAACAGGCAAACGTGGTCCTTTCTCACACCGCTCTGGAGGTCTCACGTTTGGTTTCTGGTTCTTCTGGAACTTTCTTGGGATTCTCCACTCCTTTTACCCCACGCTCCAGATCTCCTTCTGGATCTTCTGGGCCATTGTCACCCGTTAACAGGAGCGAATGCCTGTCATGGCATGGAGGATTCAGGGAAAGATGGAGAGTCCCGGGACTTTCTCAGGAGGTTGAAAGAGTACTGGCCACAGCATGGTCAGACGGAACCCCAAAATGATATGTCTGCCTGGTCAAAGTGGGTTCGTTGGTGTGTTCAAAATGGTGAAGCTTCCATGGGGCGCGATTGTCCCTGTAATGAATTTCCTGGCCTCCTTGGCATCACATGGTCTAGCTTACCTGGCAGTCAACTCCTACTGGTCGGCCATTTCTGCTGGTCACCTGCGATTCTTAGGTGGGGGAGCATCCGTTTGTATGTAAACTTATGAGAGGAATTGGCCTGACATTGCCTACAGAACCCAAGTATTCTATCCTATGGGATGTTAATACTGTCCTACATCTTTTCCAATCATGGCTGCGGAACGAGTTTTTGTCTCTAAAAGAAATATCGGCAAAGCTTTGCAATGTTGCTCTGTTTGGTTTCCTGCCACAGAGCTTCGAATGTTAGGGCACTGGATATCACAGGTCGGGTCTTTACTCCATAAGGTGTCATGTTCCACAATTCAAGGAGGACAAAATCCAATTCTGAGCTTCTATCTTACCCAGCTTTTGATAAGTTTCCCAAACTATGTGTGGTATGATGTCTTAAGGCATACGAGAAATATGACAGAGGAAGTCCGTCTCCCGAGTGAAAGACAACTGCTAATATCTCTCAAGAAATCTTTCAAGGCAGTCTCTTCTCCCACCATAGCTCGCAGGGTCATACAGAAAGCAGGCATTGATGTGTCGTAATTTGGAGCTCACTCTTTGAGAGGGGCGATGGCCTCTCAAGCCTTCTCTCTAGGGGACAGACAAGAGGATATCATTAATGCGACTGATTGGTCTTTGGACTTCATGTTCAAATGGCTTTATTTCAAAACTAATAGATATGGCATCGTTGGTCGTAGACAAGCTTTGAACAGAGCATAATCCTTGCCTCCGGTTCTCACATAGAATGAAAAATTAACTAGCTTTTGTAATGGAAAGTTTCAATTCTATTAAGGACATGGAGGTGAAGCAGGTTTCTGTGAAATCCCATCCCTTCATGGTTCAAAATAAATGATATCAGTCAAGGTTATTTGGTACAGCTGTTTGGTATCAACCATGGCCTGAAGGCAGTGGTCACCGGTGTGAAGGCTTCAATCGGTCTAAACCAGACTGCTGACCCTTTAGGATGCTTTGTTGAGACTGTGGTTGGGATGAATGAGGCACAGTGCTCACTGTTTGACCAGGTGGAATGTCCTTGATTTCAAGTTCAGACTCTGATTTGTTGCCATGGGAGAAGAAGCCCTCATCCGCTGCCAAGACTTGAGTGCATGCCTCTTGGTGGTATTCTTCGGATTCAAAGATGTCCGCAATGTCTTCGACCGTGCGTCTCGACATTTCGAGGCATCCTGCGCCCTGATCACGCAGCGTCTTTTTCAATCGGAAGCACTTACATGCCTCACAGATGGTTTCCTGATGATCCGGAGACAGGCACAAGTTACACACCAAGTGTTGGTCGGTGTGTGGAATCTTGGTGTGGCAGCATGGGCAAAAACTAAAAGGTGTTCGTTCCATCACCAGATGGGCATGACGTGAATGAAATTTGAAAAAGAAGGATTTGCCCTGAAGCGTGGTGGCCCTCCTGGCCTTGGTCGGCTGGAACGTGTTGGCGTTGACAGGTGTAAACTATAAGTAACCTGACGGCGGAAAAAAAACAATCTAACAATGGAGTCGAAGACCATGCTCATTGCAAGCAAGAGGAGGAGCCACTACACCTCGTGACTCGAAAGACTTCTTCGAAGAAAATCAACTTGCACACTTCTGAGCCCAACACTAGATGGCAGGCTTATGCTAAGCATGAGATGCTTATTGTGTAAGTAACATTTTCCTTTTCCAGCTTCTTGAGAAGTTGATGGTCTATGTTAAACAAGGATTGTTTCTTTTTGAGAGATACAAGTCTAGTAATATAGCATGTAGTTGTCTTTGCTTACAACTTGATTTTGAGTCTACCCAATGCGATATTATAGTTATATTCTGTGTTTTCCCCAGGTTCTGACTTAACCAAGGGTGAATAAAGAAAAGGTTTGGAAGGCTTCTGTCGCACTCGAGAAAGAGGATGTGGAACAGCGGAAGTCTGCTTATGATGGACTGGTTGTGATTGGTTGAACTTTCTTTACAGTCCTTCCCCGTTGCATATTGGGAAAGGTAGTTTGTTAAAGTTAAAATCTGCTGGAAAGTAATAAAGGAAGAAAGTTTAACATAATCCTCGACTCTGTGTCCTTAATAGAATTGAAACTTTCCGTTACGAAAGCTAGGACATTTTTCATTACAGGGTCTTTCTCTGCATGGTTATCTCCGATTCCACTGACTTTTCCACTCCACTTTACCACTTTTTCCGAGCAGGTGGGAAATGGCAGTGAATGGTCCAGTGTGGGTCCTGAGGGTGTGGATGGCCGGTTCTCCTTTGGCAGGGGCGGGTTCCAAGCTTACCCATGGTTAAATAAGGGATCGGGTGGGTGCCGTGCTGTGCCCATGGCCATAGCCACTGCCCTAGAATCCTATGTGTTTTTCTCAGTTGTGGAAATAAAATTGCTAAAATCGGACAAGATAATACTTCACTCTGTAATTTCAGGTGTGGGAACACCGGGTCATGTGGGATTGGCCTCCACCAGAAGTCATTTGTGATGCTTTATTTCCGAGGTGCAGGTTAACTTTACAGTTCATTATTATAACCATTTGCTGCTGTTTATTTGGTGTGGTTGGAAATCCCATTTGGAGATTTGGGTCTTTTATGAAAGAAAAGGTTGAATGCCCTAACGCACTGAAAAATACAGTAGTAACACATCATAGGAGTGGGGCGTATGAAGTTCACACCTGAAGGGTTTGGAGCAGTTCGTTGGCAGTAGGCTTTAGATGTTCTGGATATGTGGAGGAACAGAGTAAAAAAGTCCTGTACCCCAGGAATATTAACTACCTGTCACCAGGCATTAGTTCTGTTGAGACCTGGACAAAGTGACTTTAGTCGCCCTAGTTGAAATTACAACTTTGGGCAGTCTATTGAAAAGCAATTCTCATAAATCATGTAGAGTACCTGCCAGCTATCTTGCGATGTGAGTCTTCTGTGCAGGAAACATGCTGGGGACATCAGGAGCAGTAAGGGCCCAGTTGTAATGCATCAAGAACATTCAGTCCTACATCATTTTCTATAGTTTGAGATGTGATGTCATTAACTTGTATCATTAGTAACAGGAATTTAGTGCAAATCAAGTTACGTCAAAATAAGTTAACAGGTACATTTTATTTGCAAAGTAATGTCACATTCAGTCTCCTTTCTAGAAGATTCTCATAAAATAGTATGACATATTTACAAAGGAGTTAAGTGCACACACACAGACACCCCCTCCCTCGAAACCCCCACCCACATGACCTCCGTATCAACCCTCTGTGCAACTACCGACAGTCCCCAAGTTTTGACACACTAGTCTTGGCAGCAATGTTTGTGTCTGCCTTGAAGCATTGGAACTCCGTGCCCCTCTCTCTTCATTCAGAAGCACCCTTATTGGTTCTTTTGAGAAAGACAATAAAACATGGTTATTTTATTCTTTATAAGTTTGTAAGCTCTATACTGTGACTACTGTTTGCTTGGATTACCAGTGCAAGGTACCTCCAGGTGTAACTGCATTTGTAAACACTTGAAATGAAATATATGCAATTGTGCAGTGTAATAACTATTTATGACATTTGCTGATTGCGGGGAGGGGCCATGACTCAGGAGAGGTGAAGCCTCGTGTGAGCCATAATGTCCTTCCCATACCTCAACAATGGTAATAAATAGCATATCACACTCTGCGCATCTACACATACGTTTTATGTCATGACAAATTTTTTTCATGCGTACTTGTTTTACAAAAATGTATTTAACCACAATCAAGATGCCAGGTGTTAAATTTCTACAGTATAGCAAAATAACAGTTGCTCTGAATAACATGTTATTGGGCCACCGTTATATTCACTGCCTAGACGTGTGTGTGTGTAATATATATATATATATATATATATATATATATCTCTCCTACTGGCAATAGCCAGTAGGTAGACCTAGTTAGGACCAACGTTTCCCATAGACCAAGCATTTTATGTTTTGCCAATAACTGTGGTGCCGTTTGACAAATCTTCACAAACTTTTCCAAAGTTGTGTACAGGTTACTTTAGCTGCTGTCTGGAAAGTTTCGGGGTGATTCATCAAGCGGAGCCGAGAAAAATTGGGTATCCCAAAATGATATTTCCTCATGCAATGTCTATGGGGATTTTAGACGTTTTAGACACGGTTACAGCCCGGAATTACATCAAATTTGGCAGAAGGCGAGATCTTGGTCGACAGATTGTGCTTTTTGGGATTTAGGGCAAATCTGTTTAGGAGTTATTAAAGAAATAAAATGTATAGATATCTATGGACACGGATCCGCAGGTACCACGGTACTGAAGCCCAATTGGGAAAAAAACTCACACACCATGCCCTCCACAGTGCATGGCCATAGGCGGTGTGCAGCTTATAGTGCATGACATGGGGTTGGCCCTAGGCCATTCCCTACGGCCTTCCCCGCTGCCCACGGCCGAAAGCAGTGTGTGGCGGTGGTTGTATTAACGTACATTAATTATAATATCACTTTAAGTTAAAAAAAAAAAAGTTAGAAATTCACAGAAAAAAACAAAGATTACGGGGACGTTATAGTTAGGGTGATGTTTTACCCACACAAAACCATAGAAATTCAGCAGTTAGTTTCTTCAGATAAGTATAACTATAAGCATAACTATACCTCATGCCGTTAAGTAACTTTAGGCCACAAGTTATAGTTTCTTAACATAAGTATAACTATAACTGCTGAATTTCTGTGGTTAAAACGTCAACCTAACTAAAACGTGCCTGTAACCTTTGGTGTTTTCTGTGACTATATATATAATCTATATATACACACACATTATTTATTAGTTGGAGATAAGTGATGCTGTATGACAACCTGTATCACATAAAAAATTAAAATTCTGTGTATTATATCAATGCATTTTATACATAAATACAAATGTTGCTGTATTTAAGGTCATTGTCCAATTTCACACGGATTTATTTAATTTTAAATCCTTTTGCCTTTGTAGCTCGGTAGGACGAAAGAAGAGCTGAGAAATGGAGCCAGTTTTGTCTCTGAAAAGGTAATTCCCTTGCCATGCATCCAATTCACATCTTTCCTGAAATGCCACTGTGTGTATGCACAATTATACAGACAGCAGTGAGAGAAATGTCTTTTGTAATACAGTATCTATAGCTTAACACATGAATAACTCTACGTCAGTTCCACAGGCCTTTCCAAGGTACCAGCTGCCCAGAAAACCTCCCCCTTTCAAAAGAGGGTAGTTTGCTTTTGCAGTAATGTGGTAACATATGCATTATGAATGCAGAAGTCATGTTTTCTTCTGTTCTGCATAATTGTTTATCTTCTCTGTTCGTCTACATATTGTAAGTGCTTTCTGTTCTAGAATAATTGGACAGTACACAACATTTTGTCAACTATATGCCTTTGCCAGATTTCATTAAAAAATACGGCATATGATTTAGATGGGACATATATTGATGTGTACATCTTCTACATCGCACTAACACTACGATCATCACATGGAGTTTTATGAATCTTGAAAAATTTACAAATTACAATTTCAAAACCTCTGAGTTTCTTAACTTGACAGTCAGTTTAGTACTGTCAACACGTTTCTGCTATGCCAGGATATTAAAGTTGGCCTTCGGTGTCGTAACTTTGTTACACAATGCACCATAGTAACAGTTCTTACAAGGCTGTGTAGCTAATGATCGTTGATCAGGCTTCACCTCTGACTTGAAATGGGTTTCTAGTAGTTAGAGGCACACAGTTACAAATAACTGTTGCATGGTGCCTCCTGGCTCACACGATGCAGTCATCCAATGACAAGCAATTGACCTTACCTTATGTATTCTTTTGAAACTGGAGAAATCTGAGAACCTCTCCCAGTTGCTTGTATGCATAATAACTGACAAAAGGCCATGAACTATCCTAGATGAGCTGAGCCTTCACTCTGTATCTTTTGCTGACTAGTTCCTACTTTTGAGTCAGTGGAACTTTAAAACACAAGGGATTTAGCTTCATATCTCGCAAAATAACCAAATGTTTTGACAGCTAGTCACAACCAAAACTTTAAATCTTGTGTGATTTTCTTGAAGTCTTTCAGGCTCGTCTGTAAGCCATCCCCACAAGAGTTGACTGTCTCAAACATTAGTGTAAATACATTTAATTTTTCTTAATAAAACAAGATCTCCTTAAATGTTCAAAACCAGCCACCAACACTAAAATGTAAAATATTGAAGGTAGATCTTTTTAGAATACATTGCTCAAGATTTTGACCCGTAGCAGCGACAGCTGTCTGTCAAATGGAGACCCCCAGTAAGCTGTAAAAATGAACCTCTCTAGGTGTATTTGGCATCTGGTGTCAGGACTCAGTTGGGGACACTGGCATGTGTCAGAGACTCTGGCAACGACTGGTGCCAGGGAAGACAAAGTAGGCAGAATACTGGGTACAGAGTTGCCCAAGATCACACAGCGAGTCAAAGGAGAAAGGGAATCCTAAGAGGAAGCTCTGTACAAGAGAATAAGAGAGTTAAGGCTCCGAAAGGACAGGCCCTCAGAGGTGATTTAGCATTCAAAAAAACTACACACAGGACGGATATGCAAGACATATATATAAAACAACATTAACAATAAAGGGAATGTGGGGTAAAGCACTCGGGAGCTCCACACGGTAAGACTGAAGCTCATCCACAATTGCTGTTACAGATACTGACTGCAAATACCCACATATAGGATATGCATGCAAAGGCAGAGTCTGTGGAGCTGATACCTATGCTGATGTTATAAATGTAACTCAAAGACAATACTCCCAGTGAACAAGAAACACCACCTAGGTTGTCAGCTGTGCCCATGGATCCTGGCGATCAAACAGGAATACGCAAGGCAGTAACAGCAAGGGGTAGAACTAAACACAAGCACGATAGACAAGGAGCTAGCAAGGAGGAGTGCTTAATAGGAAAGGAAGGAAATCACAGGACACACTTGGCAGAAAGCAAGTAACAAACATACAAGGTAATTAGAAGCAAGGCAGCAGGAATAGAAAGACAGCAAACTAGGAACTGGAACCAAGGAAATGGGAAGAAAGGCGGGGACTGGAAAAGGATATACAGAATGGGAGGCTACAGGGGTATACTAGAATAGTGCAGGTTCAGGAATCAAGAAAACAAAGTAGCATTGAAGGCAGTGCTGGGGCAGGAACAAGAATTGAGCTAAGGCCTAAGAGTCAAGGTAGCACTGCAGGCAGTGCTGGTTCAGAAACCGAGAATTACTAAAGCTTCAGGAGTCCAGGTAGCACTGCAGGAAGTGCTAGTTCAGGAACAGGAAATTACTCAAGCTCAGGAATCAGGGTAGCACTGCAAACAGTGCTAATTCAGGAACAAGGATAGCTATAGTTCAGGAATAAAGAAATAACTAAAGCCCAGGAAACACTGGAAACTAGGATATCAAAAGCTCAGGAAACACTGGAAACAAGGGTCGGTCTCACCGGTACACAGCTACAATGACCAACCTTGGCCTGAAGGGAGCTGGGGCTTAAAGAGCTCACAGTAATCACATGCATCAGGTGTGAGCAGGGTAGCAGCAGCCAGCCACAGGTGAGCTGAATTGCTCCACCCATCCTTTGCCTGCAGGGGTGGAGACAAAGCAGTGAGCAGGGAACTCTCTAGGTAATGGAGTTTCAGGCATGAGCAGGCTAGCTTCCACAAAACCCGGCATGGATTGGGAATGGATGGCAATTTGCAAGTAGCATCCAAATGAGTGGAAGTCAGTATATGCATGAAGGGGAGGGTCTGGAATCTTATTAAAACACTGGAGAGCCCCACAATTCAGCCACCTGGTGGTGGACACGAGAATGCAGGGAGCGAGTCGTGACATCTGGAGGAAAAATCAAAAAAGTTCTGTTTCTAATCTTACATAATCTGGCTGAGGATAGGGAGGATAGCATTTGCTAGTTTTGTTCAGGTGAAGCGCAAAGATTCATTCTTTAAACAATCACAATGTGAAAGTAACTTTTTTCACAAGTTCTTCCTCTTCATCTTATAGTCACAAAAGATTAAATTTCTTGCCTGTTTCTTCCACCATCTTGCACTTCCTCTCTCTTTATGTCACCCTTGCAGGTCCTTTTCCATCCCTGCTTTCTCCCTTTGTTGCTTTTTTCCTATGATTTACTTCCTTTTCTTTCTCCCTTTTCTACTTTTCTCTCTCTTGCTCTGGGTCAAAGTCTGTTGGAAAAAAAATATGTTGTGGCCCCCAATTTAGGCTAGTTTTGCGTTGTGGTTTAAGAACAATACATTTCTTGTTTCAAACAAAGAATCCTGACGGAACCCATTGCCTCGTTTATCAGACCTCAAAACCCAGTCCACTTTCCCCAAAAAATAAGTGCTGGTGCCCACCACCTGCAGCCACTGCGGCAAATGAAGCACTGGGTCCCTCCTTAGAGAGTCGTTATACAGCTGAATGCTGTAACTAGGTCATTGATGAATATGTCATTATTAAGAGGGTGAATGTGAACAGGGTGTAATGTAACCTCTTGTTAACACCCATTAGATGGCTGTGTCCTGCTCACCTAGTGCATGTGGAATACTGACAGATATGATAACTTGTTTTTATGAACTGCTAAATACCACACGGCTAAAGCTTCCAAGTATTGTAAATAACAGATGTTACAATTACCTAATGTATTCTGCTCAATTTACCCACCCCAGAAAGCTTTAAGGCTGAGTCTCTTTTGCTGGAATTCGAGCCTTTGACCTCTTGAACACTGCAAAAGACAGAGTCTTTAGCTCACTGAGCCATCCTCTTCGATGTGTCCCTAGTTGGATGCTCGTCCATAGCATTCCTGGCAGATGAATGCAGATGAATGGGTATGTTGGAAGACTGCCTGAGCCAGAATGATCAGTGTGGATGAGAGAGTTTGAGATTGGTGTGATAGGAGTTAGTAATGAAGCTGGTGCTCTCCATCCCACAGGGAACGCCCTTGGAAAAAGCCCTGCTTGGGAAAGGCCTGCTAGAGTGACCCAGGACCTGAGGTGGTCCATTGGTGGCTGACAGGTGGGCTCTTGGCTTATACTGGGATGCTGACAGGTAATCATTTGGGTCTGTTTCATCCCCTTCACCATCCTGGAGATTGGAACGGCCTTGGGCTTGTAAGTGTCATGGCGTCAGTGGCCCCTCTAGAAGAGCAGTAATAGCATGACCTGCGGTTCTGGTTCCTGCGGATGTGTCAGACTCTCAGCCACCCCACTGCCCGACCTGGCTGCAGACCGGAAGTCAGTCTAGATGTTCCGTAGGCAAACATCGAAGGTAGGAAGGTATGGTAGGGTGGATTTTCTTCACCATGACGCCAAGGCACGCACATTCCTGCTCACAAGCCCAGGAAGAGAAGTAAATTAGGGAACTCAGGGTCCACCCTGTCCTCAAATATCCTGTACCCAATTTGATTAATGATGCACCTGAGGTCCTCATTACGAGATCACAAGAAACTGTGGGGGGAGATATTAGGGTTGGAATTTCAACCAGGGTCTCCACTATCATCAGTTGAGGAACCCAAAAAGGGTGAGTAACATTTGGGGCCCGGAATTACTGGATTAAGCACTGCAGGTTTTTACTGGTTCCAGGGCCTTTTCTGTAGACAATTTCCACCTGCTCTGTGCAGGTTCACTCTGTGCTCTGAAACTTCTGGGTTTTACCAGGTGCAGTAAAAAGGAGCCTGGCGTTCTCTCGCGCGGTAATCTGTAGAGTGAGACTATGAGGCAGCTCAAAATCGTCCAGAGCAAAATAGCTTCCGGGGTTCTGCTTCGGACAACTCATAATGAGGGTGTAAGTCTATGTAGGTTGTATGATCCTTGAGCAAGTGCTGCCATGGCTTCCAGGCATGATCGAGACAACCTTGGTGGGATTTATTCCCCAGAAAAAGAGATTCCTTTTGTATTTTTGTATTTCCCCTAGGTTGCTAGATTGCAGGGGAGTGGGGGTAGAGGGGGGGCGGGGGCGGGCAGGCTGTACATCTACTAGAGTCCACAGACATGCAATTTACCAATAGTCAATTGTTGGACCAAGATCTGGGAGTCTGTGTTCCATGGCGGGGGCGTTCCTGTTTACTGTTCCTAGTCTTTCTAAATCCCAAGTAAAGGTATTTTTATCACTGGGTTATGAGAAGAGTCGCCATACATGAGTCGCACGATACTACACACTTTCTAAGGGAGGGAGTGATCTATGCTCTTTGTCCCTTATTCCACCGGCGGGTTCCAGGATGTACAAGGGGCACACATTGCATGCTGTTGGCCATAATTGCGGAACCTTTTGAGGCCTATAGGCATAGGCTCCCTGTGTAAAAAACAACATAGCGACTGATCCATTTAAAGACTGCATCTAGTGGTTTACTTTCCCATTGTTTTAAGAATGTCAGAAATTGCTCTTTACAAACAGAAGTTGTTACATCTGAAGATAAAAAGCAGAAACACAGACTAATCTAGGTGAACATAGGTAATTGTTTGGGTCAGCAAGTCTTGGCAAAGCCACTAGATCTCGACTTTTAAAGGTCGAACTATCGGCTTTAACAATGTTTTTCATTTACTTACTTGCACAGGCGTCAAGAAACATGCACGCTCATGGCTGGAAATCTTGAAATGGGGTTTCTGTTAAGGAAAACCCATTCCTACATGGTGGTGGTGCAGACGGTCATTTTTAATGTAGTGATCTAGCATAGCATCTGTACATTAAAACATTTTTAAAGAGTGAAATCAGTCTGGGCAGAGTTTGAAAAGGAGAGCAAATTGCATCTGATATATATCTCACACATCCACTCCCACGTCTCCAAAGGAAGAAAAACGCTGCACTCCAGTCTCCAATTGTGGTAATCCACTTTTAACTTTATTAGCACGTAGCAAACACCTACGCGTTTCAACTCCTCCGAGTCTTGCTCACGGTATATATCATACCGGCGGTCGCCAGTAGGTAGGTATAGTTAGGACCTCGTTTCTATTAAAAAGGTGATTTCACTTACCTGTATCTTTGGCGCCTGTTGATGAATCTTCATGAAAGTTTGGCCGTTACTTCAGATGCTGTCTGGAAAGAGTTGGGGTGTTTCGTGTAGCAGGGGCCGAGAAAAACGGGGTGCGGGGGTACCAAAGTGTGTTTTCCCCATGTTAATTCCCATAGGACCTTTTAGATCCGACTACAGCCAGAACTGCTGGACAGAATTACACCAAATTTGGCAGAAAGCTAGCTATTGGTCCACAGATCATGCTTTTTGTGACTTGGTGTAAATCCATTCAGTAGTTTTGGAAATATTAAGTGAAATCCAAATTTGTATATATTGGGACGCTGATCCTCCACGGATCCAGCAGTCCCCATTTTGAAATCTGATTGGCTGCCAACACTTCAACCAGGAAGTGTTCTACTTTGTTGGCTTCAGCTGGGTTTGCGATGATTTCGCTGAGGTTGGTTCTTTTCCCATCTCCCTTTCTCCCTGTGTGTCCCTCCCATGGGCGCTTTATTCCTGATTCTTGTTGTTTATTTTTATTTGTTGATCCAACTCAGATGGGCTAGTGAAAAACTATGCACAAAAGTGTTTTTTTTTAAAATGTATTTGGAATTTGGGTGTGGGAAAGCAACACTGGGGCAGCAAAGCAGGTGGTGAGAAGTAACACGGGCAGAGGTAGTGCAGAAACAACACTGGGTGGGACCGGTGGTGGCTCAAGCAACACAGGGGAGGTGGAAGCAACACAGAGGGTGCTGGTATACAGGAAGCAACATGGAGACCACGGGCAGCAAGCGGGCAAAAAGCAGAGTAATGTGGAGTATGGAAGACAGGGGAGAAAAGCAACAGGGCATGAGAGGAGAGAGCAACATGGAGATGGTACGGGGGAAGCGCGTGAGTGACAGAGCAACTTGGGCAAGGAGAGCACACAAAGGTAGTGCATCGCAGAGGGAAGCGGAGAAGAACCACAAGGGCAAGAGAGAGCAGCAAGAGGAAGAGAAACACACTAGAAGACATCTAGAAAACACATGCACCGTTGTGGAGCGTTCAAACAAAAAGAAAAAAGTAGTATCAGAAAAAGTGAACAGTGCAAGGGCATATTAATGCGTTCATGCTATAGTCGAGTAATAAACACAGGAAGAGGACGGAAAGTCCACGCTCTCTAACGAATAAGAAGCAAGCAAATTAGAGTGACAGTGAATAAAACCAATGGTAAGCAGTGGGTGGGCTCTAAGACCACTGAAGCTAACAGCATGTTCGCAAGAGACAGCACATATGTTGTCTAGTAAGCAGGACCTAGAAATTAAGATTTATCTTTTAGAACACTTAGGTCTGGTGGGAAATATAAGAAAGTACAGTGAAACAGCAAAATATCTGAATCTTACTTACTGTCCCTGTTGAGATAAAGGCAAATGAAAAGCAAGATGGAAAGTGAATGATTTGAAGGAGTACGCAACCTGGAACTAACAAAGCAAGGGAGTGTGGCACAATGAGTGGGTGAAAAAGTTAAGTCTCCTGGTCCAGAAGGTTGTTCAAATGTTCATAAGACACCCCAAACCTCTTGAAATATGTTTAACCTTTGCAGGGTGCCTAATTTGTAAGAGAAATGAGTGCTAGAGCCAAAATCTCTGCTTTTTAGCCCATGGCTGGTGCAGTTAAATGTCAGCGCACCGAATACCAAAGCTGTGTAATCTTGAATATACCTCGGGCCTCCTAATTCACTACCAAACACTCCTTGTCCCTTTATCTCACTCTTGCCGGTTCTTCATTACTCTCTTTGTGACTGTTTTGCTGTCTTTCTCTGCCCCTGTCATTCCGATCTGTGTTTTTACCCCCTTTTGCGCTCCGTAAATATCTGATGTGGACAAATAAGTGCAGGTCCCCAAAAATCAGTGCTGATGGCCCCCGCCAGCTCAAAATATGCACAGCATTTGTAAAAAGGCACTCAGACTTCTTTAGATGACTTCTGCCTGTAAATCACAAGTGTGTATACTTAAGAAGTATTAAACATTAAACTTGAGCACAGATTGGTCGCCTTTTTAGGCGTACAGAAGATGTGACATTGAATAAAAACTTTTTTTCCTTTTAAAACAAGATTGCCTTTCTGAAGGCGTTTTCCCCTTCTAGGTGACAATAAACCCAGTTTGAAATGCATACGTTTGTCTTTCTAAATTTCCCAGGCTAAAGCATAGCTATCTGCTCTCCAAATGACAGCAGATTTTGGAGTGAGGACTGACCCTACAGTTGTCTTTGATCAGAAACGAGTTGTGACTAAATCCTCACTCTGGTTAATATTTGCAGCAGTTTATATTCCTGCAGATGTCAGTCCCAGGAAGGAAGTATTTCTCGTATTAAGTGGCGTCCTTGTTACAGACGGGTGTTGTCAAAAGGTGACTTGTTCTCCATCTTGACTGTTTTGTGAAAGCATGAGATGTGCTGCAAAATGCCTACTAAGGCCATCAGAAACCGCAAGATGGGAGTGTTGGTTTTCACGAGTCTCTTCTCTCAGAAGATGTGCTTCTCTTCCAGGGGATACTCATCAATAATCATAAGCACTGAATAGTCCCGCCCACGTGCAGGGACCCCGGAGCATTAACAAAAATATATGTATATGTGATCAAGGCAGGGGATCCTGCTGAAACGCGTCATGGCTCGAAGCATACAAAAATAAATATCCTTACCTGAGAGTTGGAGACTGCTGTGTCGTCATTCCGGTGCAGGAGAAAGGCACTGGATTTGTTTGTTGATGTGTATATATATATATGTTTAACCAAATCTAAGGACTAGTCCTGTGTAAACATACATCAATATATATATATATATATATATATATATATATATATATATATATATATATATAGTGCATATATAATACACACACATGTATATAAATATGCGGCCTAAAGCCCAAAACTAGGCTCAAATATGCCAATATTGCATTGTATTTTTCATTTAAAATAAATCGTATATAATAACATTTCCATGACATAGAGAAATGTACTCTTAACTTGTTTGAACATAGCCTTAATGTTCAAGGAAAAAGGCAAGGTGATAGCAGGCAGATTAGCCCAGAAGGCTGCATATAGAACACTCATCAGAAAACTGGTGCCGTGCCTTTAAGACCTCCAGGCTCCCATCATGCCCCACATGTGACAGTTAGGTCAGGTCTTTTTAATGGTGTATTACATTGTAAAGTGATCATGAGATAATAGAGTGCTGCTATAACCATGGTATTCGTCCGGGGAGGAGGGAGGGTTGCTTATGACTTTGATAAGTATATTGATGCATGTGTACACAGGACTAGTCCTTAGATTTGGTTAAACATACATTAATATAGATATATGTTTTTGTTAATGCTCCGGGATCCCCGCACGTGGGTGGGTCTATTCAGTGCTTATGACTTTGATGAGTATACCCCTGGAAGAGAACTAGGATTACAGGTAAGTAACTTATCCTTTCTGGTCCTTTCTTGGGAACCGCTGCCAAGGTTCCATAAGGTACTTTAGCACTGCTTCTTTTTGCAATAACTCCCTTTTTTGTAGTACACCTTAAATTACAAGTGTTAGTATCCTCAGTATTGCATTGACCTTGTCTGCTGAGCTGTGTCCTTCCACCCGGGAGTGGGGTATAATGAAGCGCTAAATATCTGTTGCCTAAAGTGTTCTTGGTATAGAGGTCCAATATACCTGGTGTCCACAATGTTGGAGTCTCTGTTCTTCGTGCTTGTGGCTTAAACTTTGCACCATTTTGGTCGCCCATCTCTTTACTAACTCCTGCTTGTTTTCATGCTGCTGGAGATGTGGCCTGGAGAAATGGACACAATACTCCAGATGTGCTTCCAGAACTAGAGAGAATTCCGGATGTGGTCACTTAAGCTGGACACTTTTCCAGATGAGGCTGCCAGAAAAAAACTGAGTTCACTAGATGAAACTCCTGAACTGGGAACTGGTCTTCAGAACTGGACATAGCCAGATGTGAACATAACCTGATGTGAACTCTTAAGCTGGACAGTGTTTCTTGGGGTGTCAGTATTGGACTTTATAAACCAGACATGGACTCCTAAGATGGACACTTTTCCTGCTGGAGCTGCTGGAGCTGTCAGAACTGGGCATAGTACACCAGATGCGGGCTCTTAAATTGGGACCAATGCTCCTCATGTGGCTTCCAGAAGGGGACATAGCACACCAGATGTGGCCACCTAAGCTGGACCCGTTTCCAGACGTGCCTGGAAGAACTGGTTATACTACACCCAAAATGGATTCCTGAGCTGGACACATTTCCGCTTGTGGCTCACAGAACATGACCTACTACACTCCTAACCAGGACACTGGTACAGAAGTAGCTGTCGGACGTGAGACAAGTACACCAGGAGAAGCCTCCTAAATTGGGCACTAGGCTGCAGCAGGCCCGGCTCCAGGATTTGTTCTGTGGGTGGGCCATAAAGAAGCATGGGTGGGCCATGAAGATGAATGGGTATCGTTAAGTATTTCAGAGATTTCATATTTTAGGTGTTGGCAACTGTCATCGTTTGACATTTTTAACACAATAACCACCACCCAAAGAGCTACCTTGGGAAAGGATGTTGCTAAATGGGGAGGGACGTTGCTTGTCCGAACTTTATCATGCAGAAGTCTGAAGCCTGCTCCTGGTCATGTGCAGCAACAAACTTTTCTGACTGCCACACAGGGCTACTTGACAGCTATACATTTTTTTTTTTAAAGAGTTGGCAGCTTTTTACGTTGGAAAGCATTGAAGTTTGAAAATACAATACAATTAGGCCAGAATCATACCCTGATATATATCAATCTCATGTTTTGGTGCTTTTATAGCGTGCAATAGTATAAAAACCAATAATTCACAGGGAACCATGAAATATGGAAAATATTTCACAGTTACCTGTGAAATATGGATTTTATCATTGTCATTGCATTCCCCAAACCACTTTGCAGAGCTTTAACATTGTCAGGGTGAATAGTATTAGGTGGCATGGAGGACCAAATTATACACACATAAATTATGTAGCAAAAATGGTAGTTATGCTGCACTTTGCCTAGTACTATTTTCATCCTTCTAAGAAACAATTTTTTTGCGAACTCTGCCAATTTTGCACAATCTGACAAATCCATAAATATGTGATAAACGCTGCAGCTAAAGGATTGCCTAAATCCACTGACCAGTACCATTGATGTTTCTGTTGGTTTTTATTAACCATTTATTCAAGAAATGTAAACAAAACCTCAACTTTCTAATTCCTTTCAGTGTCATTGCTAGTTGCACTTACAAGTAAACAGTCTTTTCAAGCTAACTACACAAAAATAAACAAGTACTATATACAATAAAAAACAGTACCAGATTTAATATGGTCCTATATTGCCATCCTCTGGTTCTAATGACATTTACAAACCAGTCAGTCTTCGGTTCATGGTTTATGTCACCAGAAAAACCCATTGGCAATATTGGACCATATTACATATTTACCTAATATGTATCCTATGTAGGTATTATATATGATCTATTTTGGGCCAGACATTTTAAATGTTTTAATAAAGTTTGCCAAATTTCAGCGCCCATACAGGGATGTACATTTGGTTAGATAAATAAAGGTAGGTGAACCTTAATCAAGGATTTCATAGTTTATAGGATGAAGCCAATTTTTTAATATATAAACATTGCATTTAGTTTTTTTTTTTATGTTCATTCAAACAATTGGTGAACTTTTCATGACATTAGAAAAGGAAAATGTAGAGTCTCTGCAACATGTCTATATTTCAGTAATGATCAAATACGGAAATAATGCAGGCAAAATGGCACTGTAATCCACATGTACAGTTGTAAGCAGTTTCAGCTATGAAATATGAATTGCAGGATACATTTTTGAGTTTTGGTGAAGACTAAGCATTTAGCTAACAATGCCATATACATAACTTCCCACTTCACCTGACGTGCTCTTTTCCCTTATTAAGTCCATTATATACCTCCCATAGCCCCCAATTTGTTTTTGAAATTTCTTGGGACATCCTCTACCTTTCTATACCACCCTGTCCGCTGCCATACATCAGTCCATATCATATTGTGAGGTACATTTCTCAGTGTCTAGTGGTGGTGGGCTGCCCCATCATTGTGCTATCTCTCTCTTTGCTAGTGGAACCCCCAGCTTCTTCTCAACTTACACCCAGTATGAACAACTCCTCAGTGTGTGGGCGAACTTGTCCACTCAGTCACAGCTTCATGGACACATTTTGTTATTAGTTCACCCAACTTTGCACAGCTGAACCCTTGTGTAGTGCACTCTGGAAAATGTTCATTTGGACATAGGGAAACCAGATCTTGCTGGTAACTCTCTGGGGTGTAGGTAAGTGCTTCCTCCTATAATGCATTTTGTATTGGGCCTCTCTTTCTCCCATCTGGCGTTGAGTCTGTCCAGGTCTTTTTGGCCGAGATGTTGCTTCTCTTGGCCATTCCATCCTATGGTAGCCTTACCTATAGTAGTGACACTTCTAGCAATCCAATCACCACCTTAATATTTATTTGTTTGGGTGTTTTGTAACCTGTACTTGGCATGCAATTGTGTAAATGGTGCTTAGCATTTACCAAGTGAACTGACCATAAAGGAAGCTTTATTAATTCAGGAAAACAATACTGCTGTGCTCTATACTAAACAAACATAGAAAGCATATATGCTCAGACTAGACAATGCTATACATTGCACTACGTAGCTCTGTTTAGACACTCATTCAATATAAAGATTTCAGCTCGAGTTAAGGGCACAAGGGTGCACACTATGCACTTTAAAACTCATCTCAAATGTACTTGAATACATTAGATAAGGTGCTTTTCATTTTTTTTATAGTTGTATAAAAAAAATTCTTACCTAATTCTGAATGTTCATCAGTATTACACAATGCGAATTACTGTATAGTTTAGGAATAACTGATGTATTATTATAGTTTTATGGTTTTTCTATTTAAAAAATGCTTCAACTCTGTTACAGTCCTGGTTAGATTTTGCTCAAATTTCAGTTTTTTTCCTTGTGTGCTGTAGACTGAGGCAGCTAAAACTTTTGTCTTTTGAAAGGCACTTGTTTTTTGTGTGGAATCTGCTACCTCATACTTTGTCAAGGGTGTTCCTATTAACAATCAGACACCCATTTTACATACATATGAATGTTGTATGAATTCATGTAATGATGCGTAGAATGTTCTTTCATTTAGCCAATGACAAAATAAAACTTTTCTTTTGTTAACTTTTTCCAGTAATTTATTTTTCATGTAATGCTACACGTTAGTAATAGCCTCAAAGCAGGAAGAAAATAAAACATACCCAGAGTAAATCTATATCCTAATTGTATACACATTTGTACTCAGTGTTCTGGGAAAAGGAAAATCCGCTCCTAGGAACCTTGTGATGGGAGCCTGCAGCCTCTGTAGTATAAATGAGTGAAAGTATTCAGGATGTCCGTGCTGTTCATTTGTACATCGTAACAGCTACTATCCCTGCAGAATTTCACACCACTCCCCAGGCCGGAAACTAACGTATGCCAATGGTAATAATGTTTAAACAAACAATGAGGGCCCATTGGGATGAAAAACGCTTGTTTTTCAGTTCTGAATTGCCTAGGGTGGGCCAGGGTATTCCTTGGGTGGGCCTGGCTCACCTGGCCCACCCTCTAGAACCGGGCCTGGGCTGCAGATGTGTATATATCAGAACTGGATGCAGTGGGCCAGGGTATTCCTTGGGTGGGCCTGGCTCACCTGGCCCACCCTCTAGAACCGGGCCTGGGCTGCAGATGTGTATATATCAGAACTGGATGCAGTGGGCCAGGGTATTCCTTGGGTGGGCCTGGCTCACCTGGCCCACCCTCTAGAACCGGGCCTGGGCTGCAGATGTGTATATATCAGAACGGGATGCAGTAAACCGCGTGACCTACGAAACTGAAACTTCAGAAGTGTCCTTTGGAACTCCCGCCCCTTACACTCACTCCCCTCAACTAGACAGTTAACATTACTGCAGTGAGGGCTCTAGTGATGTGTGCAGAGCCAGCTCTCCTCGGTACTCACTGCGCACTCGCTCTTCATGGTAGGCTTGGCGTCGTGATTCGTCCTGACCTAGCAGTGTAAACAGCAGCGCACAGGCTGTGTCAACAGGTGCTGTTTGTGTTCGGTTCAGGAACACATCTCTTTTTAGCAACCTCTGTTTTCCATCACAACGGGGTGAGTTTGTCTCGGAGGGTCTAAAAGGCGTGAGTGTGTATGTGTGTGTGTGTGTATAGCTGGGAGAAGGTGAGAGCTGCCCCCACAGAGCGACTGCCTTCCCTCGTTTGCTTACAGTCACAACAAACACAAACATTCAGTAATGCGTGTCTTGTCATTTTCACACGGTTCTCAATATTTGCTACAGAACTGGCTCGATCTCAGTACAAAGAGTGGTTTTAGCAGACCATGGGCGCTGAATCTCATAACCAGTGTCGTCAAACAAGTTTCCTAGAAATGTGTGTCAAGGCTTTCCTTGCAGGCTGAACTGGTGCCCCGGAATGGTCCTTTAATGTCTAGATTTGTTATAATCTCACATCTTTGTTTTATTGGATTAAAAAAAAAAGAATATAAATGGAAGACTGTGTGGCGGTCGGATTGATCCAGGATTTATATTCTCTGATTGGCTAGTGAAGCTCTGCTTTCAGCTGCTTAATGTGAGCTCATTCACCATTCATTCAGTTATTGCGCTGGCACTCTCCAACAAACGAGTATTGCTCTTCTAGAGGCCCTCTTAATAAAGGGTCACCCACAGCAGTATATTTTGACCACTATGCGCCTCAGATGTGCATTGTACATCCAGATAATCTGAGCACCCAGAACCTGGAACAACAACCCCCTCTATCGGGGACCACAACCCTGCTCGGATTTAGGAACAGAATGCTTCTTTGAACAATATTTCATCTAGGTCCACTAACCGGCCGCATCCACTCTCATATCCCAGCTACCCCTGCAGTCAGTCGTTGATTGTCTCTTCGATCCTCTTCAGTGCTCTGCCGCCTTTCGGCTAGTTTCACACTATAGCAAATACCACATTACATGGTCCACATATGTGACTGCCTAGCCCGGTCCTCCGGGCCTTTCAGAGGATGCCAGTGAGAGCAGTTCCCCAACTCCAGTCTACCTTTGGTGCTAGCCTATTCAGACATCCTCAGTACCTCTTAAATGCAAGAGATTCCAACCCAGAATCTACTCTTTACTATTATTTCGCTGAAATTATGCTCACTCAAAGCTCTCGAAATCTCATATAAATGGTAGGAGTGTAAAATCGTTTGAGACACAAGGGGCCACATGTACGTAGATTTTTTTCATGTCGCAAACAACCCGATTCACAGAATCGGGCCGTTTGCGACCGTAAAAAGCATTTTTCTATGTACAAAGGCCTATTTTGTGATTTGGTAACGTATTATAGAATTCTCATAACGGGTTAGCGATTTGGTATTAAGAAGGGGCGTGTTAAGGGAATCCCTTCCTAATAGCGACTCGCAGAGGTATGTAAGAAGGTTTTGCGACCATAATGCGGTCACAAAACATAGGCATTTTACTTCCAACTTGAAGTTGATGGTAACCCATTTGTAAACGCGAAGAGGTCCCCAGGGGACCCCTTCTCCTTTGCGAATGTTTTCGAAAATGTTTTTTAAAAGCAGGCAGGGGTCTCACGGACTACAATCTACTCTTAAAAAATGAAAAAAAAACTTTTCCTTATTTGTTTGTGAAATGAGTCCAGTTTTCCTTTAAGGAAAACGGGTCTGCATTTTAAAACAAGCATTTGCAATGCAATAGGTCTCACATTTGCAAGAGTTTAAGCTATTGGCATTGTAAATGACAATGCCTTTTATTTATCTGTTTTTGATAATTAACACATAAATAAAAGGCATTGTCATTTACAATACCAATAGCTCAAACTCTTGTAAATGCGAGACCTATTGCATTTCAAAGAAGCGGCTGCCATTGTCCCGTGCTGCTTGGAAAGCGAAAGACGTACCCTTTAACAACAGAAGTAAAAGGGCCAGTCCTCATGGGAGGCTACAAATGAAGACGAGGTGGTACTCCGGAGGGACCAACAAGCCTATGAACGAATCAGTGGCCAAATTACACAAGCCTATGACCAATATGGGCGGGGCGTCAAGTCCATACTCGAATACAGCATGCCTCGCAGAGCAGCGCATGCGCATCCCAGGCTCGACCTAATAAAAAAAGTTGCTTTATTCAAAAGCTAATACAGACATGGTGGTCTGCTGTCCCCAGCAGGCCACCTTCCTGTGTTTTTAGCGATTCCCAATGGGTCACAAATTGCGACCTGCCTCATGAATATTAATGAGGTAGGTCAATTGCGACCCCCATTAGGAATCGCTAAATGTGTCAAAGACACATTGGTGTTTGCGATTACCTAATAGCGAATCATAAAAATTCTCTATTAGGTTATCCCAAATTGAAACCTACGTACATGTGGCCCAAGATAACTTTATGAATTAGATATTTAATCTTGCAAAAAATCAGCACAGTATAGTCACTTACCTTTAATCCTGACCTTTGCTTGAAAGACTTATGTTCCCATCTTCTCATTGAGTTATCAACCTGCCCATCACTTGGTACTTACACATATACAGCCCTGTACAAGGGAATGTAAACCTTTCCAAGCTTGGGATTTCTGATAATTTATCTTTGCTATAACGACAGGTGGTGTGCACTATAACTGAATGTTGTGTACTGTTTTTGTTAGGGCCTGAACACTAAACTATTTCTTTTCTTTTGTCATTCTTTACGCAGCTTACACCATTGGAGGCCTTAAGAAGTTGTCCATGCCCAGCTACAATTTGCGCTGACTGAACAAAACCTCGAGTTGGCTCAAGATGCAACATCCCTACCAGTCATTTTTGCCTTGTTGGTCTTGCAAGGCTTCAGTCTAGAGCTCCTAGGAAAACTACCTCAAAACAAAAACATAAATGTCGTTGTCTATTCGTTGTCATCACCCTACGATATGGAAGACACTGCCATGGGGACCAATGAAAATGACAGGGTGGGAGAACAACCACTGAGCTGCGACCAGTGCCCCAGTGTCTTTACCAGTCTGCCCGACCTCGAAGAGCATTTGGAAACCCACAAGGAAGAAAGGCCTTACAAGTGTGGGCAGTGTGAGAAGAGCTACAGGCATGCAGGCAGCCTGGTTAACCACCGTAAGACACATGAGGTTGGCCTGTTCTCCTGCCTGATCTGTCAGAAGGACCTCTCCAACCCCATGGCCCTAAAGAACCACCTGCGTACCCATTCAGAGGATAAGCGGTTCCAGTGCACAGAATGCAGGGAATGTTTCCGATCTTTGAAGCAGCTTTCCAACCACTGTTTGGCCGTCCACAGTGATATGAGCTACAATTATGACATGGCAAGTGATGAGGATGTCGGGAGTGTCCACGAGAAGTTGAACTCTTCCATGCCTCTCATAAGAGAGAACCATAATCTGCTCAGCAACTTGGAGAACTACATTGCAGAGTCTATGGTTCCAGCAGATTTCTCCCACTTAGAGCTAAAAGACTTACCAGAACCCAGTCTTTCTTGTAATGCCGTGGAATCCCCAGCAGATGGCCAGCAGGTCCAAAGTGAGGAACGGCGCTACAAATGCAAGCAGTGTGACAAGGCCTACAAGCATGCTGGAAGCCTAGCAAACCACCGGCAAAGTCACACTATTGGTGTCTACCAGTGTGCTGTATGCTTCAAGGAGTTTACCAACCGGATGGCCCTTAAAAACCATTCCCGCCTCCATACTGAGTACAAACCCTACAACTGCACCCTCTGTGACCAGTGCTTTAGGCTCCCGAGTGAGCTTGCAAGCCACCAAAAACTTCACCACACGGGGGACAGGCCTTTTGTTTGTGAATACTGTGGGCAAGGATTTCTCACTAAAAGAGAATTCCAGCAGCACAAGAGGCTACATATCAATATCCCATTGGAAGCAGAAGCAGGGAAGGTAGGAACTTCTGAAGGTTCTGAGAATAGCATTTCCGAAGAGGAGGCCACAGAGCCATCAGCAAACATAGACATTTACCAACGTCCCTTTCAGGAGGACTGCAAAGAAAGCTGCCCTGAAGAACCTCTGTCCAATCACTGTGGTGATATCAGTGAGCTCTCTGTTACTGAGGGCAGCCCCTCCACTGTGCCTCAGACTGATCAACAGAATGACAAAGCTCCCTTCAAAGAATTTTCCTCCAATAGCAACTTGCTGCCTGAAAATGAAATAACTGTGTCATGTGTAAAGCGCTCTGAAGTCTTCCCCAATAATGAGAGTCTGGCAAGACATGCTTGCAAACGAATTGTGGTAGAGCATATTACCCAGGACAACAATCAGCCTACTCTCAACATCAACATGAAGGAAGAGCCGCAAAGCAGTGAGAACTCGGAGGAGAGACCCTATAGGTGTGAGGAGTGTGGGAAAACCTACAGGCATGCAGGGAGCTTGATCAATCATAAGAATACCCACCAAACAGGTGTCTATGACTGTTCCATCTGCACCAAACAGCTCTTCAACATGGCCGCTCTAAAGAACCATTTGCGTGCCCATTTGAAAAACAGGGCAAACCAGGGACTGGATAGTAATTTATTTAACTCTACAAATGATTTTTCAGATTCATTCAATTTCACTGATGCTTCCCACATATGCAACATCTGTGGGGAAAGCTGCTCAAGTGAAAGTGACCTCCAGCTGCATCAGACGTTGCATGAAGACATTAAGATGCCAGCTACAGGTGCTGCTTTCCCTTACTAAAGAACAGCCCCCATGCTGGTCCTGTTGAAGATTCAGGGAAGCCAGAGGAGGGAAATGATCCAATGTTCTACCTTGATCAGCAAAGAGTTATAGGTCTTGCAGTTGCCGAGCAGATCAAGGAAATGAAACGTGAGCGGGGAACACAACTGTCCCTTCTCAGGGGGATGAAGTAATCTTGATGCAGGATCAAGACTATGGCAAGGAAGATGGCAGTCTGCTGGCTACTGGCTTTGACCTGAAGGAGGAGCCATGTCCCGATGGCACTTTACCTCAGCAATCTGTAATTGGTTACCAGAGCCAGGTGTTTGGTGAGGAAAACAACCACACTTTTGGGGAGGACAACGTGTCTGGAGTTTGAGGGCCAGAGCAGCCAAGATACTTCTACAGACAGTGTCAGACGATACAAATGCAATCTTTGTGATCGAACTTATCGGCACAGAGGAAGTTTGGTGAATCACAAGCACACACATCAGACTGGGATTTACCAATGCTCCATATGTCCTAAGCAGTATTCCAATGTCATGGCTCTGAGAAACCATGTGCGAATGCACTTCAGGTCTCCCTGGGTAAATGTAAAAGTGGCATTGTTGAGACTGGTGGTGGCCTTTTTCACCAGGGATGGCAGAAATCTACTCCTGCACTAAGTGTGGTGAGGCATTCAAAGAGGAGATGGACTGGCATGCGCACCAGCTTATACACAACAGCCCGAAAGATCTGAAAGATAACCAAACTGCCAGTGACCTTCAAGAGGTAACCGAAAATAGCATCCACGGCATGAGCCACTTGTATACCACAAATGAGGAGTCCTCCTACAAGGACCAGAGCCATCTGAGACTAATTCCTGGTGATCAAGTGACAGAACAGATTGAGGAAAAGGATTCAGGTGAAGACCGAAGCAGAGAAGAGGCCACAAAATCGGAAGACTTTGATAGTTTCCAGGATCACATCCCAATCCACAAAGGCACGACCATATCCAGTGTGAAAGAAGCGAGAGAGGCTGAACAATCTGCAACAAACTCTGAAATTGGCCCTGTGCCAGATGGCAGTGCCCAGGAGACATCAGAACAAGTAGATTCTCTCAGTAGAGGCTTTAAAGTTGACAGTGAAAAGAGGATGTATGCGTGTGATCTCTGTGAAAAATCATACAGACATTCAGGTAGTTTAATCAACCACAAGAGAATACACCAAATGGGTGATTATGTCTGCAGTGTTTGCTCCAAGCAGTTTAATAACTTTGCTACCCTAAAAACCACCTTCGTTCTCATCAGAGGTCCAAGAGAGAGCGCATGCTGGAAAACTCTGAATATTCTCTCTTCTCTCTGGAAACTAACTATTTAGATGTTGCTTTCAGGGACACCAGCTGTGAGAAGGACTTTTCAAATGAAGCTGAATTTGGTGGCCAGCTGAATCACAATTCAGATGCTGAAATGACCAGTGATGAGTTATTTCTAGCAAGTCAAGTAAGCCTGCAAACTAAAATGTTCAAGGACCTGACAGAAGACCTACAAACACTGCACACCGATGGCCCAGACCAGTTGTCTGAGTGTGACAGCAGCAGTGACACCAAGGATGACTCCATAAACACCAAAGGGATCTGTTTTTCAGATGACCGTACCAGCAAGCAGACTAGAGGTGAACAAAAAGTAGAAGTCAAGAAAGACTCCGGTAGGAATGAGGGTGTGATTAATTTGGGTGAAAATACTTGCTCCACATTGCACCAAGCACGTAAGGATGAAGAAGGTGAAAAGTGCACTTCTGGCACAAGCCCTATGCAAACCGATCCAAGCATAATAAGTGAAGAGCCTCTAGAAGGTTCTCCAGATCTTGAAAGTACTGAAGAACGGCCATACAAGTGTGACGAATGTGGAAAGACCTACCGGCATGCAGGCAGTCTCGTCAATCACAAGCACACTCATCAGATTGGCATCTATCAGTGTTCCTTTTGCCCTAAAGAGTACCCCAATTTGATGGGCTTGAGGAACCATATCCGCACACACACTAAACCCCAGTTCAACAGAATGGGAAACAGCAGCACTGATGACTTCTTTGGCCTGCCTGGAGAGATTCATCAGCCTCGGTCAGGGAGGAACTATATGACTGCAGCCTATGTGGCATGGTCTTCTCTGATGAAGGAGATTTTCACCAACATCAGTTTGCACATGGAAACCCTGGGGCACCCGCACGCCTGGAACTCAAAACAGGACTACCAGAGTATGAAGAAGATCCATATAATTGTAGCACTGATGGTAACTTTGCACAGATGCACCTTTCGGACTTCTCCTTACATATGCATGCAGCCGAGAGCGAGCTCCTGAGCAGACTCAAAGATGAAATGAAGGACATGGCCCAAGGAGAAATACATGATATTGCTTATTTTAACGAATCTCACTTATCACATATTTGTGGCTTCTGTGGGAAAACCTATGATGATCTTGTGAGCCTTAAAGCACACAGTGAGAGTCACAGTGATGAAAATGAAGTCTCCAGTTGTCCCCGTGTAGATTTTGAAAAATTACATTTTGACGTAAGCAAGTTATCTGAGGGTGAAGGTAGTGTGAACAAGTCGGAGATGATTGCAAAGACAAACTTTCTCATTGATGACCCTAAGGTCAACGAAGGCCCTGAAAGCCGCCCATATGCCTGCAACCAATGTGAGAAAACCTACCGACATGGGGGAAGTTTGGTCAACCACAAGAAGACTCACTTGATTGGCGATTATCAGTGTTCAGGTTGTTCAAGGCAGTATCCCAATCTTGCGGCATACCGAAATCACCTTCGCCATCACCCCAAGTGTAAGGAGCAGGCAAATAATAATGATGAGCTCAAACCATTCCAGGCATCCAGTAAAAACAACCATTCGGGTAGAAGTGCAAGTGTCAGTCACTATCCTGGAGAAAGCGTTGTACCAGTGGAACATTCATCCTCCAATTCTTTGAAGGAGCCTGATGCTTACCAGGATTATAAACTGCACAGCAATGCTATGTCACCAAATGGTAATGCCCATCCTACTGAAATGAGCACCAAGATTAGCAATAACAAAGACTGTTCCATTGAAATCACTAATAGTCTCCACTGTGGCAAGAATTGTGATGGTGGTCTTCTGGAGAATGCTTCACTAGATCATAAACTAAACCTAGCAGTACCTAATATAACGTCAGATGCAGTTATTGGAAAAGTTGATAGATCAACAGAGCTCAGTATGCTTGACGCAGTTGACACTAAGCCCAAAATATGTGATTCATGCGGCCAGATCTGTGACAGTGCAGTAGAACTTGAAAATCACAAGACTTATTCTTGCACAGGGCATTCTAGCCAGTGCCCAGATGGAGATAACTCGGACTTTATTTTTGATGACACCAAAAAAACCTCTGCCTCAGATAAAAAGAACAGCTCCCAGGAATTGGAAGAGGGTTCTTTCCAGCAACGTCCTTTTAAATGTGAGGTGTGTGGTCGAAGCTATAGGCATGCAGGAAGCCTAATTAACCACAAGCAGGCACATAAGACTGGGCTTTTCCGTTGTAGCGTGTGCCAGAAGAGGTTCTTTAACATGATGGCCCTGAAAAACCACAACCGCATCCACTTTGAAATGAAACGGTACAAGTGCTCAGATTGTGGAAAAGCATTCAGGCTCCAGAAGCAGCTTCTTGCTCATCAGAAGATGCACAGAGACAAAGCTGCTCAAGCAAGAAGGTCAAACCGTAACGGTAAACGAGAGGTGAAGATTCCACGCCGTCTTCTGGATGAGCTGATGCTAGTTGCTCCTTCTGGAGCCTCAGATAGTAAGCCTGGTGGTGGCACAGCTGAAAAGAAGGTCCGCTTAAAGCAGCGGCATCCTAAAAGATTCTTGATCCAGACGAACGTCCATACCGATGTGAGCAATGCGGGAGATCCTATAGACATGCGGGGAGTCTGCTGAACCACAAAAGGAGTCATACCATGGGCCATTATTGCTGTACCATCTGTGACAAAACCTATCCCAACCTCATGGCAATGAAGAATCACCAGCGCGTTCACTTTGAAGTTAAGCGTCACGTGTGCCCAGAGTGTGGCAAAGCTTTCAAGTGGCAAAGGCAGCTGACCAGACACCAGCTCCTCCATACTCTAAAAAGTACAAATGTGATCTCTGTGGTCAGAGCATCCAGGGAAAAACACTGTTTGAGCAGCATCAGATGGAGCACAGAAAAGGTGAGCTGTTACAAGAACATTCTGGAAGTGATGTCCTAGAGAAGCCATTGAATATACAAATAACAAGCAAAAAAAGAAAAGTGGCAAGACGACGCATTAGGAGTTTGAAGAAGGAAATTGGCAGAGACCGTAAAAACCTCAGTGCCCAGGACAGTGAACCCATTTGCAAATCCTGCAGATATGTTTTCAGCACCTTTGATGAGCTGGAGGCGCATCACTGTGAAAAACCTCCCAATGCAACCTCCATGATGGTTTCACTCCCTATCCGGAGCACTCAGTCCGATCCTGAAGGGACCACCGTTAGCCTTAACCAAAAACCTGAAGCTGGGACTTTGAAACAAGACTGTGCTAATGCATGCCCCACCCCCAGTCAGTCTGAGGAACGTCCTTATAAATGCACTGTGTGCGGACGGACCTACCGCCATGCTGGCAGCCTGCTAAACCACAAGAACACCCACACCTCCGGCATATACAAGTGCTTTGTGTGCTTGAAGCAGTTTTTCAACCCCATGGCTATCAGGAACCACATCCGTATTCACACTGCTACAAAGCGATTCCAGTGCCAAGTGTGCGGGAAAGCCTTCAGAGCATCTCGGGAGCTGATTACTCACAACCGCGTCCATACCGGGGAAAGGCCATTCAGTTGCCCGGTCTGTCAACGTGGTTTCAGTAGTAAGCTGAGCCTCAAGCAGCATCAGCATGTACACAACAGGACAGGAGACCAGGATAAAAAAGGTAATGTGATCAAACACCCAGAATCTCCCTCTAATGGCCTTGGTGACGGGGTAGCTGACCTGTCCGCCTCATCTACAGAAGACCCAGCAGGCGACAGCGCCACGGCGGAGGAGCGCCCTACAAATGTAACCAATGTGACCGGGCCTATCGCCATGCTGGTAGCCTACTGAACCATAAGAAAACCCACACAACAGGAGTCTACTATTGCCCCACCTGCCAAAAACAGTTTTTCAATCTGCTGGCCATGAAGAACCATTTGCGGATCCACCTCAACCAGAACCGTTATAAGTGTTTAGACTGTGGCAAGGCATTCCGCGTGTCCAGCCGGCTGGCCAGCCACCGCCGTATCCACATGCAAGGCGGGCCTTTCCTTGCCGTCAGTGCCCCAAGAGGTTCTTTAGGAAGTCTACGTTCCAAAAGCACCAACTCCTTCATAAAGACGGGGAAGGAATCCTTCTGCAGGACGGCATGGCTCCCAATGTCATGGTAGAAGTGACCTGAGTGGTTTAAAGTAGACCATTTTTTTTTTTTTGCGTTTTGATGAAACGTCACTCATTTTCAGTGAAAAGAAAGTTACAAGTTAGCCTGCACTGTCCTCCAAAACAGTCCTACTGTTCACATACTTGTATGGGCAGGGGGAGGGGGTTAAGACATGTCGCCGCGAAGGCTCCCACTTCTTAAAACGACACTCAAAATGCCTCATGAAAGTTTGCCAACATCAAAGGTGTCGAAGTGGTGGATGAATGCAGAAACCTTTAGTTTATTCCTTCGCTTATGCGGCAGCTAACTAGGATGCATTTTTTTTAAGAATGCGTGCGTGCCATGAACATTTGAACACAACTAGAAGATAAAATAGCTATAGTGTACAATTTGAAAAAGGTGCAAATTAATAAAAAGCACTATGAATGAAAGAATTGATAAAAAAAAGTGTTTTTGGGCTTAGAGAAAAGTCTACTTTATTGTTCCTCAGACAAACCAACAGAGCCTCGTTTTTTGTTTTTCTTTTCTAGTTGTCTCTCCCTTAAGGCATTTTCTGATTACTTGTTTTTCACAGAAACAAACCATCCCTAGGGTACCGCTGGGCGAAGGGTGCAGCCCCCAGTACTCTTCTCTAAAGCAACTGGGATTGAAACCTGGACTGGGGACATAGTAACTCTTAAAGGTCAATAGTCACAAAACCAACACTCCCCGAGAAACGAAATATGTCTGAAAGTCATTGTTTTTAGACATTTTTTAAAGTTTTTTTAAAAGTTGTTTTTTTGTTGGTTTTTTTATAACAGAAGATACCAATGGCTTTGAGAGGTATGTGCGGAATATGTTATGTTTGCACATGTAAAATAGATAGGCTGTAAATGTCCATTATGAATTAAAATGGAAGCCAACTGTTGCGGTTCTCTACTGCTTTTGGTTCTATGGAAGAAACTCAGAAAACGGTGCCCCTGATGTTTCCTAGCAGGTGGTAACATTCAGCAGCATTGTGAGCCCTCATTTACTGGGCTGCTGATTCTGATCTTTCTTTAGTTTCTACAGTTGTATTTGCCTTTTCCGCCATTAGAGCAATATATGATTCTCAAATAGTATGAGTGGTTCAACATGCATTATACAGAAACATATTCCAGATTTAAGAATTGTTGTTTCTAAACTCATACTTACCTCTGTTCCCATAATCTTCTTCGTTTATAGCTTCACTCTTTATTTTAACACCGCTCTATCATGTTTTACATTCGTGCGCCTGGATAACTCTGGGCCAAACCCGAGAAGAGATAATCAGAATGAAAAATATATAGAATAGACATTCAGAAATCTTAAAGGTAAACCAGTAACCGCTCAATAAAGTAGTGTGGATATCGGTTAAAAAGAGATAATCAAAACATTTTTGGATATTTGTGATACCTATGGTTCACATCAAAAAGCTGTAAAACAGCATCAAATAGCTAACCATTATCATAAAAATCAACGTCTTGGTAAAGTTTTAATAAACTTTACAGATAAGCCTCTATTATCAAAGTACCTGGCCAATAATATTTTGTAAACCTATAAATCATTTTTACTAACAATCAATATCTCTCATTTTAATAGTTTTCATTTATTTATTGGCAGTTTTTTAAAGCACGTTAAAGACTCGGAGATATCAGAGCTCTGTACAATAACACAATAGAAAGTTACAGTAAAAAAACTGAAAGCAAGAAGGATCTAGGATGCATCAGTGAACAACATAACTCTCAAGCTAATGTGGGGGAAACGCAGGCTCTATTTACCAGGTACATAATAATGTAGCGCAAATTAATTAAGTAGTTCTGAAATAGCCTGGCAGCAATACAGAAACTATTTACAGAGCACATAGAGTTGGAGGGATTTTTTAAGCAAATATTTCTCAATCAGTAGGGATTTTAAGTCCTTCTTGAAGCAACTGAACAACTTGTTTATGGAAATCTCACGGGGAATAGAGTTGCCTAATTTGGATGCACATCCAAAGAAGGGCCAGGAGTTGGTCATTTGCTTCTTGAACATAGGAGGATCCAGAAGGAGAGAGTCTGCACCATTCAGCGATCCGCTACCCTTCAGAAAAGGTGAGTTTTGGGGCCAGGTGCAAGAATGTTTTGGGTGATGCAGACTACATTGAAAATGCTCCTGTCTTCAATTGGGGGCCAGTTGAGAGAGATGAGAACAGGGGAAATGTGATTACAGTGTCTCACTCCGAAAACCATTCTTGCTGTTGCTTTGAGGCTTGTTTTTAAAGGTGCTAGGGGTGTTTTGGGAATCCCCGTTAGAAGCACATTACCGTAACCCAGTCTTGATATGACTAGAGGTAGAACCACATTTTTTAATCCATTTGGGGGCGAAGGGTTTGATCTTCAGAAATCTGAGTTGGTGTTGAGTGCTTCTTGTAGTAGTTTTTATGTGAACTGTCAGGTTTAAATTCTTGTCTAGGGTGATCCACAGTGGTACAATCCATGATTTTGGGTCTGTAGTTTAGTACATTTAACAAGTGAAGCCAGTCTTGAACCAGGACTGTTATATGAGGGAGAGAGATGTGGAGTAATTCTGTCTTCAAAGGGCTAAGCTTAAAGTGGTTGAATGACAGCCAAGCTTGTATACATTTGGTTGAAGAGTAGATCTTCCAGTGATGAAACGTTTAGGTAGAGCAGCCTATCGTCATCGCAGTGATGGTGGGTGAGTTTCAAGGGATTCAGGATTGCTGTCAGGGGTTCTGAGTACTGAATAAAGAGATTAGAGGATAGTATGAAACATTGTAGAACTTTGTGGATGACAGGAGTTGGATCTGATTGGGCCGTATTCAATTTGATTTTTTGGACTGATTTTTCAGGCATTAGGAAAACCAGCTTAGCACTTTTTCGTGATCCTCATTCTCTCCTTCAGTGTATTAATTAGGATGACATGAGTAACTGTATTGAATGCAAAGATAGGACCAGGAGAGTGAGTAGACAGGAGTTGGCCATGTCCAGAATGAGAAGAGCGTTGTCCATCATCTGTAGGGCAACTGTTTCTTTGCTGCAGCCAGCTCTGAAGTCAGATTGGAAGTCACCTAACAGGTTTCTATACTCATTAAATTGCCCAAGTTGGGCCAAAACGCCACTTTCTAAAACTTTCACTGGAAAAGGGAGGTTGGCCGCAGGAAAGAAGTTGCTCAAATCTTTTGGGTGGACTTCTGTATTTTACAGAAGAGGAGTGACCTGACCTATTTTCACACAGAACTTCACTTACACTAAGCTAGGAACTGATCATTTACGCCCATTGAGGGAAGATGTGATGACTGATCTCCTTGAGTAAGGTGTGGGGGTTGAGGTCCGCGATGTGTGCTGTGAGTCTTGTGTTAGCCATTGCCCTGGGGGGTTTGGTTTCACTCGCTTCCTCTGAATTCACTACAGGGCGTGTTGTTCTTTGTATTTCTTGCCAGGGTTAGCCTCGAGAGGGTGCTATAAAGCCTGACTTCTGCAGGTACTAGAGAGGTGGATTTCCTTTATCCTTTGGTGACCACCGTTTGTGCCATCATATTTTGTTTCCTTTACCACAGTTGCACTTTTTAGCAGAGTGATTTATATAAGTCCTGCTGAATGCCCATATATATATATATATATATATATATATATATATATATATATATATATTTCCCTGCCTCGCTCTACTTGTTTTTAATCCTGTCCCTAACAGACAAGAATAAAATGTTTAGGTCTGAATATGAGTCAGTTTTAGTTTTACTTTCTTCCACGTTTTCACGCTCCTCAAATTTTGCTCACATAGAGTAGGACACAAAACATCCAAGAGCTCCTCCTATTTTGGGAGTTGTAGCTCACTCCCCAATTTTTGTTGGGGTGGGAGGAGGAACCCTATGATGGAGCATGCCACCTCATGGTGGGTAAGGGCTCTCATCCTTAAAAAAGGACATTTTCCTCTTGTGGATTTGTCAGAAACACTGACTATCAGCTAAAATGTTATAGTTGTACCCACACTTTTACATTCGGGTCTATTTATGTGTGTTTATGAAGAATTAAGTTAATCATTCTGAATCAACGCTGTCGTAAACTGGTGGCACTTCTACTTTGAAAATGGGTTTGTTTTGCATTTGGAATCACATTAGGGACATCAGTGTTGCTGCATTTCAGGTTCGGCCATGCTCAAGACAACAATGCATTAGAAGGACCTTGAATCACAAGAAAGTGCATCAAACGCCATAGATAAGCATGTGTGTATGTGTTGATCATTTATATGTTGAACAAATGGTTGTCCATTCCTGAAATTAACCTGTTAATGTGACGTAACTGACCAAAGGCAAAACTAGCAAAGGTCCAAAAATGTAAATGTTTTAGTATAGCATGCCCAAAACGGGGGCTCTGTGGACCGTAGGCCGATGAGAAAACAGGGGACCCTGCAAAAATACGGTGAGGGCACTTCAGAGAAGTCGCATTCACAAGAGGCATGGGCGCATTGCTCATTTAGCCCAGATACCAAATGGAAATATTCATACTTGGGTAGTTTGTCTAGTGCAACATTTCAGTAGCCTCCTCCAAGGACCATTATCAATAATAACATCTGTATTGTAGTAGATGTGTGGCTGTTAGTAATCTGTAGGCAGACTTAAAGGGAAGGGCTAATTTAAGAAATACACGTTTCTGTTGGGAATTTAATTGTACATTTTGCAAGGAACCTTTATTCTTAAAAAATATACGTGATATTCTGTAGCCATGCACTGAGTGCTGTTGCAACTAGGAAGGTGTAAAATGCTTCTTCAAATGGCTCACACAACAGCCTTCCCATGTGGCATTCCCAATCCTTTGTAGCATCACCATCAGTCTTTCTAGGGGGACTAAGTGCGCCATGCTTACCTGAAAAGAACAAATAACACTAGACAGGCCTTTCTGGCCAGTCATTTTAAGTATCTGAATAATAAATTGAGAAACTTTACAAGCCTCCAACTTTAGACTCCGGAGAAAGTACATAGGCCAGTAACACTTGGGAGACAAAAATCTGTACGAATGAATAGATGCATTCCCCACACGCCCTCCCAAAAGAGGATGGTCATGGTGTCTCAGATGAGTTGCCAAGTACAAATTTAAAATAAGGTATGGAGCCATTTGGTGCGAGATAGTTGGGATAAAGTCAATCCAGGAATGTAATTTTTTAAAGGTGGAATGAACATTGCTTCCCTGGCCAACATAATGGTGCAACTGGCGGTCATCAGAATGTACTCAGATGTGGTACCGCATTGATGAGAAAGAGAAACTAGTCAGGGTAAGAGAGGAGATAAATATTTAAAAGATGTAACAGAGGAACTCTAAGAAACACACTTATGAACATGGTGCTCTTTTAGTAGCTTCTGTGATTTACATTTCTCTTTTTTTGGGAGTTGGGGCTTTGGAAAAAATAAGGTAAGTTCAATTTGGTAGTCAGTAAGCAAAGAATACCAGTCCACGTGTGATGAACATACCAGTTATATTATTAATATGTTGCCATTTGCCAGAAATGTAAGTATTACTTGTGTTCTTTGACCCATGTCATTTGTTTTTGATTATCTGGACTCTCATTTCCCTTTGTGATTCCTTCCGTGTTTCAGATGGGTTCACAGCTTTCATCCTTTTGGAAGGTAAGACTGTATCACCACCAAGAAGCCTCTGTTAACTTAGAATTCTTCACTACTAGCAATTAGTTTTAGTTTAATTACGGCTGCTAATGCAGCCATTTATCATAGGAGAGCACACTAACACACTTATGTGACTCCTTCCTCAACCGTACCCAATTCCCTTCAAATCCTGCTTGAAAAGACACCTAATAGATACGAGTCCTGCACTCTGGAACTACTGCACTTCCTTTACGTCCAATGCAGAAGGACTTAAACAGCCTCAGTACACTATCAAATCAATCAATTCCTCATCCTAAACCAGGGCCTAATCCTCTTACTAAACTAGAGCTCATTAATACACACTCAGCTGATAAACCTACTCTGGACACAAAGATCTCTTAAGCAAACCTTGATGCTAACCTCTTCGGCTGACAGACGCCAGTTTCAAGGTACACTCAGCCAATACTTTTGATGTGTCCCCTAAATACAAGATCATCCATTAAACAGATAATCCTAGAGAGGGGACACAATGGCTTTGTTTTATACTTCACCCCTGTCCTGGATGGAAATCCTAGGAGTGAGATTTTCATCCTTCGAGTTGCACAGTCACAGGATGCATTGTCGACCAGAAGGGCTTGTTCATCACAACCTTCATTGGCCACCCCAAGATTATAATCATTTATTTATGGGCACAATACTCGAGCTGTCCTTGCATGTCTGACCCATTCAACAGAAAAAATATGGCATCTTTTAATCCAAGGGTAGACAGTTCTGATAGAAAAGCAGCCCCAAAGCTGATGACGGAGAACTGAATTTTATAAAATGAGGCATGGTCTAACTCATGTTGCAGGACATTGTGTTAACTCATAATGTACACATGGAATCTATCAGGGCAACGCCTGTCCTGTACAGAGCATTCTTGAACCCCTCTCTTTCTCACCAATCTCGTGTTCTCTCCATCCATGCCAGAGACAGCAACCTTCCCAGTCAGAACGAACACCATACATGAAGAAGAGTTTGACAATCATTGTACAGCAGCAGTCCTGAAGCCTCCCATCTCCTCCTAATCCGAGTCCTTGCACACCACCCTCCATGACAACTTCTAGTACACAGTTGAAATGTTGGCACATGGCCTTCTCAGAAAACAAAAGCCTATGGTCGGATCCACTAATGAGCATTTTAACAATAAAGTGGCCAAAATTAAAAGAAAGTGTTAAAACCTGGAAGACAAGTGGCATTGTGATTTGTCATAAACGGACAACCCCATCTGCAAAATGCAGAGGAGGGGATATAACAATGCAGTAAAGTGTGCAAAAGGGACATCTTGCCAAAGTCATTAATGAAGAGCTCTGAAGAGGGCAATGTAGATCTTTAATATCCTTCAACAAATGTCCAATGCAAAAGTGTGGAAAAATGCACCCTTCACTTCCAGAGAACATGGTGAAGATCTGCTGGGCATCTTTGAGGGCACGATCTCTAATATCCATAAATCTAACACCACACATTTCAAACAACTTGTTAGCCTCGTATCCCCCACCTCACTAGTCATCTTCCTCCTCCTTTAAGACAATGTCAGAAGAGGAAGTGACCCACCTGGCCAAAATAACCAAAGCCACCAACCTCCTAGTGGAGCCATGCAAGTAAGCTCTCTCATACTTTGCATCTAAGATCAAACGCATAATCAATGCTTCTCTTTCAATGGCACAGCTCATGATTCTTAGAAACATGTAACCAAACCCCCCAGACCCCAACCGGTTATAAGCTGATTGGACTAAAGTAACATAGTCTATAAAATCTTCTAAAAAAACCAAAATAGTGCAAAATCAGACAGTCGGAATATGTTTACAGTGAAAACGTGACCTCATCAAGTCAGCCTTGAAATCTAACCTTTTGCTCCCCCCGGAATTCAGGACCAATTACAAAACTTTCCCCACTAAGCCCAAAGCATATTGTGATAAAGGTCCTGGCCACTTTGGGAAACTGGCATGCCACTACATTCCAACTTGTGTTCCTCATCAGCCAGTGTGATCAAACAATGTCCCTTTAGGTATGGCAAAATTATGGAAGAACCTTATTCCCTATCACCGATTGGAAGCTGGTTGCCTTCGGTTCAGAAAACTCCTGAAAATCAAACCTTTCAAACAGGTTTTGAGCTAAGCCCATCATCTATATGGGGGCACCCAAAATATGCCAAATCAGAGTTCATCCAGTGCTTCTGAGTGGACTCTATTTCTGATATAGTTTGAACTTCTCGTTAGTGTGGTTTTCTATTTCTGCCCCAATGGTCTTAAGCGGCCCAGGAGCCTTGTAGAAGCACAAAAAGCTCCTAAATATAGCCTCTATCAAAAGAAGAGTGCACCTGGGACATCCATCTTTTTTTCCTTTGTATCAGCATTACAGAGATGGGAAAATTCCACTTAAAAAGAGAATAGGCTATCCAATTTTATCATGGTACATTTGATAGTAAATATTGACAGATCCTGTCATACACTTGTTATTGACAGCCAAAGCAAGGGACTCCATGGGGGGAGTGGGATAGAGGGGAGGGGGGAGTTTGCCGACACCCAATCCTTTCTGTGCACGAGCAAACTCCCAAGTGCGGCTGCCCAGTGCTCACTTTCTATTCAAGAGTCATAACACATCCCAGGTTCTCCAGGGATTGAGCTGCTGGGTGGGGCTAAGGGAGTGGCTAAGGGCAGTCTTCACAGCCAACTGTTCCACCCAGGCCATGCTCACCAGCCTGATTCACTTTTTCCAGTGGTGAAGCAGGGGCGAAGTGGGAGAAGCAGCCCGGATCTTTTCTTCCATCCTCCCACCACTCTTCTCACCCCACTGATAGAAGAAATGAACCAGGAGGTAGGGATTAGAAGGGGAGGATTAGGAATGTTATCCAGTATTGGATCTTTCATAGATTCACATACTTGAATCATCCCTGCCTTCGAGGTGGGAGTCTCACTGTAAATTTAATAATGGCAGTAATTAATTTGATCATAGGCAATAATGCATAGAACAGTCACTGCATTAGCCCATCCATATCCTTTTGTAAAAGAACCAAAGTTAAAACACAAGCAATTTGACATCAGCACCCTCTCAAACACTCCACAGAGGGGCACGTCACTCTGATTTTCTACCGCACGTTGTTGTGACAGGGAGTCTCCCTAAGCTGTGCTCAGTTTTTCTCTTCATCTTGGATTTTTGGATTTCAAAATGTCGGATTCTTCAAAGTAAGGACTCTTCAGACCTTGTGGGTCATGTGGTAAGAAAAGGCTGCATGCTGAGGATCCTCACAAGGATTGTAATTACTGCTTATACCCTCTTCATAAGGTCAAAGACTGTAGAATTTGCAGAACTTTCTCTACTAAGACTTTAAAAGATAGAGAATGCAGGCTGCTTATTTGGTTGGAAAGACTCTATTCTAAATCTTTTGTGCTCTCTGATGAGGAAGGCAGTTTAAGTTCCCAGGCATCCTTTCAACTTTCTAAAAAGAGGGACAGATCTTTAGAATCCCCTGAGGGACATAAAAAAGCATCAAAAAGGACCCATCATGAGTCTGCGCATACCTCCTCAAAAAAAGGAAAGCAACCATTCCCTTCTGAGGAAAAATCTGCCTCAAAAACTGCTTCTAAACATATAAAAATTCAGTCAGAAGAGGCTGTGAAGCCATTGTCCTCGTCGAAAAAGACCTTGTCGACGCTAAAAGCGCTGTTGGAATTCATTTCCCAACAGTCGTCGACGATGCTTACATCGTCTACGGAGGCTCCGTTGACTAGGAATACATCGACTGAAGTTTTGTCGTGAGTCGACGGCACCTAATCCACAGTTGGTGCTAATGTCTTCATTGGCGCCTACACTGCTAGCGTTGACACCTCCACCATCGTCGACACCTCTACCGTTGACGGCGCTTCCATCGGTGGCGCCTCCACCGTCGACTACTTCATCAACAACTTCATTGACGGTGGGGGCTCCGTCGACGGCACCGATGATGACAACACCATTGCTGACCACCGTCTTCTCTTCGTTGACGATACCTGCATCACACTCAATAAAAGAGACCTTCTGTCTTGCAAATAACACCTGTTTTGTCGTCGACGATGCCGTCGTCGAGAGGTTTTTCCTTGATCCCTCTCATATTTCACCTTTGCCTCCTAGTCAGTTTTTAGGAGTCTGAGGATGAGGGGATGTTCAGTCCGGCTTACAGTCCTTCACAACTCCATGTCAAGTTTCAGGAAGATGAGGATGAATATTATGGGCCCCAGTACCACCAATCTATGGACAAAACACAATTTTTGATGCCACGCCAAGAACCAATGAAACAGCTGCCTGTTGCATTAGTACAAGATTTGACATCTATGTTGCATGACTATCATACCCGTTTCCCTACAGCAGCGGGATCAGTGCAAGTAGCAAAATCTCCACCTCTTACTGCAGATTCTCGACCATCTGTAGCGCCTCCTCCGGAACCACAGGTTTCTATACCTGTGCAGCAAGACTGAGTCCCACCTGATGATGAGGTAGAAGAAGGTGAAATTCAAAATGCTCAACCAGTTATTGATGAATGGGAAGATTATTTAATTCCTACACCTTCTCCTCCAGCTCCTCAGGCAATTGATTCTCCACCTGAGGATATTGGCGACTTCCATGCTTAATGGAAAGAGTAGCAAATCGTTTTTATTTACCGATGCCTGTCAAACAGTCTGACTGTTTATTGTATGATTTTAAGGATCAGTCCAGAAAAACAGTATGTGCAATTCCCATTATTGATCACATTTGGGAGGAAGGTATTAAAATGATGAAATCACCATATTCAGTTCCATCAGTCCTTCCCAGGATTGATAAAAAATTGAAGGCCCCTAATGATGCACCAGCCTGCTTAGTGGGTCATCCGAGGCCGGATTCGGTAATTGCTCAGGCTGCAAAACGAAGATCACGAAACCCTTCAGTGCCTATTTTTTTTTTTTAGTCCTCATTTATA